>JAEQBA010001020.1:127500-282624 GCA_019434445.1 Phalangium opilio | reverse complement strand
ACTACCCAGCAAACACACATGATCCGAGAAATGTCCCAAACAGACCCAAATCTCCCACGGCAATCCCGCCCAAAAGGGTTCTTCCCCTAATATACTCGTATATCCATAAAACCTCCAATTTTTTGGATATTCTATAGATACACCTAGAACGTGCAAATTTCTGTGTTCAAAGTCACTTGAACAAGGAACATCCATATGATATCCAAATATTTTTCACAATAGCAGCGCCTTTGGAGCTAGGTAGCGGCCTTTTGAACTACAATAGTTTTTATTTAAGAATAAAATTTAAAATGTGCTAAATTAATCTCAATAATATAATTTAAAAAATCAAATTATCAGAGGTGATTATCAGCCCGAAATCAAAATTAAAAAATAAGTATAATAGGCACTAGGTGGCACGGTGAACCTAGCCGCGTGTGCAAGAAGGAAGGAGGCGAGGCGAGTCTCGCTCTCGCGAAACGTGACGACGTCATTTACGGGTAGAGGTACGCCAGCTGAGCAGTCAAATATTTATCGTACATTTTTTTTCGATTGCGGACGGTTATCTAATCGCGAGTTTAGTAAATTTTCGGGCTTTACATTGACCACGGTAATTAAAGTACCTCCTGCTCTAATCACCAAGTATTCGGTTAAACGCTGCTGTGTTCGGGAACCAACGTTTTCAACATAAAAGGTAAATCATTTGTTCATTTTTCATTGTTATTTATTGCCAAGGCTTAGCAGCAGTGCCTAATAGTGATGGCACCCCCTTCCTTTGACTTTACTACGCTCTATTGCTATTAACAATAGTGCCACTACTCTTTTGATGCTCTGGGACTAAAACCAAACCAAACCAAACCAAACCTAACCTAAAATTTATGATTTAAGGTAATTTTTTACTAATTTTAACAAAATTCATTCCGCGTAAATTATTTTATTTTACATAATTTTTACGTTATTTTAGGTTTGGTTTGGTTTGGTTAAGTGCGGCGCCGCTGCGTGTATCATCACAGCGAGTCCCGGCAAAGCCTTTGGCACGGCTATTTTTTATGTTAATTATTGTTTGCGCTCATTATAATGGTGTCCAATGAATAGAGGAAGGCGTAAGCTTTCATTTGGTATATGATTTATTAAGTTTGGAAGAGCAGGGGCTATTCTTAAATTTAGCCATTAAATGTTGTGGGCAGTGAGGACAGAGAAAAATAATATTTTATGAACATGTTGTGCATGTTGCCAAGTAATTTATTCTAAATATAAGCTTTAGTTTTATTTTGCGAATTAGTTGTGCCTGTTGCATTTTAATATATACGTACAATCCTGCGTGTTAAGGTTAAAATGCCGAAAGGACGTTACAAGCTTTTATCAACCTTGTCATCTAGACATCGTTCAAGGCTAATAAATTCTTCTTCAAATGCAATCCAAAACAATTATTGAATGGCAAACTATATAATGACCAAAGCAGCTCTACAGACATAGATAGTGATCGATACAATGACCAAAGCAGCTCTACAGAAATAGATAGTGATCAATACAATGAACATAGCAGCTCTACAGAAATAGATAGTGATCAATACAATGAACATAGCAGCTCTACAGAAATAGATAGTGATTCAGATGAAGATTTTTTGACGAAGAAACGAATGCTTTTGGGTGTAACGAACCTCAATCAGATGATATTGAAATTGAAGAACACAAAACTACTGAGGATGAACGTTTCCGACCAGATATTGTAACAGATGAAACATTTGATAATCTGCAAGCGAACGAAACAGTACACTTGAGAGCAAGCCTTGCAAGGTGGACAACTTGTTACGGAATAAGCAAAGCTGCTGTTAATGGCCTTCTAAAGATATTGAAAAAGCATAACTGCTTCAAAGAAATACCCAGCGACTCGCGTACTCTATTGCGAACCCCCAGATATTCTATTGTAGAAGAAATGCCACCCGGCGAATACTTTCATTTCGGACTCGAATCAGGTATTCGCTATACTGTCAGTCGTGAGCACGATGAAACATTGATAGGACCAGTGTTTAAGATTTTAATTAATATCGACGGATTGCCACTTGGAACGAGCACAACCAGTAACTTTTGGCCAATATTAGGTTTAATTTCCTCGCTCAAAAACTCTAAGCCTTTCGTTATTGGTATTTTTCATGGACTAAGCAAACCTAAATGTACCGATCAGTACTTATCTTCCTTTATCACAGAGGCATCACTTCTAATAGAAGAAGGTCTTACAGTAAACGGCATTCATAAGACAGTGAAAATAACAGGTTTTGTCTGTGACACTCCTGCTAGGGCTTTTATCAGAAAGGTTAAAGGACATAATGGTTACTTTGGATGTGATAAATGCACGCAGCCTGGAATAAGACGCAGAAAGAGGCATTGCTTTCCTTTAGTCAATGATGAGTTAAGAACAGATGCTAGCTTTAGAAATAAATCACAAGCGGGACATCATCATGGAACTAGTCTTTTGGAAAAACTAAAAAACATTGACATGGTGCAAGACTTTCCGCTAGACTATATGCACCTAGTCTGTTTGGGCGTTGTTAAGAAAACACTTAAACTGTGGATGGGGGCAGAGAAAAAAAATGCTACGTTTAAATTTAGGCCTGATCAAATCTTAGAAGTGTCCAATCGCTTAGAATCTTTAGCTCCGGTAACCTGTTCGGAGTTTGTTAGAAAGCCTAGATCTTTAAAAGATGTTGACAGGTTTAAGGCTACGGAATTCCGGCAATTTTTGTTATATTCAGGAATCTTAGTTTTGAAAAATATACTACCAAATTCTCATTACGAGCTTTATAGAACTTTAATCGTGGCTATTCGAATTCTGGCCACACCACAACAAACTGTGGGACTAATAGATTTTGCTGAGAATTACTAAAATATTTTTCAAATGTATAGTGTTCTTTATGGCAAACATTTAATTTCGTATAACGTACACTGTTTACTTCATCTAGTAAAAGATTGTAGAAAATACGGTCATCTTGATGCATTTAGTGCGTTTCCTTTCGAAAACTATCTTTATACGCTTAAAAGTAAAATTGCAAACACTGGCTACCCATTAAAGCAGGCTATTAATCGCATAACAGAAGAAAGGAGAATAAGCAGCTGTGCTTTAAACGTTAGACCAAAAGACTTTTCGTGTCACATGGTACACAAAGAAGGACCCCTTTTAGATGGGTGCGTTGACCCCCAGTTCAAGAAAATTATTCTGGCAGACTTTCAACTTTCAATCTCCCAGCGTGATCACTGCTGTATTTTGAGTGATTTAAGCATCGTGGTGATTGAAAACATCGTGTCGTCTGAAAAAGACCCATCGAAAATGATTTTAGTGGGAAGAAAGTTCAAGAGTGTAGAAAATTATTTTACATCGCCATGTCCATCGTCTAAAGTCGGTGTGTTTCGAGTAAAAACGATATCAGCGTTAATGAAATGGCCTCTTAGTGAAGTATCTTCGAAAGCTATGAAATATCCGTTAAACAACACCAATGAGTTCCTTGTTATGCAACTTCTTCATAACACGTGCAGTGATTGAAATGTGGTTTGTAACTTTATCTAAAACTGTTTCATGCTGCAACCTTAAATTAAGTTTTCAGTGCATGGATTTTGAAATTTAAGTATAGCTAGAATTAAACATTCAATTATTCATTATTGGTTTTTAGCATTGCAGAGTGCTTTAATAGACAGTATTTTCTTGCAGAAAATGGCCGAAAATCATAGATTCAACATAGTGGAATTTATTCAAGGAGGAGTGGCGGTCGTAGTTGATTCGTGGCTTTTTGAAGAAAACTCTGAAAATAAATGTTACTGGCCTGGAGACAGAAATGCATCCAGATATGCGAAAAAACAAGTTCCACCAATTACTGACAAATGGGAAATTTATGAAGTAAATATTATTCGTAGCAGCATTGGTAAGATATATTCTTCTCGATATTTACGTCAAATTCATGTTTTAATAAATATTTGACGTTACAGATTCTTTTGCTGAAGCATGGAAAAAAATGTTAAAGTCTTGCCGAGACACTGATATTTCTGCTAGTGAAAAAGATACTGGACCTGGTAAAAGAAGAAAAAAGACTAAGCAACCGCTTGAACGTGCTCCATCTGAAACAGACACTGAATCCGAGGATGAAAATGCAGACAAGGAATCAGCCGACCAAGTTCCCGAACTTCCAGTTCTTAACTCTATTGCCCACGCTTCATCTGTTAGCCAGAGTATGATATTATCGTAATAATGTGTGCTAAGAATTTATAATTTAAATTTCAATTAATAGGCCGTGGCTGTGTTCGAAGTGTGAATTTGGTATCAAGCCAAAACGAACTATCGATGAGGCTGCAAAATGGACGTTCTAAACCAGCGGTCCCAACTAATCAGAAGATTTCAAGTTTATTTAGCGAGGATATTCCTTTTGGTATAATTCCACGTTTAATTTTAATAAATTTGTTTCATTTTTACTTAATTATGTCTGTTTGAAGCTGCTAGTGACGAGTCGTCAAGAAAATCGCAAGGCCTTAACAATTTCGGGCTTTCAACTTCAAAGGATCAAAATGATGACGATAGTGGGTCTTGGCATTCTGAAATTTTAAGTGATGTTGAAGGTAATTTCACTCTGGATAACTGTTTGATTTTGGTAATAAAAATGTATTTTATAATTTTTAGGTTCTGGTGAGAATGAAATATCAAATTTTGGACCGCAAAAAGTAAACAAAAATTACAGCTAGTTAGAATTAATGTATGAAAAGAAACTAACCAGTCTCCTAATTTTAGATCAAACCAGAAATAAAAACAATGATGTATTGAAGTCAAGGCTATCATCATCTTTGGATTCCAGTATTCGTCCAAATTATTACGCTCCCAAAAGGCTGTTAAAAAATAAAACTGACGAATTTGCTAACAAGACTGCCACTGCAAATATTTCTTCTGATAATCGTAAACGCAAGCATTTTCTCAAAGGCAAGTTTTAAATCATACATTATTAATGGCTATTTAAATATTCAGTGAATCGGTTTAAAACAAATCTAATTAAATGGCGTAGTGGTTCAACGTTGAATATTTTATCATAATTTATACGGGAGTACCCGAAAACTATTCGTTCTAATAAATATTGAAATTACTTATTATTTTGTTCTTAGATGAAGAGAACTCAGATAATCCGATGGTTGCTGTCAGCAAATGTATGCCATAAACATTCATTTTTGGATTTTATCGGAGCTGCGCAAGTCTTGACTTTTTGGTTTTGAGTCCACGTTCGAGTACAATCTGAGTCCTATTTTCCCTTCGAGAGTCTAATTTGAGGTTTTGCAATTATCTGATAGAATATTCATTTAAAAATCTGATTTCTAATAATTTTGGTATTTAATACCATATTATTTGTTATAAAATTTTAATTAAATGTGAAACTTAATTGTGTAGCGGGAATTTCAGCAGACTGTAGCTAGAATTACTACCAGAGTACTCGACTCAGACTCATTGCCGATTACTTGCAATATTCGATTACTCGCTTACCCCTGGATTTTATTGAAATTCTAATCTTTAAATTATTTTAGCATGGTTGAATAATGTAAAACGAAATCAAGATATTATGAAATCCACTCAGCAACAAATTTTAGAAACAGTGCAAGCAATACTAGCAAATACACAGAGCAGCAGTCGCCCTAATCCGCTTACAGGCGAAGATGTTGAAAAGTTACAAGAAATGTTTGGTTTTCCATTGAAAAGCGAAACAGACCTCGATTTATTAGAAGACTTACTAGGCTCGGTAGAAAATGTCACAAAACTAGTAAATAATATTTAATTTTATAATTTATATTGGATCGATGATTTATATTTTCTTTTTACGTTTTTTAGAGAGGATATTTGAAACAATTTGGAGGTGTGACCCTCTATGACAGTGTAAAACGAATTTTGGTTGACGTTTTTGTAGACGAATTTGCAAGACAATATAGCTGGGAAGGCAGGAAAGGTAAACGGACGCTGTGTAATTTAAGGCTGATGAAAATAACAATAGGTAACGAATATTCTAGTTATTTAATGTAGAACGGCAACAAATTATTTTAGTCTATTTAAGCTGTGGAAATTAAACTTAGAAGCATAGGGAAAACTCACTTAACGTTCTCGTTAATTTATTATTATTTTTCAAAGTTGTAATTTCAACTCGCTAATTTTAATATGTATAGTTTCACGAGTGAAAGGAATTTTTCGCGTGCAATCGGTGATTGTTTATCAAAGGCAATTATAATTATGAGGTCTGCGATTGCTCGCAGTAAACTACTCTCGTCTTGTGAAATATTAATATGTGCTAAATTTCGTTGCAAAACAGCTTTAGGCTTAGCAAGTGAAAATCACAATTTTGAAAATTATACATTAACGAAATTTTTGGTAATGATTTCATGCATAATTCCCCAGCCTTGATTGACTAACGATAACATGTTGCCCTTCATTATCCCTTTAAATTCATAATCAACTTTAAATATTTAATTTACTTATTCTAACCATGCAGAGACTGTTAGAGGATTAAAAAGTTTTAAGGAGGCCACTGTTTCAGATGTTGAGAAACATATAAAATCATGGTTTAACCACGCATCTGAACGGGTTAAATCAAAAGAGACAACTTCAAAAAAGCAACTTCAGGCAACCAACGGATAATCAATTTTACGATACGAATTTTTAAACTGACAAATAAAACGACCGGGTTTTCAAATTGGAATTATTTTGGTCTTTATTAACTATTAACATCCCAACAATGTTATTTGGATGTATCTATGCTCAATTTAAGAAATACCCAAGATATCCTAAGCATATTCATATCAACAACGATTCATAATCCAGAGACGTTCTCAGAATATTTGTGGGAGCAAGGCATATATTTTATATTTTCGAGCTGATGTTCTTAGAACCTACTCGGCATTTTGGACGGACATAATAAATGCCCCCCCAAAATCCGTGGAATGTCAATAGGTTGTCCCAAAGTTTTGAGCTAATATTCCTAGAACCTACTCAGCATTTTGGACGGACATAATAAATAACCCCTCAAAATCCGAGGAATGTCAGAGGGATGTCACAAAGGTTTTACTATGGATGTCCTGGGGATGGGGATAATGCGGACATTTGGAACTCTAGGAATATCCACAATTGCTCTTTTTAGGTTTTTTGGATGTCCTGTCAATATACCGAATCCCCCACAATAATCTCCCTGGAATGCCCCGAGGATCTTTTGTGTTTGCTGGGTAGCATTCACGGCGGCCATTTTCCAATATGGCGACCAAACTATTGAACACAGAGTTGTAAAATTTTGCCATGATGTTCATGTGGTTCCAATCATAATGTGTACCAATTTTCATAATTTTTGACGAAGAACGTGGAATACATTGTAGCTGTAATTCCCGGCGGCCATTTTCCAAGATGGCGGCGAAAGCTCGCGCTCTACAGCAGGGGACTTTTAGTATATTTTTTGTTGGGTCAAAAACAACACATGTACCAATTTTCATCTTTATGTTCAAATGTTCTAGGTCAAGCCCTTTTTTGGCCTATCTGTCCTGGCCTATTTGGTATAACAGACAACGGCATACAAATAACTCTAAATCGTCAATACTCTGGGTTAAATTGTTTTAGCTTCATGAAGGTATTAGAGTACACGCTGGGGTGTAAAATGGATGCTAGAGAATACAGACTGTTGCGCTCCGGGCCATTCGGCATGCGATAAATGAAATTGGGGTTTGTCTTTCGTTTCAACTTGGCCGCTCTCCTTGGCGTAAGCGTTAATTACAACCGCCAAAAAGACCCTGTAATTAGAAGACTGTTTTCCGCATGCTGTATTATAAACCATACCCCCTTTTCCCTACAACTTGCTTCTTTCAGTCAGGGTGGGTTAGTTATTCGAGAACAGTCACTGTGTGGTTTTCTCCATTCTTTAGCTGAACCAAGAAGTGACATCTATGGTTTATTAGGGAGAAGGTGTAAGATGCCTAAGTATTCGCCGGGGGCCTTAGTCCCAGTCCCCATTTTTAAAATACAAAAAAAGGAGGCCGGGCCATTTCGCCTCTTCTCAGTCGACAGTAATTTTCGAACTCATTAGCGTCGCGCTGACGTGAGTTTTCAAGGACCAATGAGATTCTGGTTGGAAATTAGAGGCATGGATTAACTCCGTCCGGACCTACGTTTGGACTGGAGATAAAGAGCTAGAAATGTGGCGGCGAATTTTTACCTTCTCCCTAGTAAACTAGATATCACTTCTTGGCTGAACCAAAAGGTAAAAATAATACGCCTCCAAGGGACCGACTTTTGTTAGCAACAATAGTTCAAGATGAAACGTTTCACTGAAAGAATTAAAACTACAGAAGAGAGAATCATGACAGTTGATATATCCGTGCAATCATGAAGGAAAAAGGGATGGAGTGGCACCCCTATTCCTATAACGTTTCCTCTGTACCCCCACCTATGGAACGGCCCCGTAGTTCTCCCAGCATCCTCAGCGTTTAGGTAGGGTTGCACAGTACCGAATCGTAAAAATAGGGTCTAGCAGGGTGGGAAATAAGAATTATTTTTAAACTGGACATTTGGCCAGCGACACCCCCCCCCTGGCCTGGAATAAATAAACTGGTCCATGAGCAATGACCAGGGCACGTCGTCTGCTAAACTAATTAAATGGATAAATACTATATTTGAATTAATGTCTGGACTTTGGCTACCCTTGAATTTTCTTAGTGGTCACGTGGCCCACAGAACCACCTCCTCCAATTTAATTTTTAAACTGGTCATTTGCCCTGTGAAACCGCCTTATTTCCCACGCTCGAGTCTAGTTCTCTTACAAATACAATGGAGCTACGCGGCAGTACTTCACAATCGCCTACCAAAGGGTAGGGGCGTGCGCGAGGGATGCTGGTAGAGTTACGGTGCCGCAGGTTGACCGTCATCATTTCCAATCAATCTCACCTCATTTATCCCTCACCTCAAATTGTCTCCTCTTCTCTGATTGGCTGAAGAGCTTCTGTCGTCATTGTGGGGTTTAAAGTCGCAAGGGAGCGCGTGTAGAAAAATTTTAAAGTTCATAATTTAATTTTCATTCTTTTAATAAAATTTCATGAAGTGGTGACACGAAATCAAGCTATTCACAGTGTAGTACTAACGTAAGGGAAAAGTTAGTGGCGTCATCTAGGGACCTTTTTTTCGTGTAAGTAGATTTTTCGCTGTGTTATGGCGCAAAGTTTCAGTGTATTTTTGAGGTTGTTGACTTGGTCGAACTCTGGTTAACGTCCTGGACCAATATGGCTCCATTCTTTAATTATTATTTTCCGTAAACACATAATATCCTCCATTGTATTTTCTACCTTGAAGTTGTATTATTAACTTGTGATTGCAGACTTCATAAGTTCACATTTGAAGCAAAGACCTGATCTCGGAACGTTCAACATTGTCCTCTGTCCTCATCTAATAGCTAACCCACCTGTTAAATTTTTGGTACTTAATTTTATCCTTCAGAAATATGAACTAGGCCTACTCATTTTTGGTTCAAAATGTTAACTTCGTTAAGGTGACAGAACATTAATCAGAAAGTTGAAATAAGATGAGGAATTTTTGAAATGGCAATTGCGTATAACATTGCGAATGAAATTTAAATGAAAGTACTTTATATTAAGACAGTATTTTTTTTAATGAAGTGTTAAAAAATTAAACAACACAAGTAGTTTCGCGTCTGGAAAGATGGGTCAAGGTTTTTTTTTGAAAAAATAATTTTATTGTGTTAATTTAAGTAGCTTTATTAAACTATAATCTTGTTTAACCGCAGGAATGGTTACTGGCGTAGATTAATGGACAGTAACGCGGTGACAAACGTGTAGATTCTTTACGTTAATATTTAAATATATTACGAATTGGTAATATTATAGCACGCCTCGTGCTGCCATCTTTAAAAAGGACAATCCAACTTGCAATGATAGAAAATTTATTTGCCTCCTAATTAGGGTTCGAAAATTACGGTAATTTTGGAAAGTGGAAAATTACGCCGTAACGAAAAATTCAAAAATTAATTATATTGATCGTTTATAAGCTAAATAATGAAAAAATCAGTTGAACACAGCTATACTTTTGGTAGAATAGTATTTTACATTATTTAAACTCGGAGTTTTGATGTTTGCAGTTCAAAAAACTTTTGAATAGCAATATCCACATTCTTCTTCTTACCCATTTTGAGAAGACGGATCTTTTAGACCCTTTTGCAAGAGAAATAAATGAAAATTTGGTGGTAAATTACCACGGTACGACGAGGGTAATTACCGTTTTCGTAACTTACCTGAGAAAATCGTAAATTACAGTTGCCTTGGTAAATTACCGTGTAAACTACAATGGTAATTTACTCATGACCAAAAATATCCTGTTTTACATTCACTTCCTCTTTCCTTTAAATAGGACGGTTTGTTATGTTTCGTTTTATTTAAAATATGATCTATGTTTCTTTAAGAGAGTGTCTATTCACTTTCTTGACAACTTTGACAGGAAAACTGCGAAGGACGTAAACATCAAAAGGCAACAGCCATTTTTAAAGAGAGTACCAAGCAAATCGATGAACAATTCTTTAAGACAACGAGTCACTTCCATATTGGCTTGTAAGAATGGTTGGGCACAACTTACCAATCTAACATGTGAATGTGTGACATCAGAATTCTGGTGAAATAATTAAGAGTTGATTTAAAGTTGTGATAGCCTGACTTCTCTTTTTATCTCTCCGAGTGACGATGACGTCACGGATAGGTATTACACTGGACGTGTTTGTGTCTGTCTGTCACCGCGTTCGCAGTTGGCAAATCGGAGCAAACGTGTTCGCAGAAAGCAATTTTTGGCTTCTACTGCTTTCGTTAGGATTAACAAGTTGGGAAACCAAATAAACCTCTTCGAGTCGAGACGTTTTTCTTAAATAATTGATTAAATATATCTCATTTTAATTATTTTTTCGCCAGTAATTTTCATAAATATTAGTTAAGACGTTTTTAGAAACGTGTTTCCTAAAATCATTTTAAATAAAGTTATTGTTGACGTTTGAATTCTAGTGTATGCCTCTTTAACAACTTTTGTAAAAGGGTATATAAGGCGATTGGTTCACAGTAAATGAGAAGAAAATCCACAGCCATTGGAAGGCTCGACGTTTCTCGTACCCTAGATAGAGAGAGTTACAATTCAAACGGGCTTACTTCGAAACACATTGTTTTCGTCAAGGACGTTTATCAAAACGTGACGGCGCCATCTGTGAGCCTCTAGCGGAACCAATTACAAAGTTTACTCGCTTATTTGCAATCAGAAACATAGTTATGATTTTTATTTCATCTATTTATCAGATTAAAAAGGACTAGAGTTTTTTTATTTAACTCGCGTATTTTATTTAACACGTTTAAAAAACTATCTTGACAGCTTGTTACGCGGGTTATAGCCGCAGACGGTAGTAAAGGAGTTCTTCAAGTGATTAATAGGTGGCGCCACCCGTATTTTATAAAGATTAGTGCATTATTAAAAAAATTATTAGCAAAATTCCTACGGCCGCTGTTAAAGGGACTCTAAACCGGTCGGCGGACCGTTGAATGTTTTTAAAAAAGTCCTTCGCCCTTTCTTTTGACGTCAGCTGCTGACGTAAAATGCGTCAAAAAGGAATAATTTCTTGCTAGTAAAGTGGTTTCTCACATACGGCCAATCTCTCCTGTGATTGGTTGTTAGCCTTCCTTTCTATTCTCTCTATTGGAATAGCCTGTCCAGTCCGCACTCCAGTCGTGTTTCGTAGCAAAGTCTTAGTGAAATCATTAAAATGGAGACTGTTGCCTTGGTTAATAACCCAAAGCAAATGGAGTGGCGCGTTGTTAAACCAAAGCCGATTATACAAACAGAAAAGGTAATTATTTAAAAACAATTGTTTAATTTAGGCGTACAACTTTAATTTGCGCCTAGATTATGAAGATGCCCATCCCTTTCTTTGTGAAACTTTTGATGGAGTTTTGGAAAAGAGTCCAAAAATATCTTTCAACAAGGCGTTGAAAGATATTTCAAATATGGCAGACCAGGATAACCCCGAAAGACCATTATCATTAATGAATAATATGATGATATTGATACCTTGGACAATGTAATCATTCCATGAACATCTCCGCCTGATTGTCCGTTAGCGCCACCTGATCAAGGTGAAAGCCCTAGTTGGTGCAAATGTAGGAATTGTACCGAAATGCCTACCCCTATAGAAAGGGTATGCTGTGCGTCTAGACAAAAGTTGATTAGAAAAATTACCCATTCAGATAACTTACTAATTACCTAAATTATTTTAGGGGACTTGGTTGTATTACATTACCTCCTGTCCGATTTGAGAAACTTCTTCTCGATCGAGAAGCCCTCCATATCCAAATGGAATTATTATGCGGCTGGGGAAATATACGGTATGAAGCTGAACTCAATACACGCTATCGCTTCGCTGCTTACGCAGCTTTTAGTTCTTGGCACAATGGTCCCTTAGGAAGAGGGAACGGGAAAGTTGTCCCATCTTGTGCCGTTAATAAAATTAGAAATAGGTATCCTAGCGAGGATGGTATATATAAAGGATTTGGACTTGCAGATAGACCTGGTGGGAGTGGGTGCGTTGGTAGAGGTAGGGGACGAGGGACTCCTGGTGTGTAAGTTTTGTAATTCTCCGTTACTGCCAGGTTTTTCAAAACAGTTTTATTAAAACAAAACGTTGGGAAAAAAACATTAACTGTTGGTCATTTCTTCCATTATTTCGCTACGTTCCTCTTCAATTTCATCTAAATCTTCAGAAATGAAGGCAAATCTTGTAAAGCTCCGTTACTGCCATGTTTTTTTAAATTTATTTTATTGAATTAAAAGTTGCTAATTTCTTCCATAATTTGGCTACGCTCCGCTTCAATTTCTTTAAACTCTAACTCTTCAGAAATGAAGGCAAATCATGCCCTAAACGGTGGTATAAATGACGTATCTATCAGAAATTTAGTTTGTGAGAAATTAATTATTTTAGGTTTGTTGTACGGTAATGTTATTTCTATGGGCGTACACAAAAGTCAAAAAGTCATTTTTCTCGAAAATGGCTCTGTGTATTTTTATCATAATTTGATAAAATATACTACCAATAATGTCCTAAACGGTGGTATAAATGACGTATCTATCAGAAATTTAGTTTGTGAGAAATTAATTATTTTAGTTTTGTTATACGCTAATGTTCCCAGGTAGCAATTCACCATGTAAATTGCGTGTATTTTGAGTGTTCTTAGTGTATATAACGTGTTTGGGTTTTTCATAAGTGTATATAACGTGTTTGGGTTTTTCATAAGTGTATATAACGTGTTTGGGTTTTTCATAAGTGTATATAACGTGTTTGGGTTTTTCATAAGTGTATATAACGTGTTTGGGTTTTTCATAAGTGTAAAACACGTGGAGTATACGTTGAATATATCACGTTAATAGAGCAGATGATTTAGGGCGTGTAAAACACGTGGGGAATAGGTTGAAACTATCACGTTAATTGTGGAGTATATTTAGACGTGTAAAACACGTGGAGTTTTGGTTGAACACATCACGTTAATTTGGTGGCGATGTAAAGCGTGTACAACACGTGGAGTATAGCTTGAAAATATCACGTTAATAGAGCTGATGATTTAGGACGTGTAAAACACGTAAGGAATAGCTTGAAACTATCACGTTAATTGTGGAGTATATTTAGGCATGTAAAACACGTGGAGTATACGTTGAATATATCACGTTAATAGAGCTGATGATTTAGGACGTGTAAAACAAGTGGAGTATATGTGGATAATATCACGTTAATTGTGGTGCTGATTTTGGGAGTGTAAAACACGTGGGGAATAGGTTGAAACTATCACGTTAATTGTGGAGTATATTTAGACGTGTAAAACACGTGGAGTTTTGGTTGAACTCATCACGTTAATTTGGTGGGGATTTAAAGCGTTTAATACACGTGGAGAATTGGTGGAAAATATCACACTAAGTTTGGTGGTGATTTAGGCCGTGTAATACATGTGAACATGAAGTTGAATTTAACAGTTACTCAAAATGCCTAAATCACGTCACAATGAGGTTGAAAAGAACAACATATTGTTTAACTTTAAATTTATAGTAAATCAAATTTCCACACATACAATTGTATTAATATAATTTTTAGAAAGGTAAGCACAGGTGATATGTATGGGTACAAATAAATAAGTGATTATTGTATAGACTTCATCGTTGTTAAGACCGCCCGTCATTCACAGCTAATTGTTGAAGCCCACATTTTCTTTCTCCAATATGGCAATGACACCTACCATCTAGTACCGTTTTCTATTGACATTTTCCTTGGAGTAATATTTAAGGATTAAAAATTAACGTTGCCTTATAAGTGCTTTAAAATACAGCTACGCCTCCTTCAGTATAGTGCTCCTAAAAATAGTTAGGGTGTTCGGCCGTTCGCTTTTTTAAATCTTTCATTTTAAAAAATATTAGACCTCCTTATCTATCGCAATGTTTTAACCATTTGGTTTTCGGTCGGCTAGCTGGAGGTTAGTTTCCAGCTTTGCGTTTAAAATTTAACATGGATATATTTTGGATTTCAACATATAACAGCAAGTTAAATGATCATGTGCCATTCATTTTCACGCATTTGAAGTTAATCTTATGATATTTATTAGTAACAACAACGTGATCTTCACTGTTGGTTAACGTGAATAAGACGGTGTTTAGAGATGAAATGGTATGGGTATTTTACACGTTCATAATTAGGTTAACCGTACACCGCTTCTAGACGTGTAAATCACGGGTTTTGGGTACCTGAGAATCGTTGGGTACACGTTCTATCCACGTAAATTGCACGTTACGAACACTAAATTACCTTACATTATTTTCACGTTAATTTAAGTGCAAATATTGTTTACATATTTAATAAAAATAACGTGATTCTCTCTATTTGTTAACGTGAATAAGACGGTGTTTAGAGGTGACATGGTATGGGTTTTTTACACGTTCATAATTAGGTTTACCGTACACCGCTTTTAGACGTGTAAATCACGGGTTTTTGCTACCTGGGTTATTTCTATGAGCGTACACAAAAGTCAAAAAGTCATTTTTCTCGAAAATGGCTCGGTATATTTATATCAAAATTTGATAAAATACTACAAATCATGCCCTAAACGGTGGTATAAATGACGTATTTATCAGAAATTTAGTTTGTGAGAAATTAATTTTATTAGGTTTGTAATACGTTAATGTTATTTCTATGGTCGTACACAAAAGTCAAAAAGTCATTTTTCTCGAAAATGGCTCTGTTTATATATATCAAAATTTGACAAAATATACTACCAATCATGCCCTATACGGTGGTATAAATGATGTATCAATCAGATATTTAATTCCTGAGAAATTAATTAATTTAGATTTGTTATACGCCAATGTTATTTCAATGGGTATAAAAAGAAATAATTTAACTATTTCGCATCTTCATTCTCCCTTTAATTTAATTAAATTTGTCACTTTCCCTTAAAGGCATTAGGCGTATTTCTCTTTTGTTTTCAAGTGTGGGGTACGTTGAAGGTGTTTTTCACGTAATTTCAACGTGTGCTTTAGCATCTGCCACAAAGACGCAAAAGATCATCCCTGGCGTGGTTGAAAAAATGTTTAGCATCCTACAGAAGTTTTGCGTAGTTATTTACTTTCTAATAACGTTTTGTCCCAATTTTCACTTAAATTGTGTGGAATCCCACGATATTTTTAGTCATCCTGGTTAACTTTGGAACTCCCTTTTGGGTTAATCATTTATTGTAACTCCCTTCCAAAAAATTTCTTTTCGGCAATAAAATTGTCCCTGATATTGCCGTCATGCTTGAGAAAAATTGAATAGGATTTAAACAAAATCAAGAGAATTACTATGAATAAATATAATTATGTTATTTATTCTTCTAAGAATGTCTTAAGACTCTAGGCCTAGAATGATGCTAGGCTACCTCGAAACTTTTCTCTCCCTCAATTTTAATCTAAAACACCATAAAAAGTACGTGTATCAAAAAGAGAAATCATTTCTGACTTCGAGCTGTTTAACAAGCTAATTAGGGGAACTTGCTGTTAGAATTTTCAAGGACATCTTAACTCTATCTGATTTTCACTTAAACTGAATAATTGATTGATTATGGCAGATAATTTAATTTCATTGCGAAATTGCGGTTATTAATACCCTTATTTTAAACCGAGACAGAAACAGACCAAGATAATAAATCATTAAATACTTCAAATAATCTTAAAAATTGATAATTATTGTACACGACTTATATATTTATTTATTTCTTTTAAGATATACAAAGTTCAAGTGGAACATTCCACCACATGTAGACGTTGGTTTGTTTTCAGACGTTACACTGATTTTGCAAGACTTAATAAAAAAGTACTTAGGCTTCTACTATCTATAAATATTTAAATTTCAAAGTTATAAATAATTAAAATATTTGCTTTATTTTGAAACGTAGCTCAAAACTTTATTCCCTTATTTAAAATTCACAATACCACCGAAAGGTGGTTTGGTGATAANAATACCACCGAAAAGGTGGTTTGGTGATAATTTGACACAGCATTCTTGAAGATCGTGTAAACGGACTTCAATCTTTTGTAAATAGTCCTAATGATGAATGAAAGTAATATGAAAAGGTATTACATATTAATAATCATTAAAAAATGTACTCTTTGATTTTAATTATGAGCTATTTTAATGTAGTTATTAATTTTATTTTAAATTTGTTTCGTAATATCATCCTGTAAAGGAATTTTTTTGAATGGATGACCCACCTGCTGATGATGGTTTCGAAGAAAGCAGGGTAATTAACCCTTATTTCTAATTATTTTTACCATTATATTAATTGAACAATTAAACTGTCTGTTTAATAGGCATTATGCGGAAGTTTAGAAGAAACCATAATTGAAAGCAGCGTATACGTAGGGAAAAAGATAAAGAGGTGGAACTTCTTAAAGGAGAAGTTTCCATGCTCAAAACTCAAATGGAAATGCTTGTGAAATCACTTAGGTATGTTCAATGTTCAGTTTTTATAATTTATAATTTTATTTATAATTCTTTTTCTTCCGATGTTTAGAATGGAATGTACAATTACGTCGTCCGTTTTGAGTCGACTTCAGAAAGCTCAAGATAAGCGCCTCTAGAGAAAGTATTTGCAGCTCCGAAGCTTCAGGGTGTAAAGTTTTTTGCGTTTATCATGTTAACGCGCCTGGGCAAGAAGAGGGTGCTCCACCTTTACCCGAAGGGTAACAAACAAAATATTTTAATATTTAATAGCTCTATAGCTTTGCGCGTGCTGACAATTGATATTGTATTTCAGCACGCGCATTCTTAGGATTAGGCTTAGCTAGTTTGTTGTGTAAAAGAACTATTCTGTGCATTTTACGGTTGCTGCTACCAGCCTACCAGGTAAGTTCAATCTCTATTTAAATCAGTGTTAACTGTTTTTGTCCAGTTTTGGCCACTTCATGACAAGCTCCAGTCATTTTTAGTCCTATATTTTCCTATAAAAACACATTTTTTCTCCTATAAAATCCTATGTCTTTATTTCAAAATCTAGCCAACAAGATGGATAGACTAATCTCAATATCCGACAATTGTCCAGTTACACTACACTTTTACTACGAAGGAGGTGATTTAAGGAGGGGTGAACGAGACCACATAGAAATCAATTTAAACCGTCAAAGAGACGACCTACTGGAAGACCCTGACCCAGGAGAAGAGGACAATGAACCATTCGTGGAAAGGGAAGTATTGAACAATCCTCCAGCACGAGGAAGGCGGCCTGTGGGTAGAGCTAGGGCAGCTCATCAAAATGAACCATTCGTGGAAAGGGAAATATTAAACAATCCTCCGGCACGAGGAAGGCGGCCTGTGGGTAGAGCTAGGGCAGCTCATCAAAATGAACCATTCGTGGAAAGGGAAATATTAAACAATCCTCCGGCACGAGGAAGGCGGCCTGTGGGTAGAGCTAGGGCAGCTCATCAAAATGAACCATTCGTGGAAAGGGAAATTTTAAACAATCCTCCGGCACGAGGAAGGCGGCCTGTGGGCAGACCAAGAGCTAATCATCAAAATGAAGAAGTATTAAACAATCTTCCAGCACGAGAAAGGAGGCCTGTGGGCAGACCAAGAGCGAATCATCAAAATGAAGAAGTATTAAACAATCTTCCAGCACGAGAAAGGAGGCCTGTGGGCAGACCAAGAGCGAATCATCAAAATGAAGAAGTATTAAACAATCCTCCAGCACGAGAAAGGAGGCCTGTGGGCAGACCAAGAGCGGAACAGGAAAATTTCCCAAGAAACATTGGAGAAAGAGTTCGCGTTCGAAATCCGCAAGGAGCCAACCAATTTAATTTTAACGCTGATCTTCAAAATTATCTTCCCAGAGGGCATAGACCATGTCAATGTCCACGGTGTATCAATTTGAGAGAGTGACGGAGCACATTGTCCCGTCTTTTTTTCTTCACAATTTTCATAAACTTCACAAAAAATTTTTTTCTGTTGCCATGAATATTAGGATATATTAATATTCATTTTAAATTTATATAATTTTAACTTTAACAATTATTAGTTTACTCAGTAGTACACTCCGCCTGAACTTCAAACCAACTTTTATACTGGAAATTCAAAGTTTGCGTTCTCTCATTGGTCAATGCTTGACACGTGAGCGTGACGTCGTTTCTGTAACGAACGCCATCTAACGGCGGATGAATATCGTTACATTGTTTAGTATTTTGGCGGTAAATTTGTTTCTGATAAACATCGTGGTTTTTCGAAGTAAATAATTATGAATTCTAATGAAATTGATACAAAAAAGGTATACTTTTTACCTCTCCGAGCACAACCATCTTCTGTTCTTCGTCAATTTCACCTTGACACCAGCTTCTATGCACCACCATCTTCTGTTCTTCGTCAATTCCACATTGACACCAGCTTCTATGCACCACCATCTTCAGGTCTTTGTCCATTCCACATGGACGCCAGTCAGTCCATTCCGGCTTCTTTTCCTTCGTCACCGTTTGGTTTCAAGATACACGCGGCGATCGGCTAGGGTTACGAGAAACGTCTAGCCTCCCAATGGCAGGGCTTCCACCATCGGTTTACGCGAATGCGTTTTTATCTATTATTGGTTTCAAGATATACGCGGCGATCGGCTAGGGTTACGAGAAACGTCTAGCCTCCCAATGGCAGGGCTTCCACCATCGGTTTACGCGAATGCGTTTTTATCTATTATTGGTTTCAAGATATACGCGGCGATCGGCTAGGGTTACGAGAAACGTCTAGGATCCCAATGGCAGGGCTTCCACCATCGGTTCACGCGAATGCGTTTTTATCTATTATTATAATGGAAATAAAATCGTATATATACCCCAAAATTTGAAGAAAGCGGGCAAGAGGGGTACCCTTCACTTTAAACGTCAATATTAGCATAGTTTAGAAAGATAATAGGTACAACTTTATTTTAAACGATTTAACTATTTTTAAAGTTATTTACTGGCGATTAAAATAATACATATAATTTATATTTAATTAATTATTTAAGATAAACTTATTTCTATGTAATGACACAAGTGAGAGTTTATATAGAACGAGTAATGAAGATTGCATCCAAATCGAAACACTACACGCACATCAAAGTTAATATAAAGCGAGTAGGATGATAAGATCTCTTACAAAACGATAACATTTCCTTTTTGCAGAATATTAAATGGAAATATTTAAATATTTTTCGGCATTACGATTCTTTAGTAGTTGTGTAGCTATAAAGCTCCGTTTCATATTAATATTCCAAGAACATCTTTTGATATTAGCATTTCAAATTTGGTGTTTACTTTTTAATTCAGCTTTACTATATTTATATATATAGTGTAATCGTATTTCTTATATTCATTAGATAATATGGGTGTTAATTTTTCATCTATCCATAAGTGCTGAAACGATTGGGTCTGTGAAATAAGATACCCTATATTTAAACTAGAAATGACCTTGTTTCGCCTCCTCTTATGGGAGATGTTAACGGTTCAGAGTGAGCCGAAAGTAAAATACACCCTTCAGTGATATATTTTAGGTCCTCATTAGAATTATGGAGGATACAAAGGAAATTGTTAAACGCTTAAGCCTTTGCTAAAGACCTTGGCAATATTTCGCCAATTTGAACTATGTATTTCCGGTTTTTCTCATTGGCTGGTGGACCTGTCTTTAGAAAGTAAATTCGTCTCGGCTCGGAGAGGTTTATTTTGGTTTCCCAACTTGTATACATTATACTTTCAAAAATACAAAAATTACGGTTGCAATCAATAAAAAACTGCGCTATTAAGAATGGTTATAAGATAAGCGAAACTTTATCTGAAAATGTTACCCATGTACTGACTGAACTAGACTCTGAGGAATTGGCTTTGAAACAAATTATTGATTTAAAACACGATAGTAATATTGAAATACTCTCTCTAAAATGGTTTTTTGACAGCGTTAAATCGCATACACCCCAAATAACTGAATGTTACAAATTGAAACGTAAATTGTCAGATAGTGAAGTCATACCTTCAAAAATTTTGAAGAGAAACCAGTATTTGTGTCAAAGGCCTACACTATTAAGCCACGAAAACGTAGATTTGGTTAAAGCTTTAGAAATTTTGGCTAAAGAAGCTGAATTACGTGATGACCCTGGAGATTACCCCAGAGCTTTAGCTTTTAGAAAAGCCTGTACAGCACTGAAACAATCTAAAAGAATAAACCATTCGGGAGATATTACCAAAATCCATGATATTGGCCAACATTCCGCGCGAATCATAACAGATATAATAGAAAACGGACATTGTGAAGAAGTTGAAAAAACTGCAAACTGTAATTGGTTCAAAAGTGTGACTGATTTAACATCAGTTTTTGGTGTGGGACCAAGCACCGCTAAAAAATGGTTCAGTCAAGGTTATGATACCTTGGAAAAAGTTAAAAATACGCCTAAATTATGGAAATCAAACTTAAGAATAGTATATGGCCTGGCTTTTCATTCAGACCTAAAATCTCCGATGACCTTGAAAGAAGGTCAAAATATGAAAACTTTGGTGCAAAATCTTTTGCTAAACAATTGCTTAGTTGAAATAACTGGAGGTTTCCGTAGATAAAAACCAGAAGGGCACGCTCTTGATCTACTTATAACATCACCAAATGAGGGAAAAGAAACTGGCATCTTAGAAGATCTCTTTTCAAAACTTAAAACAAAGGGAATAATCTTATATGGAGGGATTGAAAAACAAACCAACGCAAGTTCATCAAAATTAGGCCTAGGTTCTCGTAGTCGTAATATAATTGACAATTTTGACAAGTGTTTTACCATCATGAAGTACCGAGAAGAATATCCTGAAAACGATATTACTAGTCAAATTGTGGATTACGTTTCTTATAAGGGTATTGAAAATCTAGCTCAAAGTAAACGTTTGTGGAAAGCAAAAAGAGTGGATTTAGTCATTTGCCCTTATTCTCAATGGGCCTTTGCTTTATTAGGATGGACCGGCAACAAAATGTTCAACAGAAGCCTCAGAGATTATAGGCTGATAATGTAGCAGATGCTAGCTTTAGTACCAAAAATGAACATTTGGATCGCCAGCATCATGTACTACTTTCTAAAGACCTATGACGTCAAGAAGCTTTTCTCTGATTGGTCAGTTCCTGTAGAAGGTTGAGCAGAGAGTAGTTTTCTTCTCAGTTTACATGTCGTCGACAGTGAACCAAAAGCAGGGAATTATTAATGAAGTATACTTTTTGTTTTTATATCTATAGGCTTTTGGTAATATTAAAGTATAGCTGATTGTTTGTTATAAATATCACCACTATCATTATATCCTAATACCTCACATTCTGTTAAATTCTATTCGCCTTTGGTATAACAGACAACGGCATACAAATAACTCTAAATCGTCAATACTCTGGGTTAAATTGTTTTAGCTTCATGAAGGTATTAGAGTACACGCTGGGGTGTAAAATGGATGCTAGAGAATACAGACTGTTGCGCTCCGGGCCATTCGGCATGCGATAAATGAAATTGGGGTTTGTCTTTCGTTTCAACTTGGCCGCTCTCCTTGGCGTAAGCGTTATTTACAACCTCCAAAAAGACCCTGTAATTAGAAGACTGTTTTCCGCATGCTGTATTATAAACCATACCCCTTTTCCCTACGACTTGCTTCTTTCAGTCAGGGTGGGTTAGTTATTCGAGAACAGTCACTGTGTGGTTTTCTCCATTCTTTAGCTGAACCAAGAAGTGATATCTATGGTTTATTAGGGAGAAGGTGTAAGATGCCTAAGTATTCGCCGGGGGCCTTAGTCCCAGTCCCCATTTTTAAAATACAAAAAAAGGAGGCCGGGCCATTTCGCCTCTTCTCAGTCGACAGTAATTTTCGAACTCATTAGCGTCGCGCTGACGTGAGTTTTCAAGGACCCATGAGATTCTGGTTGGAAATTAGAGGCGTGGATTAACTCCGTCCGGACCTACGTTTGGACTGGAGATAAAGAGCTAGAAATGTGGCGGCGAATTTTTACCTTCTCCCTAGTAAACTAGATATCACTTCTTGGCTGAACCAAAAGGTAAAAATAATACGCCTCCAAGGGACCGACTTTTGTTAGCAACAATAGTTCAAGATGAAACGTTTCACTGAAAGAATTAAAACTACAGAAGGTAATTATAAGAGAATCATGACAGTTGATATATCCGTGCAATTATGAAGGAAAAAGGGATGGAGTGGCACCCCTATTCCTATAACGTTGCCTCTGTACCCCCAACCTATGGAACGGCCCCGTAGTTCTCCCAGCATCCTCAGCGTTTAGGTAGGGTTGCACAGTACCGAATCGTAAAAATAGGGTCTAGCAGGGTGGGAAATAAGAATTATTTTTAAGCTGGACATTTGGCTAGCGACACCCCCCCCCAGGCCTGGAATAAATAAACTGGTCCATGAGCAATGACCAGGGCACGTCGTCTGCTAAACTAAATAAATGGATAAATACTATATTTGAATTAATGTCTGGACTTTGGTTACCCTTGAATTTTCTTAGTGGTCACGTGGCCCACTGAACCACCTCCTCCAATTTAATTTTTAAACTGGTCATTTGCCCTGTGCCACCGCCTTATTTCCCACGCTCGAGTCTAGTTCTCTTACAAATACAATGGAGCTACGCGGCAGTACTTCACAATCGCCTACCAAAGGGTAGGGGCGTGCGCGAGGGATGCTGGGAGAGTTACGGTGCCGCAGGTTGACCGTCATCATTTCCAATCAATCTCACCTCATTTATCCCTCACCTCAAATTGTCTCCTCTTCTCTGATTGGCTGAAGAGCTTCTGTCGTCATTGTGGGGTTTAAAGTCGCAAGGGAGCGCGTGTAGAAAAAATTTAAAGTTCATAATTTAATTTTCATTCTTTTAATAAAATTTCATGAAGTGGTGACACGAAATCAAGCTATTCACAGTGTAGTACTAACGTAAGGGAATAGTTAGTGGCGTCATCTAGGGACCTTTTTTTTCGTGTAAGTAGATTTTTCGCTGTGT
Organism: Phalangium opilio; assembly: GCA_019434445.1. Lineage (NCBI taxonomy): Eukaryota > Metazoa > Arthropoda > Arachnida > Opiliones > Phalangiidae > Phalangium > Phalangium opilio. Next base: position 259,075 of record JAEQBA010001020.1, on the reverse strand, counting down.
TATGGCGCAAAGTTTCAGTGTATTTTTGAGGTTGTTGACTTGGTCGAACTCTGGTTAACGTCCTGGACCAATATGGCTCCATTCTTTAATTATTATTTTCCGTAAACACATAATATCCTCCATTGTATTTTCTACCTTGAAGTTGTATTATTAACTTGTGATTGCAGACTTCATAAGTTCACATTTGAAGCAAAGACCTGATCTCGGAACGTTCAACATTGTCCTCATCTAATAGCTAACCCACCTGTTAAATTTTTGGTACTTAATTTTATCCTTCAGAAATATGAACTAGGCCTACTCATTTTTGGTTCAAAAAATTACGCGAAATACCTATAGACCGCCAATTCCTTTTTCAAAATCGGAAAAATAAAGTGGACTTGTGCTATTATATTTACAACCCAACACTGTGTATGGAACAACTTGTTTCATTCCGCGCTCTTCTCTCTCAAACTTTTCCTCATTGGCTACCACTTACTTCCGTTTGGTTTGCCCTGATTTTTAAAAATTTCTTTCGCGCTAAAATCATTTCTCTGGTTTAGTTCCGAAATTCGCCGCAGCGTTTCGCATATAATATAAACATAATCACTAACGTTTATACTAAATGAAAGTTAAAAGAAAAAAAACCATATTTCATAACTCAATAGAATCATATTTTTTGTGTATTTTGTCTTATTAAATATTATAAATAGACTTTTTACAATTTATTGACATTGACGATATAAGGTTAATATTTATAATCTTATACACGCTTTAAGAGAACTTGTTTCTGGTATTTACTTTGAATATCGCCTGAAAGGAAATATTTTCTTACCATATCAAATAGAACGAAAGTTTAATTGATCCGGATATGATTGATACTTAAGTATATGTCTTTCAAAAAGACTTCGGCTTTAAAGATTTCACTAGATACTTTATTCACACAGTATTAAGGTATGTAGTACAATCGCTACTGCCGACTTTGAAGCGCACCAAAAGTAGGGTGGAAACCTTCGCCTCCAACCACTTTCATGCTTCTCTGGGATAAAGTTTTCACAATTTATGGGCTTTAAAAACAAAATATTTAGTAATCGCGAATAGCTTTATTTAGAGTAACGTGGATGTTTTAGTAACAAACGAACAGAACTAAAGTGACCCAACATTATTAGAGGCTTTACTTCTATTTTTATGGCATCCCGTCTGGACACTTACACGTTAGAGGATCTAAAATGGGCGTCGCCGAAGGTTTCCACCCTTTATTATTTAATATGTTTCAGGTTACTGGTTTGAATTACGCTCGAAGTTCCAGAGCTATATTTTCAATTACTATTTTAAATATAGCCTTCTATGTTTGTGCAAGGTCTAAGCTAACAAAATACTTCTTTGCACTTCATAATAAACCATGTTTAAATATAACTTTATGCCAAAACGACAACTTCGATATGTTTATGTATATATTGTACAGTTTTAGATTAAATATAAGTTTTCATTTCGAGCATTTTAAATATATTTGATTTTGGAATCTTTGTAATTTGCTAAAAAATGATTTTTTAAATTTGTTAATTTGCAAAGGAATGGATATTTACTTCTAAGCATTGCATCAATATTTCACATTTGATTTCTTTTGCATTTTTTTTATAATTACACGAAAAATTATATCACATAAAGTATATAGTGTCACAATTTGGTTCACCAGGTGCTACATCTATTAAAGTTTCAAAAATATGAAGTAGGTTGGCGAGAATCATATTTTACATGGAAACACCTAGAAATACCATTGAAAAGACATACTTTTGTTGTGTTACAGTAGAGAAAACAGGCAACCGGGAAAACGTCAATTTTAACTTTATCCATTAATATTGCATATCATCAATTAAACCTTGATGTTTGAGTTGAATTTAACCTTTTTATCGATTGAACAAGTGCAGAAAAGGTGGTGTAACAGGAACGTTACTTGGGTGTCAACATGGAATTTTTACTTCTCTTATTATTTCAAAATATAATGTTTAGAAAATTTTCAACAATATTATCCTATTTTACTTATCAAATCTGCGTGAACTTTCACCTGGGAGCATGAATTTACGCCCTACGTATTGGTAACTTTTTTCCTTGGGCCTTTTTTATTCCTCCCATTTGATTATCATTGGTGTTCACATTTGGGTCCCTTGTTCAATACTTAGGGTCAGGGTGTTTACATTTGCCAGTGACTGTTTAGATTTTGGGTTTTCTAAGGGTTCGGGAAATATGATATTGTAACCGCAAACTTCTGTGCCTATACAGGGTGCTTCTGAAAAGTCTACCAAAAATTAGGGGTGATGTTGTTCTATGGCATTTTGCCATCCGAGCCACTGTCATCAAGTTATAATTTGAATGCTTTATGGATGACTCCTTAATTAAATTAACATTGTTTTTATATTTCATAAAGAAATTTAAGAGGTAATCCGTAAATAACTCCAATCTTAACTTTGAAAACCGTGAATAAATGTCATAGAACATTTTCGACTCAAGATGGCCCAAAGAACAACACCCTTAATCTCTGATAGACTTTTCAGAAACACACTATATATGTAATTATTTCTCTTTAATGAAAATCAACTGCAGAAGTTAAATTAATTAATTATACAAGCTCTGTTTACAATTACTTTGGTGTGTAAGCACTATCCTCGAATTATACTTTCACGATACACTGAGCCAGTGTCAATGGTAATGTTTGACCATACTGGAACCGATTTATCTCAAGCCGCACTGAAATAATGGAACCTCCTCCTAAGTTGTAACCCGATTATTGTTGTTTTCATGACAGTTGGTTCCATGAAAATACCTAAAACTACTCATTTTAATGTGTGTTTAACTTCAGAATAATATTAATTTGGGGTTAATTAATCAATTTGAACAGCTGCGTCTCTACAAAGAGGACAGGAAAAACAAATGTAATTCAGCTCGTGTCGGAAATTAAGTGTTTTGTTTTCAATCAACTAAGAACAGATAAGTCATCAATATCAGGAAAGACATTAAGCAAAACTTTCCTTCTTTATCCTGAAATGTCCAAATTAGCGTTTAGGATATATATAAATGTAGTATAGTTTAATTAATATATAAACACCTATCAATATCAAAAGTCATTCTTAGAATAACGAAATGAAACGAAGCTTTATAGCTTGAAACCTACTTAACGCATCGAAATTCCAAAAACAATTCCCTTTATTTTTTCATAGAGATATAAGGAAAATATTGCAGACAGTATGAGTCACGGGGTAAAAGCTGCATTCCAGATATAAAACGAGTCTCACAAGATTTCTCGTTTGTCATTCATCCGAAATCGACATCTCAATAGATTCCCTTAGCGGAGTTAAATTTATTAAATAATTTAAATATAATAATCGATATTAATTATTTTCATCGACTGTTTCTTAAATGAATTCTAGTTAAAAAATTTAAAAAAACTTTCGTCCTAATATCATTTGAAACTTAGCTATTATTAACGATTGACACCTATCCTTTGCCTCTCCGCGATATTCTGGAAATAGCAATACATAAGTCAGACGATTCCCATCAAATGAAGGGAAAAAAGCGCATTAGCGTGAACCTTTAATAGAGCCGACTGTCATGACGACAACAATATTGCGATATCAGTTATCGGAAAAGCATTAACAGTCATACTCGTTGCTGTTTGACTAGACGATATTTTTTACACTCCAAACTATTTGTTAATAGAGCTTCGAATAATGCTTGAATAATATAGTAATTTTAACTTTAGCGGTTGCTTATAAATAAAGAGCGGTAACTACATAAGAAAGTAAATTAGCTTGTAGGTATTCATCGACTGGAATCGGAGAGGTAATATTTTGGTTTTGAAACTTCTTGGAATCGGTTTAGTAGTCCTAGAGATACATTAAAACAAAAAAAACAAGTTTTACCTTTTAATATTATTAGTACAGATTAAAATAACGAAAAATACTTAACGATAAATAATTACAATTAAAAACTACATAAGTTTCAATTACATCGCTTAAGTTTCCCTACTACATTAACCAATAAAATAGAGCCATGTGTCGTCAAAACGTCAAATCGTCACGTTATTCACTATATTCGATTTACGACGAATAGGCGAAATTTTTCTTTTTAAAATACTGTGCTCGCTTTTTCTTGTATTGTGTTGTCGGATCAATGTTAACTCCATCCCAAGAACGAGAGATGTGTGACAAATTTTGAACGGATCTGTTTCCAACTTAGGCTATGATCAAATTTAAGTTAAAAAATCAAGAAATGAACTCATGATTTTGACATAGTTGGTATCAAAAATAATGGGTTAAACATTAAACAATCTTAATAATTGCACAGATTATAAATCTTTCAAAGTTTGGAAAAATAACACCTTGGTTATCGGCAACTGATGTTTCAAGTTTTTATTTCGAAAAATTTAACGCTATTTCTTCTACCATAGCGTAATCACCTGGGAAATATAAATAACTTAAGGCTTTTGTCTCGAAGAAAACGAGCATTCTAAAACCAAATAAGTTTGCAGTGAACAATTTGTGAATGGAGCGGTATCAATTACCCTTTTTCATAATTTTCACGAAAGATCGGTTTGCTGAAAAAGGATGAATTGGCAGGCAAGACGATGTAATCGCTTTTAAGCGATTTCGAAAAATAGAATCCATCTAATTTGGTTTTCCATTTGTTGGTGATGTCCATATCTTGCATAAGAATGTAGCCCTACGAAGCAGACAATACACTGTTAGAAAAAACTGACCAGAACTTATCCAAGTTTGGGCGTTTTCGACCAAAGGTGGGCAGATCCCAAAATGGTCTGCCAAGTTTGTACGAGTCTTACCAAATTTGCACAGGTCCCAAAATGGCATACCAAGTTTGCACAGGTCCCAAAATGGCATACCAAGTTTGCACGTCTTTGACCTAAGTTGCACAAATCCCAAAATGGCATACCAAGTTTACACGCTTTTGACCCAAGTTGCACAAATCATAAATTCACACGCCAAATTTGCACACTACTGACAAATTTTGGCCAGTGAATAAAATGACCTAACAAGTGTGCTTTAAGATTGCACAGATCGTGACACACTCTAAGAAAAAAGCGTTCAATGGGTATTCAAACTTGAACACAATTTTTCATATTTGAACAGTTTGGAAATATTAGGCGTTCAATCGCGAAAGGTGCGCAGAATCATTCAAAATAACATTGAAGGTGTTCAATCCGGACAGTTTGCCGAATACGCTATGAGGTTTATTAACAAAACCTTCATTAAAAATCTAATAGTATCCGATTTACTTTAAAATGCTTATTTATCCTAAATGAAACATAAATTGGTCTTTACAAACATCATTTTAAAATAATATGAAAGGAAATGTCAAGGATTATTGCGTATTTCACCTTTCCCTTATATTTATAAGAGACTTCAAATTGTTTGAAAATGAAATTATTTGCTAGTCCATTATTATCGGAAGAAAATGACAGTGACCACATTCGTCAACTGCAGTCCCTGGAGGCTATTTACTACTTTTCGTTAACCGTCCAAGGTGTGGTAGTACGATTTAATGGAAACTCTCCATTTTGGTTCCGGTTGATTGGGAATTCGGTACATAGGAAAGGAATCAAGACCAATATCGAAGGTTGGCATTATATGAAATAAAATAGTCCTATTCAAAACTGCCACCAATTTGTCATTGTCATTTTTACCATGCAAAATTGACACATTATATGTGCCAAATCAGGGCCGGATTAAGGGGGTGTAGAGGGGGCACCTGCCCCCGGGCGCCAGCAAAATAAGGGCGCCCAAGATGTCTGGTGATACCCAAATCTGAGCGATTGTTTTATTAAATTTTCGAAAAACTCAAAAACATGACGTTAGTTTTGAATGATTACGGGACTGTTTTTCGTTTTTAAATAGGTATATTAGCTATAGAGACCAATTTATTACACCAAATTAGTTGGGAGGAGACGATAAATAGATTTTCCGAGTCTAAATCTAGAAAAGCCTATTCAAAGACATAGGCAGGGCTGATACTAAGTCACTTTTTTCAAATTCGGTTACTAAAAGTCACTTTTCCAAAAATTAGTTACTATTTGTCACTTTTTTTGGATTTTTGAGTCTTTCGGTGTTATTTATCTTCTCGACCACAAGGTTAAACGTAATATATTTGACTGTATGACGGTTTAAACGCAAAAACAGCGAGATTACAGTTGATCAAACCCAAGAAATTGTGGAGCTCGCTTCGCTCGCTCATCAAATATTTAACTTAATATTTATAATCAATCCAATTCAAATGAATGTTTTAGTTTTGATTTAAAACGACATCAATTACTTTGCATTCTGAGCTGTGCTCCAAAATGGTTTAATTCAATTTCGCCGTAGAAATTTTATGATTGGCCCTTTCCTTTGACTGGAAATATCTAAGCCCATAGATTGGGCTTAATTACGGCACCGACCTTTAAAATATCTTTAACTACTGAAAATAATTATGAAAATCGATCATGTCTGAAAACATTTAATTTAAAGTGCCCTTATTTTATAGCTTAATTTGCCCTTATTTAGTCACTCTTTGCTTACTATTTTTAAATTTATTAGTCACTTTTTCAACTAAAATTGAGCGTATGAGTGAGTATCAGCCATTCATAGGGATACTTTTCACTTAACAAAATTACAATAGGGAGCTAACAGCTGGCTAGGGGGAAGAGATAGTCTGACGTCACGCAGCCGCCCTCTGGTTGGCACTTTTGCGCGTAGAATACTGTTTCCAACCGTTAGGGGGTATGAAACTCCAGTAAGAGATAGAAGGGTGTGACGTTTCAGGGTCAGAACTGTTAGCTCCCTATATTTCTAATAAAAACAAAATTGTTAAAATTTCTAGCTGGTTTTTATAAATTATGGGGCCAAGGGAGGGGGCGCTTATCGAGCCACTGCCCCCGGGCGAAAATCTTCTTAATCCGGCCCTGAATCCCGGATGGACCCGACTTTTTGCAGATGTATTATAGTGACTATTTAAATGCAACTAACTTCAGGGTTGAGCATGTTTTAGTTACACACATGGTCCGTTGGTCTAGGGGTATGATACTTGCTTGGGTGCGAGTGGACCCGGGTTCAAATTCCGTATGAACCCGACTTTTTGCAGATGTAATTTAGTGACTATTTAAATGCAACTAAATACAGGTTAGGCCTACGAGTTGAGAATGTTTCAATAACTTGCATGGTCAGCTGGTCAAGGGTCATGATGCTCGCATTGGGTGCGAGTAGTACCTGGTTCAAATCCCGGACGGACCCAAGTTTTTGCAGAATTAATTTATTGACTATTTAAATGCAACTTATCACAGATTAGGCCTACGAGTTGAGCATTTTAGAATTACATGCATGGTCCGTTGGTCCTTGGGTATGATACTCGCTTAGGGTGTGAGTGGTCCTGGGTGCAAATACCGGACGGGCCCGAGTTTTTGAGAAATAATTTAGTGATTATTTAAATGCAACCAACTACAGGGTAGGCCTATGAGTTGAGCATATTTTATTTACACACATCGTCCGTTGGTCTAGGGGTAAGATACTTGCTTAGGGTGCGAGTGGTCCCGGGTTTGAATCCCAGACGGACCCAAGCTTTTGCAGAAGTAATTTAGTGACTATTTAAATGCAACAAATTACAGGTTAGGCCTAGGAGTTGAACATGTTTCAATCTCTTGCATGGTCCGTTGGTGTAGGGGTATGATGCTCGCTTTGGGTGCGAATGGTCCGGGGTTCAAATCCCGGACGGACCTAAGCTTTTACAGAAGTAATTTAGTGATTATTTAAATGGAACTAATTACAGGTTAGGCCTACCAGTTGAGCATGTTTTAGATACACACATAATCCGCTGGTCTAGTGGTATGATACTCGCTTTGGGTGCGAGTGGTCCGGGGTTCAAATTCCGGACGGATCTAAGTTTTTGCAGAATACATTCACAACTGGATTGCCCTGCGAACACTGTCCTCTCGCTTCACCTCAACGATATTCTTAAAAGCTGTAACTATAACATTTCACGGATCTAAACCCGATTATTTTGTGTATTTAACTTTCGGCTTACTTTGAACCGTTAATGTCTCTTCATAACAATCAAGGAAAACAAAGACCATGTTTTATTTCAACTTGGATCGTAATTGTTTACCTCTTGGTTCACTGGCTCGTAATTGTTTCCTATTGGTTCACTAGGCCTATTAACAGATAAAACTTAATTTGAACGACAGAATATATGCGTTAGCGTTCTTCTTGTAATCTCTTAAGAAAGGTTTATGCTATATATAGAGATGTGGTTTAGCTTAAGTAATATATAAACAACCATTTAGAAAATAATAAAAAACAATTCTTGGAATATCAAAACGAAATTGAGATTTATAGATACAAAACAACTCAAGGCATCCAAATTACAAACAATATTTCAATATATTCATTTTATATTATGGAGAAATGAAAATATTAAGGTTTTGTAGGATTTCTTTACATATCAACACAATGTGAAATGCAAACGCAGTACAGTAGTGTAACAACAGACTGACACACACAGACAAACATATAGACTTCTTTTTTACTCTTTCTGTATTAATTCTGAGTTGAGAAACGGGATTATTTAAATACTAAGATTATCTTAAATATTAATTAAAATAAATATAAGGAATATTATATGTTTTCTTCGTTAATATTTTACCTTATTGTGCGTTACATTGTGTTAAGAAAGAACAATTGAAAATTTGAGAGACGAGACTACAAAGGCCTTAGAAATGAAGCGTATGCCTGTTGTTTAGCCATACACACAGACGTAAACGTCCGGTGAAATACCTCTCCGTGACGTCATAATCACTCGGAGAGGTAAAACGTTGTAGTTCTTACAATTAAATGCAATGCTTAAACTAACTATTATATACACAATAAACTTACGAATAATATCACTTCTGCTCAATTCTGTCCAATTCACTCACCCTTCAATGTTGAATGAAATATTTTATACTCCCAAATGTGGTGCTCTTTCACGACAACTACGCCGCCAACCCCCACCCCCACCGACAACAAAAACAACAGGCCAGGTCAAACTAAGACCCACATCGTAGATGTTCATCATAGGATGTGGCTATAAAGGGGGTCTTCGGTTACAATATGCAAGGTAATGGTAAGAATAATATTGCTAAAATCTGAGGCAATATGAAAGTACTCGCTGTAATGAAGCCCATTTCTAATCTAGATAGTGAAAAATATACTTTAATGATCACAATTTCTCTCTCGCGAGTATACAAAGAGCTCGTTTGTTGAATATAAATGCATAGTAATGGTTCTGAAAGAGGGCTCTCAGTGATATTGTACATTTTATGTAATTTCTCTGAGTGGAATCGATAATCTCCATTTCGCCATTACTTAGATCGCCTATCAAAACGAGTAGAGTTCGTTTTCGTAGTATCACAGTTAATATTAATTTTGAAAACCTCGAAGATATTAACCTCTACTGTCAACGCCTACGTTATTAATATAAAGCCTATGCAGCGGGCTAATTGGGGATTTTTTTCCGGACCTTATACTTCGCGCGCTTATATCGCTAGAGGCGCTTTACTGTTAAGGTTGGTGACGTATTTTACGTCAGAGCTTTTTTGAATCTGGGATTCCCGCTCGAATTTTACCTACCGCCTGCTCCCGCACAGCAGTTTGGGCTTCGCAACGGGGAGAGACGAAGTGGAAGAAGTGTTGTTCACCGTTAAGATAATATAGTTATTCCACTGCCTTCTGTAATACTAGGCCTTGCGATAGAAATAAAAAGGGGGTGGCAGTTAGGATTTCACAAATGGCGCTAGATGTCGCTTTTCTGAGGTTTTAAACTGGCGGCAAATTCAAAACTATGGGAAATTGATAGCAACGACGAAGTGTAATCTGCTAAGTTCGGCTCGAAAAAGAAAGCAAAAAACCGGTCAATAAACCGGTTCATGATGCTGAACGGTTTCCGAGTTCGAAAAATACTAGTTTAAATTTGGTGTACGTTTTGACACGTGTCAATGGCGTCTGCATGGAAATTTCAACCTATCACAGCCCTTAAGTTTTTCCCAAAAACTGCCACTGCCAATGAAATGCCTTAAGTTTGATTTGGATTGACCAATGAGCGAGCTTAGGAGAGGTAGGAGGAGATTTCTTTGACAGCTGAATTCGGTCACAGACATTATAAACTCCAATATTTTAATTACCCACTTCTCTAATTTAGCAGACGATGTGCCCTGGTCAATGGTCATGGGCCAGATTATTTAGTAGTTTAAAAAAATCTTTATTTCCCACCCTGGTCCGCCATAAGCGAAAGACGTGACGTCATGCGAGACTGCGCAGTACGAATTTAATTTCGTCATCGCGAAAATTCGCCTCAGAAAAGAGCCATCTAACGGTTACTAAGCGCAAATTCAAAATGTCACATAAAAAATGCTTCTGTCGTACATTTCAAGGCCTAGTATTAGAGTTGGCAGTGTCATTAGGAAAGTAAAAGTTTTCAAAATTTTGCAATAGTGTATCGACAAAGCTCGATCATATACAACATGTATTATCTGGTTGTTGCTTCAACTTCTATTATTTAAATTTGTCTTTGTACAAATAAAAACCAGTAATTTATTTGGTAAGTTACAGATTTTAAATTACCGACTCAGATTCTCTCATCCTTACGCTATAGGTAAATGACACATTTTAACAATTGAGTAGAAAAAATAAAAAGATCTCAACACCGTTAACGCAAAATCAACACGACATGGATGAAAGTACCTAGCTTAAGCCATAAAAAGAAAAGACCAATACGAGACTTAACCCCTTAAAGGGATAGAACCAAGTTTTTTCATCTAGTATAATTTGCATTTGGTTACATATAAGAAAGTACGCCCAAAATTTTGTGGTGTACGTAAAAAGTCTGAAAAAAGATTTTAATTACGGAAAAAGAACGTTATAAGTTTAAAAATTTAAACTATACAAGGGCAACCGCCAACTTGTTTATCCCCGTTGTTTCGTCACAACGGGATGCGATCCTATTGGAAGGGGAAAAAACTGGAATGCTTCCACCGATTTTGGCTTCTGCAGAAGGATTTTTTGTTACTTTTTGTACTGGGGAAGCAGCGCATATTTGAGAAGACGTTTATAAACATAATTCTGATTTTTCATATTTATTATCCTTTGTTCTCGTAACTCTTGGTTACGTTGTAGAGTAAGGATGATAGAGATTTGTAAAAATTGTCACAGGTAATGTCCAAAACACCACATTTTTACGCTATTTTGGCAAAGGCTTAGCTTCCATATATAATAATGGTATGGCTTTATTTTAGCCTAATGGCCCTAATCTAAGCTTCAACACCTTTTTATTTGTAATTAAACCTTGTAAAACTACTACTTTGAACACCAAAATTACAGTGAAACAAAAGCATCCGTATCGAAATGAGTTATATTAATTTGGCGAAAATGCAGAATAGTATGAAAACTACTTTTAGGAGTAAATCTACTGTACCTCCGAGCGAGAGGAAAGTCGCGGGAGTAATTTAGTTTTTTCGCTCGTGTTTTTGCAAACGCCTGTAGAGGGGGCAGTAATCGGAGCGGCGCCGAAATCTAATACTTTTAAAAATTAATTAAAAATAGTTAAGTTATTAAAACTATCAATATCTATATATTTTTGAAAACGTAATTTTAGGTTCTATCTGATTTAAAAAAATGAAAGCTTTTCATTAGTAGTCAAAAGATCGATTCTATCCCTTTAATTATGAGTGGGGAAAAATCAATTATGTGCCTTAAAAATAATTAAAATACAACCAGAAACAAGGCAAAAATATATGAAGCGATAACTAAAGATTACTTACTATAAATGATAAAACTAATAGTTATGTTAGCAGTTACTGTCCAGTTATAGCTTACAATATATTACCAGTATTACTCGAACTTAAAGCATAACGTGGTTCCAGTGGATCCCCTACAAGTTGACTTTCCTTACGAACTCCAGTTTTGGCTTGGGAAAGCTAGAGGCATTTGTGGGCGGGATTTATACGTGCATGTATAAATCCCGCCCACTAGCCTTTGCCAAGCCAAACCCGGAGTTTAGAAGGAAAGTCCCCTTGTAAGGGATCCACTGGAGCCGCGCTAGTGTTAGGCTCGTGCACTCAGGAAAACCTTTAAGCAGTTAAACTAGAAGACGATTTTTTATTGGAACCGGGGCTAGGGGTCGGGGAGTGCCCCAAAGCTCAAATAAGAGTTAAACCTAAAATGACTCGTTTTTTAAAAATCCGGATAAATCCAATAAAATCCGGTTTAATCCAATAAAAACCACTGGTCTGGATTTTATTCAAATTATCCGGATTTTTGCCAACCCTGTTTACATAGTTTATTTAAAAGTTATTTCAGTTTTTATCCAGAAAAATGTATATTTTTGGTTTAATTTCACGTTAATTATACCATAGACCAAAATTAACCTCGATACCACGGACAATAAGTATAATCTCAACAATGTGATTAACCTCTCCAATAATGAACTTAACTCTAACGAAATGAAGCTACTAAGCCTCGGCCTAAATTTCTTACCAAAACCAAAATACATGAACCATCTTAATATCGCCGTAGAACTAGAAAAATTCTTTATCAAAAACCTAGTTGATGATAATGAATTAAGTGACATCAGCAATATTGTGACAGATTTACTACAAACTTTCAACTACAAGGATTCTAAAGACAATCTACATAAAGACCTACGATACGCGATTAAATCTCTGATTAACAGAAAAAACATCCTTATTGTCCCGGCCGATAAAGGAGGAAAAATTGCCATCATGGACAAAGACTCCTACCTCTCCAAAATGCTAGACTTAATTGACAATGGTGAATACATAGTGAACCCTAAATTTAACTTGAATAAACAATGCAAAGAAGTCACAGACTTCACTATAAGACTTACAAAATCGGGAGAAATTGATAATAAGTTCAAATTTACCCTAAGGAATAAAAATCCTAGATTACCACATTTAAAAGGATATGTAAAAATCCACAAAGAAAACAATCCTATGAGACCTATTGTCGACATGTCAGGAGCAGCAACTCGCAACCTATCTATTCACCTTGCAAAGATTTTTGATACTCTCGTGGACTCCAAAAACTGTCTTAAAAATTCATATGATTTTGTTGATAAGTTAAATAACATTACTTTCGAGGACAATAGCCTTATGGTGAGCTTTGATGTAGTAAGCCTCTACCCAAACACCCCAGTTAAAGAAACCTTAACTGTAGTCAAAAATTTATTAATAGCTAAGAAAGATGAATTAATCTACGTTACCCCTCTAAGTATAGATAGTATACTTACTGCCACAGAGATTTGCTTAAGAAAATATGATTTTCAATTTAATGGCATAATATACAAACAAACTGATGGTCTCCCCATGGGATCAAATATATCCCCAGTATTAGCTAACCTTTTTATGATCTATTTTGAAAATAATTTCCTAGCTAATGACCCAAAATTCCCTAAGATCTGGTGGCGCTACGTAGATGACATTTTTTCCATATGGCAATATATCGGAACTAACTAATTTCCTTGACCGGATTAACTCTAAACATCAAAAAATTAAATTCACTCTAGAAATAGAAAAAGAAAACAAACTTCCTTTTCTAGATATCCTAATCGATAGATCAAAAAATCCCAAAAAACCAAATCATTTCTTATATCAAAAACCAACGCACTCCAAAAAGTTTCTTAATTACAATTCGTATCATGCATACCATATTAAAAATGGATTAGCTAAAAGCCTCAATTATAGGATCAATAAAATCTCAAATCAACCTTCTGTTGATCTGGAAAAGCTCAGACGACAACTTAAAGATAGTGAATACCCCACTAAAGTCATTAACAAATTTCTAAAAGTCAGTGATCCTGATAATTTAAAAACAATAAAGGAAGATAACCTTGAACCAGAAAAATGGTTTTTTCTACCTTACTATAGAGGTTTTAACGAAACATTACAAAGGAAACTTAGACCGTTCAATATTAGAATAAATAATAAAAAAGCTAAGGATTTAAAAAGTAACTTAGTAAAATGGGAAGATAATAATAAAGATAATAAAAAAATAGAACCCCATAATAGATCTGGTGTGATATACAAAATCCCATGTGGAACATGTGGAAAAACGTATATTGGTGAAACAGAACGTAAATTAGTAGATAGAATTAAAGAACACAAAAGAGATGTTAAAAATAAAAAAGAAACTAACGCTGTGTACATGCACTTAAAATACAATGTAACACACCAAATTAATTGGGATAATACAACAATCTTAGCGAAAGAAAAATACTACTATAAACGTAAGATTGCCGAAAGTATCTACATTAAAAAATTTAAAAATATTTTAACTTAGAGGCAGGTTATGTACTTAAAAATAATTGGAATGTCAACAAACTTATAAAAAATAATAGATAAAAAATATAATTATATATTTAAATAATAATAATTTTAAAAAAAAGCGCGGCTCCCTTAAGGTATTCCCTCTAGCGACCAAATGTTATACTTCCTCAAAATTACTAAAAAATAACCTAGAGAGTAGTATATTAACATGAACCCACATGAGTTCAACAGACTGAATGACGAGCCGCGACCCGAAACGTCTCATAGAAATTTTAACCTTTTTAATAAAATCACGTTGGATATCTCCGTAATCAATTTTTTAATTCTTTTAGATCTTAAATACCGTGACAACAATAGATTTGATTAACCTTTTTAGATGGAAACTAATTATTCTGAATTAATATTAAAAAATAAAAATTAGTTTCAATAAAATACATACTTGAGGTTATAATTACACAAGAACGAAACATCGACAGCCCTAAGCCTTTGGAGAATGAAAATCTAGCAGTCAAAAAGGCCGTCTGATACCGCGGACTCGGAGAACTTAAAGAACTATATTTGCAGTAAATTGGTTAAAAGCTGTGTACTTGCGCAAAGTTTTCGCGGTTTTCTTGAGGTTGATCGGACTCCCGTTACCATAGCAGGCTCTAATGTCTCCCTTCTCTCTTATTCCCTTCTGGTACAACTTACATATATATGAACCCTACCCCACTCGATCACCTAGTGTAGTATGTGGAAAAGTGTTTGTTTAGTCAGGTAGCGTGAAATGAAAAGCTATGCGCATAAAGTATCTTTGTAATTATAGTTGGGACACTATGGAGGTGTAAGTTCTATCATTTCCTTGTATAGTCTAAAAGCAGACTTCAAGAAAACGAACCAGCTATAGCTGACATTGGTTTGTCAATATGCCGACATTGGATTTTACAAATACGACACAAACTAACTGATTTATGATAAAACATAACAATTTAAAGAGGTTGGCTTAATTTCAACGTTTAGCCAATTGGTCGAAGGAAATCTCGGTTAAGACAACGGCTACTGATGCTGACATCAGAATGAAAAACAAGTAGAAAGGAGCACTGATGCTACCGAGGTTCAAGTTCGAAGAGCTTTTCATCGGTTTCTTCCACGTGACATATTCAAGAGGGTGATGATGGACGAACTCCAGATAGTTGAAAACTTGCCTTTCGAACATTGGTCCTATTCTGCAATAAAGAATGGTCAGTCCTTTTTACTTTACGATAAAATTCATACTGACTTCAGTTGTCCGAACTCGTGTACTATTGGACTGCTACTCATCCAAGATGAATTGTAAGCAACGTGTAAGAATTCCAAACCCATTTCTTGCTGCGAAAAGTAAAGCCCTCCTAGGTCCGAAAACAACTCTTTAGCCTCAGCATCAGCGGTCAAGACTTCTCCCAAGAGCCAAGTCAGGTATTTGTCTGATATGATCAGAGCTTCTTTTCCAGAAATTATCGGAATGTATCCGTCAACCACTATATAATCCACAATACTTTTGAAAATCTTCTCCTTATCGAGTGCGTCTAGCCATTGCTGAACAACTGGATCCTTGGCAGCCTAAATAGAGCCAAGTGAATAGAGGACTTAATATTAAAGTGGGTATTCACCAAAACTTGAAGATATTCGAATGTTCCAGTGCCATCGATCATAATAGGTGGAATTCCCGATTTCATCAAGTCCGAGAGGGTGTCGATGCTATTGTAACTCTCTGTCGTGAACTCGGTTCGCAAGAAGCAACCCAAGAAAAACAGAATGAAAGTCACTCCGATAAGCCACGACGAGGCTAACAGACGACAAGTAACATGGGGCAGAACAGTGGAAATCGCTATAGAAAATATTTTCTAATTCTAAAAATCATAGAGCAGAAACCATTCTTGGATCCCACAAGCCCCTCTCAGAGGTGTTATGCCCTAACCACGATCAGAATTATTTTTACTCCAAAATCAGTGCCACCAAAAGATAAAAAACTTGCTTACGTTCAGCACACAAGAGCGACGCGTTATCCCAGACATTTTCCAGCGTTTCTCGGACTAATTTCTTAACAACTTTCAGTTTGGACAAATGTTTGTATTTGTCCATTACTAGCGAATGAATGACGAGCAAAAGCGCAAGAAGGACCACTGTTAAAGCCATTAAAGTCACCACCTTATGAAATCAAGAACGAATTTATGATTGGGTACTGGATTGTAACTGAGTGAAATTTACAGGCGAATCCATATTTAGGAAGGACAACGAAGTTAACACAACCCTTTTCGGGGCGGCGGACACGATAATAGTTCTGGAAGCTCCAAAGGGCGAAGACGGACTGAAATATTCCTGTCGACCGTCGAAAAATGAGAGCGGCATGGGAGTCATGACACAATGAACTTTCTAAATCGGGGTGAAATGTCGTAAGAGAGTAATGTATTTCGTACTTCTTTATTAGCCGAAATTCACTTACGTTTGCTAAATTAGGTTCATTAACAATTTTAAGAGCTTCAAAAAAGTCAAACTTATGACTTTCGAATATTGCCCTGGAAGTCAGCAATAAAATTAAGTTACAGAAACGTGTATTTTTAAATTCAAATTTTATTCCTGACATATAATTGAGGCAAATCATTTCTAATAGGCTCACTTCATTAATAATGAATTTATTGGCTAAAAGATTGAGAAACTTGAAAGGACAAGCCCACTTTATTAAGACTTCATCATAATAATCAACATCGTATTTTCATATTCCTCAGCTTTTGCTTTTTAAATCGTTTGTTTTAGGGCAATAATTGAAAATACTACAAAGTAGAACGAAAATTACCTTATGTTGAAGGATCGTTTTAAGTAATCTGCCGTGCTTGTGTACGCCGACACCACGTTCGCCATCCCCCACGTTTCCTGGTAAGAATTCAAGTATATTTACCATCATGCGTCAATATTAAGATTTTGACCCGCGAGCTTACCGTAATTGTCGCATAGTTTATGGGTGTTTCATTGGCGTACCTGTGATAATTGAGGAATTTTTAAAATCAATGAGTAATATTATAGATTTATAATTTGAAATGGTACCTGTATTTAAAATAGCGATCATTGCCAAGATATTCAAATTCATTTTTTGCCATCTCTCAATTTTCAACTGATAAATCAAATCTCCTTGGTGAAATTAACAATATCCAATCTGTTATGCCAAATCTAGAACACGCTTACTTCTACATTCGAATGTTTATAAAAAATTTAGCGCGTTTATAACTTATATTATGGGGTTTGATAATATAAGTGAGGAACACACTGTACCCGCTTAATACATTCGTTATGCAACATCATGAAGTATTATATACTTCTGCTTATATATAACATTTTGCGTACATGTGTTGCACGAAACGTAACAGGGTAAACTTCAAATAACAGTGTGCTTTTTGAATTATGTCATTCAATGGATTGCCAATTCGTTCGGTTCGAGACCCTTCTTTGAAAACGGTAGGCTGAATAATTACCAAACACAAAATCACCCTTTATTGCGTAAGGTTCAACGTAGGAGCTACCCGTAAATTAGTTTTTCCGAAATACGAAACGTTTAATTGCTTTCGTTTGTAAGCGGTCGTAGCTCATGTAGAGTAACCCTTTTTCTAAGGTTTTGCAAGCCAAAAGTAAATATACAAGGAGTACGTAACTCTGCCAACAATCTCTATGCGTGACGGGGTTTTTCAAGCGCGTAAAAACACAGACAGCTGCGTGGAATGTAGGCAGTAAATAGACCCTGTTCAAAAGTTGGGGGTAATATATTAATATTGTGTATGCCAATATTGTTTTCATAAGATAAAACATCCGGGGCATTCCATGCGATTTCGACCAGTGATGTCACCATGGGTCAATCGATTTTTTTCAAATTTGGTACACCATAAGATACCATTAAGAAACTAAGGTTTCCAAGTTTTTAGCTTAAAACTTTGAGAACTTTTTGAATAATGCCAATTTTTCAAAAACCCACTATTTTTAAAAAAAATTCTTTCATTTCTGGACCCTTTTACTTAAGGTGCCATAACTTCTGTTCTATTAATGTTTTCCTAACACAATTTAGCAGCCTTGCGCAGTAAAGCAAGGGCTATTCAACGAAGAAATCATCGAGGTTCTATCACGAAGCGTTGTCAAGTTATTAAAAATATAAAATGAAAATTATTTTTTCGTGGGGTTCCATTCCAGGCGGGTTTTGGTCATGTGGACAAGTGATATATTGGAATATTTTACCATCGTTAGATACCTCTTGGAGAGATCTTTAAAATGAGATCTTAAAAAAAATATGGTTTTTCTTAGTTTTGATTTTAAAGACCAAAATCAAATTTCTTGATTTTGATACATTTTGAGATTTTATTTTTTTAACATTGGCAACAATGGCAATAAAAATATCTGAAATTGAGGTAGTTAGAAGAGCGCACGAGACACGCATTTCGCGAAAAAAAATACTTTCACCCCCCCCCTTTCAAATGAAAGGTATTTGAACTTTAGGAAGAAATATTTGGCTCTGAGGTCGAAAAATTGAATTAAGAGCCTCGTGGAAAATATCGTCTTTTTTCACAGAGAAATTATTTTATTTCGAAAAAGGGTGCAGTACCAAGCCGATGTACTAGTTTCGATCATGAATGCCTCCAACATATTTAGCAACTGATACGCCAAAATTAGAGAGTTCTTCCTTACAAACGAAGATGCTCTTCCAGCACGAATTGAGCTTGCAAGAAAAACACATGAGGAAGCGAGCTCTCACATCGCGAGGAGTAAGTTTAGTACTTTCCTTCCATTTATCACCGAAATACCAATGGACAATAATGGTATCTCATACTACGCCACATACCTATCTATCCAAAACTAGCACTACCCGTAATAAGAGCGAAATAAAGTTTTTTAATGATAACGCCATTTATTTCTAATGCGCTGAAATTAAAGGGCAGTTTCACTCTAGATTTTTATTTTCATTCGAAAGACCACATAATAGGATGTTATATATGTATTGACAACAACGCATTCAGATACCAAATATTACATGCTACGATCAATTAAGTTAATTTAGCCTAAGCCTACTACTAATATAAAATAGAATAACCAGACAATGAGGTACTATAGTGTATGAAATCCTTTCGTATTGCAAAGTATCATTTTCAAGATTTCGTATTGCAAAGTATCATTTTCAAGATTTCGTATTGCAAAGTATCATTTTCAAGATTTCGTATTGCAAAGTATCATTTTCAAGATTTCGTATTGCAAAGTATCATTTTCAAGATTTCGTATTGCAAAGTATCATTTTCAAGATTTCGTATTGCAAAGCATCATTTTCAAGATTTCGTATTGCAAAGCATCATTTACAAGATTTCGTATTGCAACTCTCTAATTTTGGGCGTATCAGTTGCTCAATATGTTGGAGACATTTATGATTGAAACTAGTACATCGGCGTGGTACTGCACCCTTTTTCGAAACAAAATAATTTCTCTGTGAAAAAAGACGATATTTTCCACGAGGCCCTTAATTACATTTTTCGACCTCAGAGCCAAATATTTCTTCCTAAAGTTCAAATACCTTTCATTTGAAGGGGGGGGGGTGAAAGTATTTTTTTTCGCGAATTGCGTGTCTCGTGCGCTCTTCTAACTACCTCAATTTCAGATATTTTTATTGCCATTGTTGCCAATGTTAAAAAAATAAAATCTCAAAATGTATCAAAATCAAGAAATTTGATTTTGGTCTTTAAAATCAAAACTAAGAAAAACCATATTTTTTTTAAGATCTCATTTTAAAGATCTCTCCAAGAGGTATCTAACGATGGTAAAATATTCCAATATATCACTTGTCCACATGACCAAAACCCGCCTGGAATGGAACCCCACGAAAAAATAATTTTCATTTTATATTTTTAATAACTTGACAACGCTTCGTGATAGAACCTCGATGATTTCTTCGTTGAATAGCCCTTGCTTTACTGCGCAACGCTGCTAAATTGTGTTAGGAAAACATTAATAGAACAGAAGTTATGGCACCTTAAGTAAAAGGGTCCAGAAATGAAAGAATTTTTTTTAAAAATAGTGGGTTTTTGAAAAATTGGCATTATTCAAAAAGTTCTCAATATTTTAAGCTAAAAACTTGGAAACCTTAGTTTCTTAATGGTATCTAATGGTGTACCAAATTTGAAAAAAATCGATTGACCCATGGTGACATCACTGGTCGAAATCGCATGGAATGCCCCATCCGCTAGATGGATCCAAAGACTTTGGATCAAGTAGCTTCGAAAAAAATAGCTTTGATGGACTGGTACTTTGAAGCTCCATCTAGCGTCTTATAATCCACATACTGGATGTTCCTTCTTAATCTTATAACAAGCATTCGATATTGGGGTCTCCCTTTTGAAAAGGGTATATTTTAGATATGGAAACCCTTTCATTATTTTCTTTTTGTAACTTATCACAATGCAACAGGATTTGGCTACTGTTTATAGATTAGCCTCCCTAGGTTTGAAATACGTAAATTGCTTGTGAAGAAAAGTTATTACAGTACATTGTGGATACGCGTTATGATTCCCATATTAAATACTTAGCTTTAATTGTACTTTTTCTTTAGTTTCAAAACAATTACTTTCTCCATGCTCTAGTAAATATATTTATTAGGAGCAATTTATAGCCAAGCCGAAACCCTTTATTATACCAGGTATGCATACAGCTAATAAGAATCATTGCGTACACGTTTTCTCAACGTCTCTTTGCAGATTTTGCGAGATGAGCTTGACTAATCATTCTTTATGCCGAATTTTACCTCGCGAATATTCTATCTCGTTGCACTAGGCACCTTGCACGCGCCTTGGAACTTAACACACTCGTATTCCAAACCATCCAATTAAAAGCTTCAGAGTTATGAGGGGTGATAGACCGTCCGCAAAATCCTCGTAAAAATTAACTTGGGTGAGGAATTTGGTTACCTCAATACTTCTAGTCCCCTTATATTACTTCTGACCGTACTTATAAAGGTAGAGATAATATTATAGAAAATTGATATTATGGGTATCAATGATTTAACACTGTGGATTGATTTGGTAAAATTGTACGTAATTTGTGAAGTATATACTTGAAAAAAAATGGATAACACTATGAAACTTCAAATATTCAGTCCAGATAGCTAAGCTACGTTTTCAAACAAATATGTTTATAGTGTGCTTTCGTATTAAGAAAAATTATTGCAAACATTTCCTTTTAATGCACAAACCGCAATTGATGACGTAATTCCATGTGGGAGACGCAGATCAAAATTCATGAAGCGTTAATAATTAAAGTATTTAATTTATCTTTAAACGTACCTACCTACGAACCGTCGTCTCACTTAGGAATCAGCCTGTTCCGTATTGCCCTTAAAAATATCGACGCGACAATGAGAACAATGGCAAAAACGTGTTCGTTTCTTGTTTACAGACGCTTGTGTCTGGCATTGTTTGTTTGGTCATTAAGTCGGTATTGACAATTCGGCCATAAGTATATAATTTATTCTAAAAGTCTCCGAAAAGTGAAAGTTATAGATTCTATTTTTTTGGCCTAATTGGAAATATATAATAACACAATACGTTGGTTAGTATTAGTTAGTATTTACTCATAATCATGGTGTAATATATTGATAGCAAGCGGATCATGAACACATCCTTATACTTATTTTCATGATGTTATTTTTAGTATTTTGTGAGACCTTTCTTAGAGGACACTAGTACATTGTGACTTAACGTTTCGTCTATAGATTAATCGATTTCTTAATTAGACTCCAGCAATATTATACTTTCAAGAACAAATGAAAAAATAGGAATATTATCTGCAACAGGTGCTTTCGTATTATCTACGTACGTACTTGAGCTCACGTTTTAGAAAATTACGCGGCGTCGAGGGGCTAAACATTAATCATAGTTTTCGTTCAGTGCGGATTTTCATTGGTTATTTTGAAGGAATTTAGATAAAGGGTTAGATAGGGGTTACGTGTCGTCACCTTAGTACAGTTAAAGGTAGCAGGTGGAGGGGCTACTCACTAATTAACACATTGGTGATTTTAAAACGGATTGTGATTGTGGGTTATTTAGAGGGCAGTCTAATCATTTTAGAGCGTAGAGGGGCTACTCACAATTGAAAACTTTCGCTCATTGTTGACTTTCTTGGACTATTTTAAAATGGAAGGGCATTATGGGTAATCATCGAGGGGCTACTCACTAAAACCTTGTTGGATATTTTATACGGAATTAAAAATAACGCCGGAAGGTGTTCTTTATATTTTAACAGTGTTAGCAGACGAACTTTTACTCAATGTGTGCTAGGATGGTACCAGAGGCTTAAGCCATGTGCCCGTATACATTATATCGTCAATGAATTCTTGCCAGTAGCCGCTGTAGTTTTAGTTATACTTTTACAATGTAACTCGGGAATGCTAATAATTATACGCTCAGTCAAATATATCGGCATCACCAAAAAATGTAATGAAATTGTAGTCTATAATAATACTCTATTAACTACTACTAATATACTATCTAGATGGAGAAGCTCACTGCATCGATCAATTTTGAATTTCAGCTCGATGAAGTAGAATTTAGAAATGTGAACGTTAACGTCGATATTAAAACTGTATTTACCGAGTAAATTACCGCCCTAAATTTGACCATAAATTAAATCTCGATAATTTATAGTTAGTTTTATTGTAGCTGTTTAATTTTTCATACTATTCTAAGATGGCAGATCTTTAGCATCAACGATGTCATACTCAAGCAATTGTAATCGGTGGAAGTGTTACAGACCATGTCAAGCCACAGAGTTGGTTCATTCGATGTGAGTCGAGCCGCCTCGAGCGATTTGAGGGCGACTTTCATAGGCACAACTAATGTTAAATGGAGACATTTAGAAAATGTATAAACAGACCAAAATAAAATTAACGCTCAACTAAACGTTAAAACCACCGAGTAAAATCGGACTGCGTTTGCCATCTTTGAACTCAATAACTAAGAGGCGAGACACGTGGCTTGCTTCTGGATTTATTAGAATGCTAAAAAAGAATTAGAGTAGTGTTTTTCGCATTCATCTTTAGCAAATTAACCCATGACTTGGCCTTGAATCTGGTGCAAACACATGTGAGGAAGCTTGAGATAGTATGTTATTCGTCAATAACATAAACAAACTACATAGGAAATACATGGAAAACCGATGAAAAAATTGCAATACCACCGGAATTTATTTATGTAAATGAAGCAGGCATAAATAACAGCTTATCTATACTTCAGACCCACTCATTCAAACCTTCGTGGGACCATCTATACCAGGTTTTTGGCATTTTCCCAGACTGGAGAAGATAGATTTATTCCAACTCCCAAAATTCTCGGTTAACTTTTGCTGTGACTGTCTAAATGCAGGTTATGGGTCGGCAACAAATCGGTTTCAAAAATAAAGCTTGGTTTTTTCGGTGCCACAATAGCACGTACGTGGAAAGGTATTTTTCTTTAGTTATAAGAGTGGAATGAAAAGCGAAAAGCTACACTGTAAAAAAGTGATGTTCATCTTTGAATGCTTAGGCGTGCATAGCCCCGACACTGTGGTGGTACGTTTTAACGTTCAAATTTGAATAATTTCTTTGCGTTAAAATTTGAACAGAACACTATTGTTCAAAATTGAACGCTCACACATTCATATTTAAACGGCACGTGAGAGGTTGCTATATCGTGTAAATTTAAGTACAAAACCGCTCAAATTTGATTGGAAAATTAAACGTTTAATATTGAATCTTTATGCATTCATTATTGAGCAACATCGGAGAGTTTGATCAAGCGTTCATCTTCAATTGCTTACGTTCTAAATTGAGCAGTTCACTAATTAAAAATACATGGTGGACAAGCGTTTGATGAAGCAATGAAATTTGAGAAATATGATTTCAAATTTCATCGCTGAATGCGTAATGGTAAGGCATGCTATATGAAATATACGCACTGACAAGTAAGAAATCTAATGTGTTTAAAGCTTGTACATCTTCTGAGGGCTGGTAAATTTGAAACACATCAATCGTTGTGTTAAAAAATAATTCAGTTATATGAAGAAAGTCTGCACTTAAGGAAAGTGTTCATTATCAAGCTCTTTCCGATTAAAACGTTGTTGCAATAAATTACATTATTAAACTATTTGAAGGCCTATGTAAACATAAGGGAAAGGTGAAATACGCAATAATCCGAAACATTTCCTTTGATATTATTGTATAATTATGTTTATACAGACAAATATATATTTAATTCACAGTAAATAAACAAGTTATAGTAAATTGTTGAGAAGTTATTGTATTTTTAATGAAAGCTTTATTTGTAGTACAAATTTAGAGCAGTGGAATCAAGTAATTTTAGGGCAGAATTAATTTTGTTTTGCACACCTTTTGCGATTGAACAATTTCGTTCACATTTGAATACCCATTAAACGCTTTTTTCTTAGAGTGTTGTTTTAAAGCCAAAAACAATTCCATTTGAACGCCCATAACGCTGTCGTGTGAACGCCCATATTGCTCTCGTTTGAACGCTACCACCAGTTAGCAACTATCCCATATCGCTCTCGTTTGAACGCCCATATTGCTCTCGTTTGAACGCCCATATCACACTCGATTGAACGGCCATATCACACTCGTTTGAACGCCCATATCACACTCGTTTGAACGCCCATATCACACTCGTTTGAACGCCCATAATGCACTCGTTTCAATGCCCATATCGCATTCGTTTGAACAACCACAATGCACTCGTTTGAAAGCCAAGAAGTCCTTACTTGAACGTTTAAAACGCTCTTGTTTTAATAATAATACTAATATTAATACTATTTCAATCCTATTAGAACACCAAAACGACTAAATCTGAACAATTCATTAGCGCAAGGCGGTTATTCAAAATTGAATGGGATAAGGATTCATTTTTGAATGGTAATATATAAGCTGTTCAAAATGAATGCTAGAGTTATGTTTTGATTCAAAAATGAATGCTCATGGTTGGGTCAAAATTGAATGCCTCTGGTTAAATGTGAACGCGTCAATAGAGGCTTGTTCAAAATTAAACGGCCACTATCATTTTTGAATGCCAAAAGTACGCTTATTTTTTACAGTGAACGAATGGACGTTGAAGACGTGAACACAAACACTCTGTGCCAATGTCCGCACAATTTTCATTGCCCGGAAGACCACACTAACAATCACGTCATTTTCGGAACGGCCTTTAGGCAAGAACACATCAAAACGTACAGTGGCTATTGCGCCGCGCAATCAAAGTGAAAGAAATATGTAGTCACAAGCAACGCTTACGTGTTGAAGAGCTTGCACTTTCAACTATTACGTGAAAAGTTGAAGTTTACGTTGGAAGTTATTTTATATTGTGCAATATTGAAGTGAAGCTTTTGATTCCTATGAACAGAGATCATGGCAATGCGCGTGCGCGAACCCGGAACATATGTACAGACCTGAGCAGTGAACACTAACAAAGGAACACTTGGAACTACGTTACCTAATGAAACATCAAAAAATATTTAAATACAAATCTAAAAATATCCGAAGAATTTTTAAAATACAAAAAAATTCAGGGTTAATCTAATAAAATCAAAATATTCCTTCTATTAGTCAACTAAAATCAAAATTCACATGAAAACCAAGTTGTAAATAAAATTTGCTCAAATCAAATAAAACCTACAAACAAATTTATCTTATTAGAAATGACCATAGATCAAAAGCCTCCCCGTTATTGATATTTCAGATCAAACATTTCGCCGTATTCCATAATATTACAGTTTCAAAATATCCCGTTAAATGTTTTTTCAGATCATATTTTTCCCATTAAATGTCATTTCAGATTCAAATTTATTTCGTTAAATGTTATATCCGATCAAAACTATTTCACTGGATCAGATCAAAATTTCCCCATTAAACGACATTTCATATCAAAATTTCCCCATTAAACGATATTTCATATCAAAATTTCCCCGTTAAAAGATATTTCAGATCAAAATTCCCCCGTTAAACGATATTTCAGATCAAAAATCCCCCGTTAAACGATATTTCAGATCAAAATTCCACCACTAAACGATATTTCAGATCAAAATTCCACCACTAAACGATATTTCATATCAAAACTCGTCCATTAAACGATATTTCAGGTCAAAATTCCCCCATTAAATGATATTTCAGGTCAAAATTCTCCCATTAAATGATATTTCAGATCAAAATTCTCCCGTTAAACGATATTTCAGATCAAAATTCCCCCGTTAAACGATATTTCAGATCAAAATGTGTTGTGATCCTGCTATCCCAATAAACGATATTTCAGATCAAAAATCCCCAAAAACGATATTTCAGATCAAAAATCCCCAATAAACGATATTTCATGTCACAATTCCCCCATTAAACGATATTTCAGGTCAAAATTCCCCCATTAAATGATATTTCAGGTCAAAATTCTCCCATTAAATGATATTTCAGGTCAAAATTCTCCCATTCAATGATATTTCAGGTCAAAATTCCCCCATTAAATGATATTTCAGGTCAAAATTCCCCATTAAATGATATTTCAGGTCAAAATTCCCCCATTAAATGATATTTTAGGTCAAAATTCCCCCATTAAATGATATTTCAGGTCAAAATTCTCCCATTAAATGATATTTCGGATGAAAATTATCCTTGAAATATTTTCATTAGAAAAATTACTGCAGATTAAAAGGTATCGTTCCTTTCAACAGAATTCCCAATGGACCGAAATCCCATTCGACCGAATATCCCGCAATGATTTTAGATTTCCAGCCCAATGGCTATATTCCCAATGGACCGAAATCCCAATCGTCCGAATATGCCGTAAAAAATACATGAATATAACTTGAAACACTGTAGCCGTCAGCGATTCGGTGGTGTAGTGGATACGATGTTGGACTGCGAAGCGATAGGTTGTTGGTTCGAATCTCCGAAAGGTATGTTAATAATATTAAAAGTAAATGTTTCGTGATACTAATAAAAACGCTCACTTTCATTCCTTTCAAGGCAAGAGATATATAGAATTAATAAACAAATGAAGTACAGTCTTAATGGTAGTTCCATCAATCTCTTTAAGTTTTATATTAAAATTTTAATATTTTGGTTTCGGGTAGGTTAGGTTTGGTTTGGTTTGGTTTGGTTCCAATAATTCGTTGACACCTTTTCCAAAATATGCTCCTTTTAATTAGCTACCACCTTTTCCAAAATATTCTCCTTTTAATTAGCTACCACCTTTTCCAAAATATTCTCCCTTTAAATAGCTACCACCTTTTCCAAAACATTCTCCTATTAATTAGCTGCAACCTTTTCCAAAACATTCTCCTACTAATTAGCTGCCACATTTTCCAAAATATTCTCCCTTTAATTAACGACCACCTTTTCTAAAACATTCTCCTATTAATTAGCTGCCACCTTTTCCAAAAGATTTTCCTACTAATTAAAAATATATTTAATGCAAAACCACACAGTATGTCTTCTTCCATTTCAATAGAATTTCGGTCCAATGGGACTATAATAAAATCGCACCTTTTGGCTACGTTCGGTCGAATGGGACACCACAAAAAAGCCGTTCTGTCGAATGGGAATTCGGTTCAATGGGACCAAAGCGATTAAAATTCTACCGTTAAATGTTATGTTAGATCTAGGTTGAATATTTTTAATAAAGAATAAAACGAATTATAAAAGTTCACTTGAAATCGGTATTAAAAGTATTTATGTGCATAATGTGCCATTAAGACTTAGAAGCTATCTTTATGTAATTATCCTAGTGTTTAAATATGAGAGCCTAAAATCAAAAAGGTCGTAACTTGGCTTGATACCGCGTATTTGCTTTCGAAAAACGACTAACTTAAAATTAAAATAACGTTGCCAATTTCGGTTTAGTTTTTCCTTGTTATCATATTTGAGAATTTTAGAGCTATTTCCCTTAAATTGCGAATTAAACATTAAAGTTTCTTGCCTTTTATATAATTTTCTCAAATTAATTTTGTACAAAATTGTTTTATAGGTATATTTTTAAATAAAAGGTAACCAAATATTGAAAACCTAGTACCGAAATTGATTGCTAGCTTTAAGCTAACTATGAAAAAATATGTTGATAGCACCGGACTAGTATTAGTAAATAAAACTTCGTACAGTGATAGCGTTCACTTTGGCTTTGTGGCCTCGCTCAATTTTAGGCTAATCCCGTACAAACTGGCAGCTCGAGTAGATAAATAGGGTCACAATATACTTTCTAACTTTGTTAATTAAAATAAGAAACTGAAACTTCATGAAATTCATTTGTTAAAATTATAAGTTTATTTACAAACTAAAAATGATTTTGGGAGCTATCGGACCGCGGTCCTTCTTCAGCCAAGTTTTTAATCTATACTCCAGTTACGTTAGAATTTAAAAAAATACCATGGATCCCAAGTTTAATATCTACGATCACACTATTCTGTTCCATCCATATTCCTAGACAACCTTTCCTATCAGTAACTGAAGGCTTTTAAGATTAGGTTTTGATTTGAAAAACAGGATTATGAGCTGAATTGGAGCATATTTCGCTATAACAGGCGCTATTATAGATAACTAGTAGCAAAGACACCCGGAGTTGCCCGTCGGGACGGATCTATTAGTTCTCGGGCCACAACTTTCATAAATGACGAGAATCGAAGCCATAAAGCTAGCCTATAGGATATGGGGACTTTTGTTTTGGTATAACCATTAAAAGTGCTATACAGCAATTATATGAGCCCAAATTAGATTATAAATGAACCCCGGATTTGACCAATTAACCACTTATTTGAAAGAGCTACGTCAGTGGACAATTTTTGTCCTCGTAAAACAAGATTCACGGAAAGAAATTAATTTTAACACGCCAATCAGGAATAAATTCGCAAAGTTATCAATCGAAAACAAAATTGCTATACGGGAGATATAAAAACAGAACATACCAAACTGCAGTTTGTACAATAGCGATTACGCAACGCGCCTTTGATTTTACCAGTAATGTTCAATTTTCTTCTAATTCGATTATGGGTAATTACATATTTTACAGTATTAACAATAAGCGGATAGAGTCGAACGTTCTAAAATTTGTGTGGCTTGGAACTAAACAGCTTAGAAGGCTTAGATTACAAAGCCATTCTGGAGTGAAAACCACGTTCGTGTGTATGTGGTCTGACACATAATATTATATAAATATTCGATACAATATTTCGGCCAAGTTCGTTCTAATAAACCCTTTTCGTAAGTCGGGGCTAAAATAGAGTATATTAATTGTTTCACCACTTTTTTACTTATGCAGATCCAAAGACCTTATCACTTGATAACAAATAAAAGACGTTAGTGGACTGGTGACTTTGAGGCTCGTATCTAACGTCTTTGGACGCACACAAAACGGATATTCCAGCTTAACCCTCCATCAAGTCTTACAAAATATATAGATAACTCTGAAGATTTGTAAATTAATCTTATTGTACTTATGATTTCTAGTCAAAAATGTAATTCCAAACTCCTTAATTGACTTAATCATTAGATAAATCTAACATAACCTGAGAAAATCAACTCAATTATACTCTTATATTACGTAATCTGTTCAAGAAAAAGCTGTTTTCGCGAGAACTTCTTCGAATTGTTTTATTTTATAAAGCGCCGATGTCATAAATTAGACAACAATAGAAAGGAATTTTTTTCCGACGAATTTTGAAAATTATAAATTATTATAAAAGTGAACATTTCCTTTATCCTAATAAATTCTCAATAAAAAGTTAATGCGTAGAAAAGAATAGAAAACGGACAATGAATCGAAAATAATAAATAAACCTTTCCATAAAACGTCACTGCCCGCCAAATTAGCTCCTTGCAAAAGCGCTAGGTTTTTTAAAATTTGTATCTAACTAGCTGTTACCCGCGACGTCGCTCGAGTGTAATAAGAACTTCCATCAAAATGATATAAGAATGGGTAGATTTCACTGATGACTGATATTTTTGTAGCACCCTAGGAGCGAAGGCACTTGGCGTTGCCCCTCAGCCCGTCAGGAAAATTTTTCTTACTTTTCATGCGGACGTTATTCCATAAAGAAGGGTTTTTAAATTTCTGCCCTCCATTTAAAAAGATGGCAACAAATCGAACCCAAAAGACCGTTCAGCCCGTCTATAGGTTAAAGGAAACCAGTGCACTAAATATTTGTAAAATCGGTTGAAACGCGCGGGCTTTGTTTCTTAGAGAAGATTTTTTACATTTCCGGGCGCCCTATTTTAAGATGGTGGCGGATGGGAAAAATCTTTCCTAGTGCGCGCCTACTACTTATGAGTAACGTTCCTGCATATTTTCAGCCTCCTAATTGGGCTGGGCGTTGATTATCAGTCAGTCAGGACTTTGATTTTTAGCCATATCGTAGTATACGATAGGCTCTTAGTTTGACCCGAGCCGTCGTAGTAGTAGTAGTAGTAGTGGCCGGGGTTGTCGCTTCGTTATCGTCAGATTTTAGCTTAAAAGGAACTTCATATTACCACAACCCACCCATAGGGGTTACTGGGCTCGGTTAGAGATTTAATTATAATTAAAATTTTTTCAGGTCAGACCCGGGAATCGAACCCGGGTCGCTGGCGTAGTAGACAAACGTTCTAACCACTAAACCATAGAGACTTGATAGAAACTCCGAGTTTTTTATTATTTATTTTTATCTCTAAATTGTCGGGGTGATATGGGGTGGGGTACCTCTTAATCTGTGGGGTCGGAAACTTTTGAATTTTTATCTGTGGGGTCGGATACTTATGAATTTGTATGTTTGGGGTTTTTATATTTATTTTCTTTTTATGTATGTGCTAATTAAATAGATAACGATTTTCTACCGCGCTCCTCATGTGTTTCGTTCTCGTTCGGTAGCTATCGTCATCTATGTTATATTTGACTGGAACGTTTTGGCGGTTATTTCAAATGTGGGTTTAGATAGAGCTAACATAGTGTTAAATGAGCGTTATGCGTTTGATCATTTTAGTATTGCTAAAGGTAATTCGAGGGGATAATCACTAAAATGCGTAATCACTATAACTAAACTTTCTCTTTCAAAAGTTTCTGGGCATAAGTCCTTGTTAGAAATTTATGAGATGCGATAAGTGTGTATCGGCATAAGTCTATGTTGTAAACTCATCGAGGGGATTATCACTAAAAACTATCTGTTCTTCGATTCGCCGGAATATTAGAATTACAGCATAAGTAAATTTATACGGTTATAATTTAATCACTGTTTAGAGTGGGGAATCGAGGGGCTATTCACTCTGATTTTATGCACGGTAAATCATTTAACCATTGTAAAAGATAACGCTATTCACTCATTAGGGTAAGGTATAGAGGGGTTATCCACTCATTAGGGTAGGGTATAGAGGGGCTATTCACTCGTACGATATGGCTACTATTACGAGCCCTTGGGCCGTCTTGTTATAGATATAGATAAACCCATAGGGAATACGAAAACCGAGTGATTTGTTTTCACTATAAAAAAACCTCAAACGTTCTAAATAGTTATGGACGATAGCGTAAATTAACCGATATCGAAGTTAAAATGGAACCGACACCGATTTTAAACGATATTTTAAATTCGGTGAACTAAACGATTAACCCAATGAAACCGATTTCGGCCTAGAATCGACACATCGGTAAAATAACCTAGAACCAATATATCGGTAAAAATCTGTACATTGAACTCGAACTGATATATTGGTCTATAAAGTGCCATATCGGTTTGGGCCCACCACTGATTTTAAACAAGGAAATTGAAGAAACATGAAGATTGCAAGCGGCCGGAAAAACTTTGCTACAGATATTTGAAATAAGTATCTAGCGACATCTAGGAATATGTGTACGCACTGACATAAACGCAACACCACAATGCGAAAAAATGCTCTTTCAATATAAATTTAATACCACAATGAAAATTCTGTCTTTTTCATGGAAAATTCTCATAAAAATATAACAAAGTAATTAGTTGTACCAATGTCGGCTAGATGGAGACAAATACTATTTTAAAAAAGTTAAACCGAGCGCACAACGGGCTAAAAACGAGGGTGGTGGCTCTAAAATGGCGACTTTAAATATTAGCTAGGGTGGTTTAAGAATTAAATGCTTAGGGGTCTACTGACCTTGAAGCCACTTAATTAAAAATTTTCCAAGATCAACAATTTTGAAGTGGCTAAAGTCCCGTTTATTTAATTAAAGTGCTAGTCACAGACTGGCGCACACGATTCAGAAATTTTAGCCAAGGAAAAAAGAGGTAAGGGGTGGCAATGATGATGTGCGACCTGGGGCCCTGAAACTCTCCCAGTGTACCCTGCGCACGCCCCTATCCTTGGGTAGACAATTGATAAGGGCTGACGAGTAGCGCCATTTTTTAGACATAGGGGGCGTCCTCCACGATTCTGTACTTTACGACACTGTCTAAACGCTGAGGATGCTGGGAGAACTTTGGTGCACTAGGTGGGGGTTATGAGGCAACGTTAAAGTTATGGGGATTGCTACTCCAACCCTACAAAAACCAAGTTAAACTCAAATTATAACTTTTGCATGTATTTTATATAAATCCCTTGCAGTTTAGTGTTGTTCGTATGAAATTCAGTATTAGTTTCTAAAAAGCCACTTGTGCAGGGTAAAACTGGTGTTTTTAGGTTGTTTTATATAAATGCTCGTATTTTAATCAATATTCATGTGTATTTGGTATATAGCTAGTTGAAGAAAGGACAATAAAAAGCATCAGTTAATATACCCTCAGGCTAAATATCAACCCGTACTCTCAAGAAAACCGCGCAAATGCACTCGATTGACTATGGGGATGAATGTTATGCCGTTTTCGGGGTGAATGGGTCCGAGCCAAGCCTACTTTTGACAAAAAGGATGGAACCATTGTTACCATCTCGGAAGACGTTTTGAAGGAATTTATGGAGGAGTGGACGGAGATATATTCAGCGTTGGAAACTGGCGACTGGGGTTATTATCGTTACTTAAACTTGAAAATAAAAGTAACCGTTATGGAAGGGGGGATAGTATTCAACGAGGGCAGGGTTTTCACTCTAACAAAGGCCGAGGCAGGGAAACTGAACGAGAAATTTAGTTTAATGAAATTTCACTACAACCTTTTGAATGATCAAGTTATAAAATGCTTGTACGAAGCTATTTTAAAACGCCTAGGATCTACCATAGAATAACCTAGCATACGAGTATAATATTGCAGCATTTACCAAAGAATCTAATACAGCATAAGCCTGCCAGGATCTACCATAGAATAAGTCTAAAATACCAAAAGCCTATCTTTTTCAGCATTTACCATAGACTAAGCCTATCATAAACCTATCTTTCATGATCTAATATAGCATAAACCTACCAGGGTCTACCATAGAATACGCCTGCAGTAGCATAAAACTATCTTACAAGATCTAATATAACATAAACCAACCAGAATCTACCATAGAAAAAGCCTACAATAGCCAATTTATTATTAATTTAACTTAATTATGTATTAAATGTTTTTTGATTTAAAATCCGATTCGTAATAATAATAAGCCTAGAATAACCTAGCATAAGCCTATCTTTCAGGATCTACAATAGCATAAGCCTAGCATAAGCCTATCCCTACATGTATCAGCCACGTGACGTCATCAAAAATTAGCCGTGACGTCATCAAGAAAACCACCACCAGGTGGCTCAGCAATTCAAATTTCCCGCCAACACCATCAGGTGACGTCATAAATTCAACCCCCATCCCCCCGCCAACACCATCACGTGACGTCATCAATCCCCCCATCCCCCCACCTAAGGGATGGCTTTATAAACCCAAACCCCCCCCCCTGAGAGGGGGAAGGAAGGGGGGTAAAATTTTTGGGTTTATAAGGCTATCCTTACTCTCTACTCTCTGAGGTTATTAAGGTTGGCGGACAAGTCCGGAAAGTCATGTACCATTTACTAAAGTGGAAATGTTTGGATCTTGGCTGGGTGTGGTACGACGGCTCATATGACCCATACACTGCAACACTAGTGATTGCAAAATGTTATTAATTAGGAAAATTTAGGAAGGAGATCGGAGTTTATAGACCAAGAGCCAGTGACCTGGATCTTACCTCATAAAGTACAAAAGGTCTGACCACTGGAATGAGTTCAGTTTTGATGCTCATTAATACATTTGGCCGTCTTACGCGTCACAGCTGGGGCATTTGAGGGGGGCGGGGTCATGTTTGACCCTAATGAGGTATGATTTCTTACCTCATGAGGTACATGAATAAAGAAGGTGGCAAATGATAGAACTGGAAATGGCGATTCCAAATATATGAAATCTGACGTCATCAAAGGGGGCCATCAATAAATCAGACGGGGGTTAAAATGGTCGAATGAGGTATGAATTCTTACCTCATGAGGCACATGTATGAATCCGGTGTTGTTTGTTAGATCTGGTCGTTCTAAATAACAGAATATAAAATCTGACTGGAAAATACGCGGCTTAGGTTTAATCTGACGGCCTGATTCTTGCGTCAGACTATGACAACTTCGTGCCTCATAAAGCTAGATTCCCACTCGACCGAAAAAAAACCAGCGCAAATCACGCAGCATACGGTAGAAATTTTACCTTACGCTGTAGACTGTTAACACTTCGACTGAATTTTGAGTTTGAAGGTAGATATTTTTGGGTAACGTGAGAGATTAGAGTGATTTCCATAACAATTATTTCGCACTCTGAATTGGTATCTCTGTCCATTGTCGCTTAGATCGTACAAGAAAGTATATTTTCTAACCTCCTCAATAACGACTTCCTTATTAACATCTTACCTCATTTTCCGACCAAAAAAAAATACATGGCGGCTATCAATCTATGTAACGTATGCGTGCACTCTTCAAATTTATGACGTAGGCAGTGGGATAATTTCATTGGCTGAGACACCGGCGTAACGCCGAACACGACCGAAAAATAGAACACAACTTGCGCCCGGCCGAGCGGAAATTTCGTCGGGCTTGGCGTAAAGATTTTTCGGTCGAACCCCTTTCTGCCGGGTCTCCGTCGTGATTTCCGTCGAGTGCGAGTCTAGCTTAAATGTAGCAGGTGATATATTGTAAAACCAATCCCACTGATGTCAACTTCATTAAACTTAACTTGTTTGAGCGAGTTGCCTCTGTTTCTATCGAGGTAATGTGGTGAAATATTTTTGACTGTGATAAATGAGATGAACTTAAATTGGCATCATTTAATAATAGAGCTATTTCAATTCGGGGGTAAGGAGAGTTTTTGAGTCGGGGTTTCGTCAGTCCCCGCCTAGGTGCCTTATTGTGCGCGAAATTTAGCATAGAGTTTTGCAGTGGCCCACACGGAGGGAGGGTGACTATGACGATGAAACCCTATATATTGATTATCAGACTGATTTGGATGATGAACTAGATGACGTTTAAAATGTATTATTTTTGTATCTCTATTTGCATTAAATAATAATTTAACGTTCGTTGAATGAGTGTGAAATACAATGTGCCTGCATAGTTGAAGGGGGAAACGTCAAAGTTGGGCCTGCCAATAAACGGAGCCGAATTTGACCCTCCCTCCATGCGGGCCACTGTAAAACTCTAATCTAAATTTCGCGCACAATAAGGCTCCTAGGCGGGGACTGACGAAACCCCGACTCAAAAACTCTTCTTACCCCCGAATTGAAATAGCTCTATTATTAAATGATGCCAATTTAAGTTCATCTCATTTATCACAGTCAAAAATATTTCACCACATTACCTCGATAGAAACAGAGGCAACTCGCTCAAACAAGTTAAGTTTAATGTAGTTGACATCAGTGGGGTTGGTTTTACAATATATCACCTGCTACATTTAAGCTCACGACGGAGACCCGGCAGAAAGGGGTTCGACCGAAAAATCTTTACGCCAAGCCCGACGAAATTTCCGCTCGGCCGGGCGCAAGTTGTGTTCTATTTTTCGGTCGTGTTCGGCGTTACGCCGGTGTCTCAGCCAATGAAATTATCCCACTGCCTACGTCATAAATTTGAAGAGTGCACGCATACGTTACATAGATTGATAGCCGCCATGTATTTTTTTTGGTCGGAAAATGAGGTAAGATGTTAATAAGGAAGTCGTTATTGAGGAGGTTAGAAAATATACTTTCTTGTACGATCTAAGCGACAATGGACAGAGATACCAATTCAGAGTGCGAAATAATTGTTATGGAAATCACTCTAATCTCTCTCGTGACCCAAAAATATCTACCTTCAAACTCAAAATTCAGTCGAAGTGTGAACAGTCTACAGCGTAAGGTAAAATTTCTACCGTATGCTGCGTGATTTGCGCTGGTTTTTTTTCGGTCGAGTGAGAATCTAGCTTTATGAGGCACGAAGTTGTCATAGTCTGAAGCAAGAATCAGGCCGTCAGATTAAACCTAAGCCGCGTATTTTCCAGTCAGATTTTATATTCTGTTATTTAGCACGACCACATCTATCAAACAACACCGGATTCATACATGTACCTCATGAGGTAAGAATTCATACCTCATTCGACCATTTTAACCCCCGTCTGATTTATTGATGGCCCCCTTTGATGACGTCAGATTTCATATATTTGGAATCGCCATTTCCAGTTCTATCATTTGCCACCTTCTTTATTCATGTACCTCATGAGGTAAGAAATCATACCTCATTAGGGTCAAACATGACCCCGCCCCCCTCAAATGCCCCAGCTGTGACGCGTAAGACGGCCAAATCTATTAATGAGCATCAAAACTGAACTCATTCAAGTGGTCAGACCTTTTGTACTTTATGAGGTAAGATCCAGGTCACTGGCTCTTGGTCTATTAGTGTGCCCTCCTTCGCCTAACTCGTTATGAAAGAAGTGTTTACATATTAATTCCGCATGAAAAGAATATAACATTTCACTGGTACTGAGAGAATTTATTATAATGTACTCTTTACCCTAACCTTATAACAAATTTTTCCAGTTCGTGAAACCACATAGGACAAACGTTGTTGCTTTGTCTTAAGTAGATGAAATAATTTTATTAATTAGTCCGAGCAAAATAAATTATTCTTTATCACATTTTCTTGAAAATATATTATAATCGATGGAAACTTCTTGTGGTACAAACTTGAAAATTTATCAAGCCAATAACAATTAAAACTATGTCCGTCAAGGTGCTTACAAGTTAGTGAACATCGACACGAGATCCCTTTAAAATATTTAACTTTATGATAAAATGTTTTCGGAGAATAGAATTGTTCTTGAAAAAGCGTAGACATGCAATTTTTACCTCTCCGAGTGACGTATGTCACGGAGAGGTTCTAATTTCGACGTGTCTGTGTGTCTGTCTGTCTGTTGTTACACCCTCGTGACCGCGTTCGCAGTTTGCAAATCGGAGCAAAGGTGTTTTCAATTTCCGGACCGCATGTACAGTTCCCGGAAATTGTATTCCACTTACAGGCTCTTACTTCATTTCCTGTCTAACACCACAAGCCTCTGGTCTTTGCCCATATCACATGGACAACAGTCTATACACACTGCCTTCTATTCACCACCATCTTCTGGTCTTTCGTCCATCCCACATGGACACCAGTCTGTACACACTGGCTTCTAAACACCACCATCATCTGGTCTTTTGTCCATCCCACATGGACACAAGTCTGTACTCCACTTTCAATAAGGTTAAGACGTACGCGGCGATCGGCTAGGGTTACGAGAAACGTCTAGCCTTCCAATGGCGGGGTCTTCCTCCAAAGGTTCACGCAATTGCGATGTTCTTATCTACAGCTGCGATTCGAATCCTTAATGTACTACCTATTTGAATAAGGCGAAGCGACAGGCTTAGGCTTCATTTCAAACCTCAATATTAGTCAAGTCTCTCAAGAATGTTTAATTGTTCTTTTTTAAAATGATGTAACGCTCAAAAATATCGTGACTAGGCAATCGCAGGTAACTAATACTAAAAGGGAGTCGAGGGGATATTCACTTAATTGTTTATGGTCGAGTGGATATGCACAAGTTTAAAAGATGAGTCATGCATAACCCTATGGTACAAGTTTATATGGTGAGTTATGCATAACCCTAGTTACAAGTTAATGCGGTGAGTTATGCATAGCCCTATGTTGAAGTTTATAACGTAATTACCTGCGATTGCCAAGTCACGATATTTTTGATACGAACAAAGATGTATAATAATGATAGAGTCAAGGAATATTGGTTATTAATTAGGAAAAGGACTTAATTTATAACATAATTGTTCAATTGGCGATTGAATGAGAACAAAAAGGCAGACTTGGCTCTACATGGGATCTTAGAACGTTTTATGGCGGAGAGGGCACGAAGCGAGGCTTGGCCTATTTTTGTACATGTTAATGTTTTTGATAGGACAAACAATACCTTCGTACGCCTCCCCCCTCCCCAATATTAGCGAAGAGACGCGAACATCAAAATCCTCAGTTAAAAACGTTTGTTTTCATTACAAGTATTAATGTAGGTAGAACATATAACATATCACTAACGGTTTATGAGCGGAGGTTTGATCATTAAGCTAGGTTCTAATCAAGACATTTTTGATTAATATCTCACAGATAACAATGTAGTAATTGATTAATAATTAATTTGTATATAATTTATTTGAACCTACCGACAGTATTCTTTTATCCCAAATAACCGAAGTTGATGATGAGAAGACAAATTAGACAAGTGGAAAATCAACATTACATAACGCTACCTTGACCGAGGCTTAGCGAAACTATTTTTTGTTTAATAATAAAATATTCTGTTTGACTTTTAAATTTAAAATTAATTTTAGTAAATTTCAAAGACGTTTTTTGTTATGAAAATAATAAAAATCATACCTAATTAGCCACGACCTAATTCTAATACCAAAATTTTGGTTTTAACCGAAAGAGCTCAAACGCCATGTTTATCTAGCTAAAGTCCCTCTTACGGGAAGTTACGGCGTGAATAACGACAAAAACGTTGTAAGTCAAATATAAAAAATGAGGGCTAAAATGCGTGTCTCTAACAGTGGTATAACGCCGTAACTCCAAAACCAAAAACAACGTAAGTCATAGTATCCGTTCAATCCGTTTCCAAGGAATTCATATTAATTCAATCCGATTTCCAAGGAATTCATATGAATTCAATCCGATTTCCAAGGAATTCATATGAATTCAATCCGATTTCCAAGGATTTCATATGAATTCAATCCGATTTCCAAGGATTTCATATGAATTCAATCTAAATTTTTATGAAATCACAAGAATTCTGAGTAAATCACAAGAATTCTGAGTAAATCACAAGAATTACAAGGAAATTACAAAGAAATCACAAGAATTCTGAGGAAATCACAAGAATTCTGAGGAAATCACAAGAATTCTGAGGAAATCACAAAAATTCTGAGGAAATCACAAGAATTCTGAGGAAATCACAAGAATTCTGAGGAAATCACAAGAATTCTGAGGATATCACAAGAATTACGAGGAAATCACAAGAATTACGAGGAAATCACAAGAATTACGAGGAAATCACAAGAATTCTGAGGAAATCACAAGAATTACAAGGAAATCACATAGGCCTATTTCAAATTAAATTAAAATTGCAAATATAAAAATAATTTCGCTCTTTTAGTTGCAATCACAGCAATTTCTCTTTTTATTTAATGTGCAACTGACATAGTTCAAGTATAATTATCAGCTTCTCATACATTAACTAAGGGTATTCGTTGTTTCGGTCTGGGAACTGGTAATTTTTTCGCTCGCCTTCAAGAAGATTTAGATTTTTGCGAACGGATTTTGGCTAAATTATTTAAAACCTCCTTGTTTAGAACCATGCGATTGATGACGATATCAGGTCTGGGGATGGTGTACGCATAATACTTTATTTTTAAAATCCATGAACCATCATATCAACTGGATTTAGCTGCCCGTGATCATCGAAACAAAACCAATTGCACAATATCCCTACTCCTCTGGCGTTTTTTCTCGGAGGTTTTGTTGGGGCGGTATAACTGGAGCAGAGCTGTGCTAATTAGCTGACTACT
Source organism: Phalangium opilio (assembly GCA_019434445.1). Lineage (NCBI taxonomy): Eukaryota > Metazoa > Arthropoda > Arachnida > Opiliones > Phalangiidae > Phalangium > Phalangium opilio. Next base: position 218,708 of record JAEQBA010001020.1, on the reverse strand, counting down.
AATTAAATTAGAATTAGAAATTAGGTAAATAATTATAAACTAATTAATTAGCCTATTAGCAATTAGACATAGAAACTAATTAAATTCAATTAGAAATTAGCCATTTATTCATCAAACTAATTAATTAGAATTACAAATTTCTAATTAATTACTTGTCTAATTAAGGAAAAAAGAAACCATAAGTAAACATAAAAGTTTAAAAGTGCCCATGGATTTAGTACTTTGGTAATGCAAAGTTTTTCGTTTTAATGCCATTGAAAAACGGGTACGGAAGCCGTGAATTATACGCGAAAAATGAGACAAGCCTCGAGCCTTACGTCATGTTAAAATTTGTCTCATTTCTTCATTTTCTTGCCACACTTCTTATAATGGACTCTCAGTAGTAAATCCATGGGCACTGCTATGAATTCGAGTAGGAAAAACAGTCGAAATTTCGAAATGGGACAGTTATGATTTACGAAACTTTCTACTAGTACTAGTATTCTCTCATGTTTTGAGGAGCTGAAATATTTAGAGTAGCACTAAGGTTTCCTCATCGATATAATAAGGCCGTTTTCATATTCAAATAGATGAATCGAGAGTTAATTCCTCGATTTTTAGTTTTTACTAAGTTAAAAGATTAATTGAAAATCCAATTGGCTAATTAGTTTATCCTAAATCCAATTAAATTTTAATTAGATAATTACCTTTCCTATTCATATTAATTAATTAGAATTACTTCTCAATTAGCACTAAGGTAATTAAAATTCAATTAGCTGACTAATTAATTAGCACAGCTCTGTCCATCTCTACTAAACCTTCTGTTGTTAAACTGCGAAGAGAGATGGGATTATCAAATCCCATCATCTTGAGTAAGTTCTTTAGATACAAAGGTATTTCAATCCCCAAATCATTCCGGATAATATACCAGAAATTATCGTGCGAAACCTGAAATCGCGTAAATCGATTTTGAAATGATTTTTATCGATATTAATGTAACAGGGATGTAAAATAATGATTTGTGAATTATCTTAACTGAAACTACATTTTGTATTTAAAAGGAAGTACGATCCGTCATGTAGGGGCGGAGCCTATATAAGCTTCCCTTCTATTAAATTGATGAAAGCCCCTACATAACGGATTGTACTTTTATTTAGAATACGTCGCTATTAAAGCGATAGTAGCGCTTAAAGGGAATGTCTATCGGTTATGTAGGGGTAGCTTCTCTTCCTTTTTCAACTCAGTGGAAGGAAAGCTACTATAGCCTAGACAATAGGCCAAATATTTGAATCGCTGCTTAAAGGTTTTTTCAGATGTTTACTCGGTTTACTTTGGTATACCGGGCTAAAACTATTTCACGGGAGACACCGTTGAAATTGTCAAACGACTTGCTAAAGCCCAAAATATACGCTGGCAAAATCATTGGCAATTTAATCAAAATCAAATCTGTACTTACGTCAGTTGTCGTTTGGTTTTCCTCAGAAGAGTTATTAGAGGCACTCATTTTCAAACGCGATGCATTCAATTGTATAAATTATAAAAGTTTAAATATAAAACCAATAATTTCCTATTAAAGTCAGGCGAAATCAATGTTAAAACCGAGGTTAAAACTGATGTATTGTTGGCTCGTTCACTTTCACCCACGCGTGGAAATTTGGCTCTGCGCTAGCTAGCCTGGTAAATCACGGAAAATCACCACTAGGCCGCACTAGGCGCGGAACCGAGCGCGGAATTTTCCCACGGCCTGAGTCAGAGCGCGGAATTTTCCCACGACCTGAGTCAGAGTGCGGAATTTTCCCACGACCTGAGTAATGCAAACATCTTGAATATACTTCGGAATAGACCAATTTGAATATTATTGTGTATAGAGAAACATGGACGTTCGGGTAATATTCGAATTTACCTATAGGATTAACACTAATTCACAATGATTTAACCAATATAGACCAAGATTTCAAGAATTCACAATGATTTCACTATGAATTCACTATGATTTCAAAATAACTTCCAGACTTCATATTAATTTCGAAAAGATTTCAAGACTGCGTTTTGATTTCGAAATAATTTCAAGATTGCGTTTTGATTTCGAAATGATTTCAAGACGATTTCTAGAATTCATTATGATTTCACTACGATTTCAATATGATTATACTACGATTTCAATATGATTATACTACGATTTCAATATGATTTCACTACGAATTCAAGAATTCACTTTGATTTCAAAATGATTTCAAGAATACAGTTTGATTTCAAAATCATTTCAAGAATACAGTTTGATTTCAAAATGATTTCAAGATTGCGTTTTGATTTCGAAATGATTTCAAGATTGCGTTTTGATTTCGAAATGATTTCAAGACGATTTCTAGAATTCATTATGATTTCACTACGATTTCAATATGATTATACTACGATTTCAATATGATTTCACTGCGAATTCAAGAATTCACTTTGATTTCAAAATGATTTCAAGAATACAGTTTGATTTCAAAATGATTTCAAGAATTCACTTTGAATTCAAAATGATTTCATGTCGAGTGTACACTTGATTTCACTAGTGGCTAGGCCCTCGATACGACCCCAAAGATGCGATGTGGCTAAAAACCCCAAACATGCAAATTCAGAAGTATCCGACCGCACAGATAAAAATTCAAAAGTATCCGACCTCACAGATTAAGCGGTACCCTACCCCACATCACCCCGCCATTTTAAAGATGAAACTAAACGATAAAAACTCGTGGTATCTATCAAGTCTCTATGGCTCAGTGGGAGAATGTCTTTCTACTGCGTGAGCGACCCAGGGTCTATTCCCGGCTGCGATCTGAAATTTCTTTAATTAAAATTAAGTCTCTAACCGAGCCCAGTTACCCCTATGGGTTTGTAGTGGTAATATAAAGATCCTTTTAAGCTAAAATCTGACGATAACGGAAGCGAAAACCCCGGCCACAACTACTACTAATACTACTACTACTTCTTTTACTACCAAGGCTCGGGTCAAACAATGAGCCTCATTGTATACTACGATGTGGCTAAAAACACACAATGGCGTCTCATATCTTTCTATAGTAAATTAATAATTAACGTAATTAACTAAGATTAATGCAGAAGCACAAACTACTAGTTTTGGACCCTCATACCATGATCTTCGATTTAAAATTAACATGCAAAAGTGATGGTCCTATCCTTAAAACTCACAACCATCATCCTCTCCTTTTGAATATGTCAACGAAGAAAAATATCACGTTGGCAAAATCCTCTCCTTTCAGTCTCCCTTAAAAGACGAGCACTATGTTGGCTTCTACTACTACAGACCAGGTAAAACTATGTGGCTAAAATAACTTTTATGGCGTTTTAAGAGCTTCTTAAGTACTTATAACTCGCTAACCCTTGTCTTTTATCGGCCGTAGCAAATGATAAAAGGCGCTCTTAAATAATTGTCTGGAAGGATCTTAAGTCTCCCTACTCAGTCCAAGAGAACCTTTCGACAGTAAGGATTTTAACTACGTCATGTGATGTATGCTGAGGACTATTAGTTTGATCCGCGACGTCAGAAAAAGGGGAACTAGTTGTACTACTCGTGCACAGATTACACGAAGTGGAATGTGGCTTAGAAGTATAGGCTTGAGAATCTCATTTCCTTTCGACCACCGCACGCCACTGAGACGACACATTTCAGAGGAGAAAAGAGTTGCTTTCAAGACGATTATTTGCCTCGATTGTTTCACCCTCTATTTTTCCCGCTGAACGATTGGAAAAATAAAATAATAATAACGGAATTTTTGCTTTGTAAACATTTTTCACGGGTTCAACAAAATGAAGTGCTGCTTTTTCTTAATAATTTCATGTATATTATGCAACACTAAGATGGTAAAGACTAGCTTTCTATATTTAATCAACTTCTTATTTATCCAACTTGCGCAACTCTTGTTTCTTTTCGGCGTAATTTTCAAATTAATCTAATCACAATCTTCCCAGGAAGAAATAAATTTTAACGTACGCTACTTTTTTGGGGCAAGCCGTTAACTTTTTAAGTTAGTTGTCGCGTTCTATGAGAGCGCGAAATATTAATAGGCGATTAGCATTAGGTGTCATTAAACCTTGAACTTAATTGGGACAGGTCAATCATCTCAAGACTTAATTTGGACACGGGATTCATCTCAAGACTTAATTTGGACACGGGATTCATCTCAAGACTTAATTGGGATTATAAGACAATTCACATATGTTACAATAGACTATTGATAACGTTTATCATAAAATCACTTGCATAGTTTGCGTACTTTTTTGGGCATCATTCACCCGTGCTTATTGCTAATCAATTCTGGAATTACCTTATATTTTGTCCTCTTGATAAAACGAAGTGAAGCTGTGGCGACTGGTTAATCACGCAGCACTTGTTAAATCACAGAAAGTTAAATTGTTTGTTAATTATAAAACTCGCTTTAGCACTCTAGAATTACAAAAATAAATACATGTTTCGCTTTTTCCTTACGCTTCGTATGCTAAACGACGCTGCTTTCGGGACTTGAACACAAGATATATGGATAGATGACAGGCCACGAATGAGCTTAACCACTCATTCGTGTAATGTTTCAGCGCGCTATGGCGAAAACCGTGGGTCTGAAAAAGTGCAGTATTCGATTAATGTTTCTATACTTGAAAAGGTAAAGCTAAATTCAATAATTTTGCGTGACGCAAAAACGTTTCTTTGTCCGCTTTTATGCCTCGCAATTAAGAACAAAAACCTAGCAATAATCTGTTCTGGTTGGACGTGATTCATTTAGAAAGAAGTTAAACTCTTGAGTTCCGCTTTATTCAACGCTATTGCGTGATATAATTCATTCCTGGGAACTTTTCCTAAAAGTTGATATTTCAATTATAACGCCATAAAGAGCAATTTCGAAAGAACTTTATTTAGTCAAGCGATCAACAACCGAGTTTTTACACGCGAGAAATGAGTTTGTTTTTTTACGCAAATAACTTACTGAGTCCGTTGTTTTGGTGCAAATTCATTTGCAAATCTCAATTTTAGAAATAATTTGATATCGTATTGTGTCGGCGTAATTTCTATACTACGAATACACTCCCTCGAAATCATCTAATCTGACACCAGAAATATGTCTCCGGAATTCGAAGTATCAATTAAAACAGAAATAAGGCGAAACATCATAAAAAAGATAGGGTACGCAGTTGTCTTTAGGGCTGTAGCTTGAATTAACTTCAATTTGGGAAACTTTAGAGTTTCAATAAAGAGCTTAAATATGCTTTGATTAATAGTGATAATATTAAATTATCATCCACAATAGCAGAATTAAGGACTTTTACTGACTACATTGTATAAGTCGGTGTCGAAATGAAGCCCAATCTGTGCTCTGAGATAAGTGAAGTCAAAGGTCTATACAAAAAAAATAATATTAAAACAGTTACTGACGTCCATCCTAATAGCCTATGTTCTACAATAATTCATCTAGTTTTGCCTATTATTGATCTACAACGGATCATCTAGTTTGGCCATCCAGCCTTAACGGACTACCTAAACAGCAATACCTTTGTCTTACCACGTGTGACCTTATTGAAGTCAATACATTATTTTTGAGAAAGGTACTATTTTTGGACGAGGCTACATTTCACAGGGATGGTTCGGTAAACCGGCATAATGTACACTCTCAAAAATCAAGGTGTGTATTCACACATTTTTTGATATTTTTACGTGGTGCCAAAAACGACGCTGCTGGATGTGTAATATCACACCATCTAACTACTTGAAAAACACATTTTAATTTTTTGGAAGCCTACGTTTCTCTAATATTGGTGTTATTTTGCAACTTCTTAACTTCAAACTTGGGTCTTTTAACAAATTTTCCCTCTATATATATAGTGTTTTTTCAACACTTCTCAATTTTTCAATCAATACCTTATCTGTGTCATTACTGGATCCTTAACACCTTTTCGATCTATCTTTTAGTGATGTTTCACACCTTTAAACACCTAAAACTGCCCCTATTGGGTCCTTTAACACCCTTTTGATTGTTTATTTTAGTGTAGTTTTACACTTTGTTAATACCTTAAGGTATCCCTACTGGCTATTTTAACATAGTTTGATAATATATTTTCGTGTTGTAACACATCTCAATCATTACCTAAATGTGTCCATACTACATCGTTTAACACCATTCGAATCTATACTTGAGTGTAGATTCTCACCATGATATTACCTAAAGGTATACGCACTGAATCTAATAACACCTTTTGAATCTATACTTAAGTGCTGTTTTACACCATGTTAATATCTAAAAGGTGTCCTTTCTATATCCTGCAACACCTTTTGATTCTATATTTTAGTGTAGTTTCACATCTTTATGAACTCCTAACGGTGTCTCTACTAAATCTCTTAAAGCCTTTTGATACTATATTTTAGTGTTCTTTTACGATTTTTAAATACCTTTAACGCCTTTTGAATATATATTCCATTGTTTTTTAACACCATTTTATTTCTCAAACACTACCTAAAGGTGTCCCTACCGAGTCATTTAACACCATTATATACTTTTCTCATTCTTGGTTGATACATACCGATATCAGTATCGGTATCGGCCCATCTCAATATGGTCTATAGAACTCTTTCTCACCGATCTATTAGATTTCCTATTTTAGTGATGTTTCACATCCGGTTTTTGTTAAAATAGATAATGGCGTATTTTAAAGCTATATGTAAAATTCTTTTTTTTCACCAGTGTAATTTGACACTGTTATCAGTACGCAATAGATTTTGAGATAGTGCTTAAAAATTCGAAACATGTAACTTAGATTGAACATTGTTTTATTTCTCATTTAATGGTGTACTGATTTGAAATTGAATCGCCATATTTTGGTCAAGGATTATTATTATTATTAGTGAGTAGGGGGGCTCGCGCCCTAGCACCGATGCCACATGCATATTGTGCACCCTCGTGTTCAGGCCTTGAATAGACCCGTGGCCACAGCTTAGCGAAGAATTCGCTCCACCAGACCCGCGAGGGTTCCAAAGTGTGTGAATCAAAATATTCTAGTCTAAGCGAGGCGAAGCAGTCGCACTCGCAAAGTACGTGAGCGGATGTTTCTTCCGTCTCCTGACACGACCTACAGAGAGGGTCGTCGGCAAAACCCATCAGATGGAGGTGCCTATTAAGCCGACAGTGCCCGGTCAGAAGACCGGTGGCCAGCCTAATATCCCATCTGCTGAGCGAAATTAGGTCTCTAGACCTGCAGGGACCATTGACAAACAGTTTTGTCTGTCTCTGGCCCTCCATGTTATGCCAGAGCTGGTTTTGTATGACAGACAACCTGTCATGCAGACACCGTTTGACGTGCCTGTAGGGGATGGGGACGGCCGGCTCCGGCCCCAAGAGCTTGGCCTCCGCACCCCTTTTCGCAAATCTATCGGCTTGCTCATTGCCCAGTACAACAGAACCCTGTTGCCGGATTCCAGTCGCGCTAGCAGATCAAGGCAGCTGCGCACCAGTTGAGAGGTAATCTGACACTGGTTCAGCGCGTTCAGGGCGGCCTGACTGTCAGAATAAATTCTCAGTCCGTCCGGTATACCCTTTGTTAATACAGTAATATGCGCAATAACAGATCGCGGCAATTTCCGCCTGGAACACACTAGCGAAGGTGCCCAGGCAAGCAGAAAAGCCGACCCTTGTGGTTTGGCAGTAATAGCCGGCGCCAGCGCCGGAATCAGTCTTGGAACCATCGGTGAACCAAATAGTTTCACCCCCAGTGCCAAGAGGCAGCAGGTTAGTCCACTCTGTCCGACTGGGGAAGTGGATGCTGAATGGTTTAGTGAAATCAAAACTGGTAACGGTTTTGTCAGAGCACATCGTTAGCGACGGCTCAAGTGCGGCGTACTCCCGAAAGAGCTTCGTATGGCTGTAATCCCAAAGTCTTGGAACCCAGCAGCCACTGATGTTGAGTCTGTAGGCCCCCATGACAGCCTCCTCCTCAATGAAGAGATGAAGAGGAAACATGTCAAGGAGCACCTCCAGGGAAGCAGTTGGGGTCGATCTCATGGCCCCCGTAACACCAATGCAGGCAAGCCTTTGAAGCTTGCGCAGGGCAGCCTGCACCGTCTTAAGCCGGACCCTTGTTCACCAGACAAGTGCCCCGTAAAATAGTATGGGTCTGATGATCCCAGTATAGAGCCAGTGTACAGCCTTGGGGTTGAGGCCCCAAGTCTGGCCGACAGAGCTCCTGGTCCTCCAGAAGAGCATCATGGCCTTCTTAATACACCGATCAAGATGCGGCTTCCATGTGAGTCTGCAATCAAAGGTCACCCCCAGGTATTTCACCTCGGAGGACTTTGTCAGGACCTGGCCAAGGAAAGAGATATCATTGAACAGATCCTTAGTATTCTTCCTCGTAAAAGGAACAAGGACAGTTTTATCAGGATTAACGGTGAGGTTAACCGCCTGACACCGTTGCTCCACGCTAGAGAGAGCAGATCTCATAAGCGCGGTAACAGTATCCGGGAACTTCCCGGTAAAGACTATCGCTATATCGTCCCGAAGCAGCTACAGCCCCCAGCACCCCCGAGCCTCCCCAAGAGTTCGTCCACCACCAGGCACCACAACAGGGGGGAGAGCACTCCACCCTGAGGGCAGCCCCTGCTGGTAGTCACCCCTAGAGAGTCCCTTAGGAGGGACGCCGACACATCGCGGTCGGTAAGCATGGACTTGATCCAGCGGCCAAGAGTGTCGCTGATGCCAAATCTCTTAACAGCTTCAGTAATAACCTAGCTAGAGACCTCGTCAAAGGCACCTTCAATATCGAGGAAGACGGCCAGTGAAATTTCCTGAAACTCGAATGTCCTATCCTGGCAATTCGTAAGGCCATGAAGGGCCGTCTCAGTGGATTTGCCTTTTTGGTAAGCAAATTGTGAAGAAGAGAGAGGAGTTACCGAAAGTACCTCGTCTCTAATGTACCTGTCCACCAGCTTCTCCAGAATTTTGAGGAAGAAGGAGGTCAGGCATATGGGCCTAAATGCCTTCGCCTCGAGATAGGAAGCCTTCCCGGGCTTGGGAATAAAGATGACCCTAGAGTGTTTCCAGTCACGAGGTATGTGACCGAGAGCAATGCAGAGTCTGTAAATCTTGCATAGCGGAGAGGCGATGTGGTCTAAGCCCTCCTGCAAAAGCAGAGGGAAGACCCCATCGGGTCCCGGAGACTTGTAGTGCTCAAAACAGTTGACAGCCCACCGAAGCTTGGGAATCGTGACAACCTGTCTGGCTACAAGCCAGTCTTCCCTCTTAGCCCTGTGTAGGACAGGGTAGAGAGAGTCGGGGTTTGTTGGATTGATAAAAGTAGAGTCAGGAAAATGGACCTCCAGCATGTGCTTGAGAGTCTCAGCCAAAGACTTAGTGTACACACCCTCCCGCAGCTTAATAGCATTAAGTCGATGTGTGTTGTCGTGCGCTAGAATCTTCATGACCCTAGCCGTAGCAGGGACATTGGAGACTTGCTCACAGAAGGTCCGCCAGGAGTCCTTCTTAGCAGCTCTAATGGCCCTGTTGTAGGTGTTAAGGGACTGCCTGTATCCAGCCCTGTCACCCGTGCGCTTGGCTTTGTTAAAGAGCCTGCGCGTGTATTTACGAAGCCGGCTGAGATCCGCGTTCCACCAAGGGACAAGCCTCGAGCGGTCGACGGTCTTAAGTGGGCAGTTCCGGTGGAACGACTCCATGATGGAGCACTGTAAATCACCAGCAGCCCTATCAAGATCCTTAGGTGAAGTAAGTTTAGGAGTGTGACCCCCTCCGTAGCGTAGGATTAGGTCTTCCCTATAGCCGGCCCAATTGGTCCGTTTTGGATTGCGTATCTCCGTCCCCGCCGGGACAGAGGTAGTCGCGACAGTGAAGCAGATGTGCCTATGATCCGACAGAGACGGTTCATTAGACACATGCCAATTAGACACGGAGTACACGAGGTTTTCCGTGGCTAGCGTGAGGTCAATGACCTCCCTTCTAATAGAAGTAAAAAAAGTAGGTTCATTGTTTTGATTAAGAATATAGAGTTTACTACCAACTAAATTTTCTAGTAAATCATCACCTCTCCTGTTGCAGTCAGAACTGCCCCACGTGATGTGATGAGCATTGGCGTCACAGCCAATGATTAAAATGTCCCCTCTCTTTTCACATTGATTGACCAAATTGATCACCTCAATTGTCGGGAGAGAGTCCGATTCGTGGGCAAAGTATGCAGAGGCAGCCGTGATAGTCAACTTGGCATGCCCAGTGGCTAGGACTAGCTTCACGGCCGCCGTGTCCAGGGACGTGTACAGCGGTAGAGAGATACAACAAAGATCCTTCCGAACCAGAATACACGCCCTAGGTCTAGCAGCAGTATGGTCATAAAATAGTGACCCCGCCGCGTCAAGACCGAGGATTTTGCCATGGCAAATCCACGGTTCTTGTATGAGGGCCAGATCAAGACCCTCTATAGCGAACCTCCTGCAGAGTACCGCAGAGGCCGCCTTACTATGGTGCAGATTGATTTGAATTGCACGTAGCGTCCCCTTGGTCCTTAAGAGAGGGGTTCAGAAGGGACCTAGCTACACCTCATCGGTACCGAGAGGGTTAGTGGCACCTCCCCCCCCGACAGGCAAGCTCCCAGTCCCAAGATTCTCCACCTCATCAGCGCACTAGAACGCACATCGGCTGGATCCCGAAGGGTCCCATCCGATTCTTCCAGTAGGGTGGACTCATCCATGGAAGAACAAGCTTCCGAATGAGCCACCCCCTCCCCTTCTGTGCCTAGAGCGACACCAGCGAGCTCCACAGCGAGATCCCCCATCTCGCTAGTCCCACCCTCTGCCGTAGACTCGGCTGCAGTGGTTTTGGTGATTTCCGTGTGCTGTAGGAGTTTGAAGGAACCCTTGTCCACTCCAGTGGAGCCCACGAAGCCAGCATTCTTAATGGCGTCCAGCGAGGAGCCATCAATGGACAGTACCCAGTACCGCACAGCCCTGTCCACGTATGTCCGGATACATTTCCAATATTCGGTTGCAAAGCCATCGTTAAGAGCCTTTAGGCGCCGGCTCTTTGGTGATCTGGTCCCTGGTGCGGAACATTACCTTAAACGGCTTAGGGAGTTCGCTAGCTCTCATTACTGAGAGCACCGCATCCCCCACCACCGAGTAGGCTAAATTATCCTTCAACCATTGACCGGTGAACGTATCCTCACAGGAGTATACCAGGGCCCCGGACGTCAGGCTAAAATTCCCAAGGCGCGGTAGACGGCTCCCCGAGGGTATCCCGTCCAGCGCCCCTAGAATCGCCTTCTGGATTGGGCCCACGTCTTCCTCCGTGATGACCGCCTTCGGATAGCCTTTTTTAACAATGGCCATCTCTTTTGAGCTGGCGGCGTCTCTATAGGACTTGGCCTTTTTCGACGCCGCCTGCGAAATACTGGGTGAGGGAGTCGAATCCTCCGCTCTAGGCCTCTTCATTGGGTTGTCACGAGCCGTTTTTGTTTGAGGTTTCCATGAGAATCCCACGAGTAAGGGGGCAAGTAAAAGGTCACCACCCGGTAGTCCCCCACCCGGGTGGAAGGCTAGATATAACGGGGTGTCGCCTGGTGCCCCGAGGGGATCGTTAGCGATACCGTAGTTTTACTTCCCCAGTACCATGCAGCCCTCGGCACGATGCCTCAACACCTTGGCTTGAGAAGGACGCGTATTCGCTTAGCCCACACAACGTAGTGGTTACCAGCTCTCACCACCGAGGAGGTGTGATACTTCGCATTGATGAGGACACAAGCTAGCGTGTGTAAAATTAAGAACGCGAGTGGGAAACCAAAGCAAGGGGGGAATAAGAAAAACACACCTTCTAGCTTGCGTCCCCAACTTCGAGAGCCAAGAACTGAACTTATTCATTACCCTTCCTTTTCAATGAATGAACCTAAGCTAAACGAACCATAAACCTGCTACCAAAGAGGGTATAAATGGGAGGAGCTTGACTGGAGTGTAGGGACTTGGCAGTAATACGTCATGCAACGTCAGGCTATCTTCCACTAGTGCTAAAAACACACCAGGAGGAGGAGCTTATATAGCTTTCATTCTATTAAAAAAAAACATACCGTAATGGCGCTGGGGGCGGAGTTAAGCCCGAATTGCCAAGTCCCTGTCCTCGCTTTTAAAGTTTTCCTCTAAGTTTCCGGTGTGCGTGTGCTTCTTCCTCTGCCCTCTTATTGGTTGAAATACGGTTAATCGGACATTAGGAGCAAAATAAAACAAAAGAATAAATAAAAAGAACTAGCGAGACCTTCCAAATAGCCTTGCCAAAGCTGTTAGCTTCTTATCTCTTCATTATACTCTCTTTGCTGCTACGTACCATTCTGTTTTAACCGTATCTTTGTCTCACTGAGACTGTCCCGTTTATAATGGTCCATGGATAGCCCCATCATCTCTTGACCTGAAAACGTTCTTCTTGAACTTCCAAGATACGTAGTAGTCTGACATTTGACTTCAATCTCGTTCCGCTGACTGACCACGTATAGACTATACTGTATATTTGACCTAGCGTATTTACTCTTGAGTGAGATGTCAGAGGAAAGCCAAGGGGTGGACCGACTAATCCTTTCCTAGTTGCTTACACTTATATCGAGAGGATAGGGAAATTACAGAGGGGTTAAACCGCGATCTACTTCAATTTCTGTTATTAGTTTCCGGTGATTGCTTTTTCTAAGTAAGGAGGCGTTTTTTCATAAACGTCTTGTCTTCTTGTGAAAAAATGTTTTTGAACGTAAATATTTCTGACACTTTTGAACCAACTCTTTTGGTAGAATTTATGATTTTCCCAATATCTCTGAAGCACAATTTTGTGTTTTTAAATAAATTATGAATTATTTTTCGCAGGATTCCTTTAAAATCCTATATTTTTGAACCTGTCCTATACTATCCGATAATTTCATGAAAATTCCTATATTTTTGAACCTATCCTATATTATCCTATAATTTCATGAAAAGGTCCTACAATTCCTATATTTTGGAAGTTGTCCTATATTATCCTATATTTTTGAAGTTGTCCTATATTATCCTATATTTTTGAAGTTGTTCTATATTATCCTATATTTTTGAAGTTGTCCTATATTATCCTATATTTTTGAAGTTGTTCTATATTATCCTATATTTTTGAAGTTGTCCTATATTATCCTATATTTTTGAAGTTGTCCTATATTATCCTATATTTTTGAAGTTGTCCTATATTATCCTATAATTTCATGAAAGGTCCTATAATTCCTATATTTTTGACTTAGTCGAAGTTTTCGTGTAGTTAAGCATAATCTGGAATTTTTATAAATTTTATTTTAATTAAGTTCTTCTTTTCAAAGTAATATCAAATTTGTTTTATATAAGCATTTTACTCCTAAATTTTTTTTATTAAAATTCTTTAAATTTTTACTCCTATATTTTTTTATAAAAATTCTTAAAATTTTTACTCCTATATTTTCCTATAAAAATTCTTAAAATTTTTACTCCTATATTTTCCTATAAAAATTCTTATAATTTTATCTTCTATAAAATTCTATAATCCCAAAACAAAATTCCTATTATTCCTATAAGAAATGTAAATTTTTGGATTCACTGCTTTCCTTAAAACAAAAAATATTAACAATTTCTATTTATTTTAGGTAAACTTGATCTATTTTCCAACTCTTTCACTAAATTTTTTTTGTTCTTGACACTTCTGAACTTTACAAAATAACTGAAACTAATACCACCAATTAACTCTAATACAATAAAACTTAATATTCACGATACTAAATTAGGCGAATCACAAAAAGGCATATGCTGTTAACCAACTAAACCCTTAAGGGAAGTAAATAAAAAAGGAGACCGGATGAAAATATTAAATCACAGAAAAGAAGTTTGTCACAAACATCATATACCATAACCTATTCATATAATATTGCCTGTTTCCTTTCAGTAGCTATATAATATTAAAAAAAATTAATGAAAAAATGTGACGGTGTTGGCACGTGCCCCAATGTCTTCACGCTCCACGAAGCCACTTAACAATGTACATACACCATATCGTCTGAGAGCAGACGACCCAAGTCTGTGATGGCACGGGCCCAAGCACTTTTTGAACACGGTCAGGGATGAGTTGAAAAGGAGTTGAATTGTGGGGTGAACTAAGAGCGTTTTTCTTTGAGGTGATCCGAGCACTCCCGGAGTGCTCCGAAAAAAATCGTCTTTCATCATAGAGCACGACGTAGCACGAAAATATGGAGCGATCTCGGAGCGCTATCAGGCAACCACAAAGGAAAACGCTATAAAACAGATCCAACCAGCAAATCTTTTTAATTTTTGAGGCGAGAAAGGGATAACCTGATTGGCTTGATTTTGCCACGCGCAGAACCTGTTTTACCCCAAGAGTGAGACTCTAATCCAATCAGAGAAATAAGAGATGCTTCTGACTTTACAATTTTTACGTTACATTGCAGTAGAGCCCATGTGTTCCGTAACTTCTTCCATTGACGATCAAATTGTTAAAATTAAGTTTTGATCCGCTTTAAACAAAAAAGCTCTCTCTCAGAAGAGAGTGGAAATAAAACATTAAACCTTCGTTGATTGTTTGTTAGGTTTTTCTCAATCCGGCAAGAATCTTCCCATTTGGTCCTTTTTTATTAAATTTTCAATGCATTTCGCCATTGGGTTAGGTTTTTCTTAATTCGGCATGAATCTTCCCATTTGAACCCATTTTCAAGCTTACATTGGTGGATGACTTCTTTATGGAGTTCACGAGGAAGTAAATCGCGAGCGCGATTACTAAACACGTGAGTCCCCTTAAAAAAATGTATTCAACCCGCTGGGCTTTTGATTAATTTAATTAATTTTAAGGGGTCATCCGTAAATGATTCTATCATAACTTTTAAACGGTGGCCTGGATGACAAAATGCCATAGAACATTTTCGACTTAAAATCGCTCATAGAACCCGCAGGAGTTCGGTTATACCACCATTTTAGAATCACCCTGTATATTGATTAATATTCATGAATATTTGAGGGTATTATATTGACCAAATTTTAAAATATGTTTTGTAGAAGTAAAATGTTTTACTAAACAAATAATTTAAGCTTAAGTAAATGAGATCCTTCCAGTAAATAACTATACTACCGTTCTCGATCCTCCATCGGATTAAAACCCATGGAAATATCGTGAAAATTTGTTTTCCAAATCATCCGAAGTGTTTTAATGTCACTGAAAATACAAATCAACTTTGAACCTAGCCAAAGTTCCGGAAATGCTTACGGACCAAAGTCCATAAGATTGACTTATTCGACGACCTAAGCGTATAATAGTTTCATGGCATTTTTTCATTGATGTCTGAAAAATATATGTATTTTTTTGTTCAAGTTGAAGGCCGGAGAAGTACGTTCTAATTGGGGCCCACGAACCTCTCAACCCTTCATAACAGGAGGCTCCGAAATCCCCCAATACAGAAAGGGGCATTGAAATATTTGAAAAAAGTGACCTTGCTTCCCTTTTGGTGGCTGATGAACGCCACAATGGCACGGGCCACCTCTACCGGTTCATTCTTCCTACGTCTGAGCTAGACGTTCCCCGCCACCCCAGTGGGTACCCCCTCAGTTTCCGACCAACAGTCTATTTCCTCTTAAGTGGTAGTCACCTTAAGTTTGCTAAAACTGTATATCACCAAATGATCGGTAATGGTTTCATTTGATAGGGATGAATTGTTACTTAGAAATCAAAGAGAAGATAGCAACCGGGAGCACGCTTCGCAAGCTTCCTTGCCTTAGACCATACCATTCCAATTATTTCTTACAGAAAAACTAACACACAGTAGAGAGGCCACCCACTTATGTTTTTAAAAATTGTTAATAAGTATTTCATTAAATAAATTTTTTCAAATTCTGCAACATTAAATGTGATTAGGGATGTGAGCCGGTAATTAAACATCCGTAATTAACTAACCAGTAATTTACCAAATACCGCTCGAAATTACCAATTTATGTTATACCGTAACTTCACAATGGTAATTTACCGTTTTAAATTACCAAACAGTTTCTAAATATTATAGTCGAACCTTCTTCAGTAAAACTATGTGTATTATTTAAAATTCCCAAATTTTACTTCAAAGTTCAGTTTTCCTTCAATTTCCCATTAGTTCGCTCTGTGTAAAGCAACTAAATTAGGTATAAATTGCTCTATATATACAAGTTAAAAAAATAAATTACCATAGGAACGGTAATTAAATTTTTTCCCCAAAATTTGGTTGGTAATTTATAGGTAAATCACAAGTTCTTAAGACATGTTCCATAAGTTTGTCACTGGTTACTGAGAGCTTGTCATAAATTGACGAAGCTGATGCGTCATGGATTCTCGTAAAGCGTCGCCTTGTGAAACGCTGTCAAAGGCAAACTAAATAGGAAGATGGAAGTCCTGTAAAATTAACCTAGTGTAATCTGAAATTCTCGCTTATCGTTCTGGAACTAGCTCTCTGAAACTCGAAGTTTCTAGCTTTACGAAGTATAAGTAGTGTCATTCTTATGGAACATATTTTACAAACTTATGGTTAATTACCGTAGTTTCACATCTCTACATGAGACTATCTCTTTTAAGTTTCCAGCTTGTATTGTCAGTTTTTTCAAACTCCAACGGTTCTTTTAGTAAACAACAGAACGACGATGACGATATATACCGTTAGGCCTACCGGTTCTTGACTGGCACGTGCCAATGTGCGTCGTGGAAAACTTTAATAAATAATGAGATAATGCGGCTACCGAAAATGTTTTTTATTACGTCGTGCATATAGTGCACAATGAAATGTTTCAAGGACGGAAATGCGTAGATAAAAATTACATGTTTTCGATAGAACTTTTCATCAGAAGTCGAGCATAAAATAGAAGATGGTGTTTCACCACCTTTTAGTCAATCTGGTCCAAACCAAAACCAGCTTATTAATTTCTTGCACCAGCTTTCAGATTCAAGAAGTTGGGAAAAGTTTATTAATTGCAAATATAGAAGAAAACTAAAGACGGACAAGTTCAAGTTTATTATTTTGGACACTATAGGTGGGTGACTGGTCCCAAGGACTAGTTTAAAAATATTCTTATTTCCCAGACTGATTTTAGTCTCAAGAAGGGTCATACGGTTTGTGGACAACAAAGACGTGAGATATGGCTTCAAACCAAAGCAATTTGTGGACTGGTAACTCTTAAAGCAAAGCGCGGGTCCAGTGGATCCCCTTCAAGTTGTCTTTCCACCTGAACTCTGGGTTTAGCTTGGCAAAGGCTAGTAGGCGGGATTTATAAGTGTACTTATAAATCCCGCCCACAAATGCCTCCTGCCTTCGCCAAGCCAAAAGTGGAGTTCGTAAGGAAAGTCAACTTGTAGGGGATCCACTGGAGCCGTGCTAAGCTTTAAGTCATATCTAACGTTTTTGGATCAATATACCAAATTTATGTTCCGTTTTAACCCTATGACCTTGGTATACCAGATAAAATACAGATCCTAATTTTTTTCGCTGCTCCACTCGCCTTTCTCTAAACATTGCTGAGATTATTTTTAGAATGACCTTAAGCTTAATTTCTCTCCTTGCACGTTTATACTGTAGTTTTTGTATCGATCACGTGCCAAGTTTTTTGTTTTGTACGATCGATGCTAGCTAATAATCTCAGTTACTGAAAAACGCGGTTATTGAAAACAGACTCAGTTACCGTGTAATAAAAACTGCAACTCGGAACGAATTAAACGAATGGCCGATTTTTCTTTCCTGTGATGTTAAAACAATAGTTCACAAACGAAAGTACAGAGCCTCCAAAAAAAGTTCAGTTTTCTCCCATGGAAAAGTTGATGGACGCAGTTCAATTCAGTACTGACAATTTACTCATTTTCCTTAAAAATTGAGAGTCACTACTTTTTCTCTTCACAGGTTTAACATTGTTTATCATTTCGCCTCAATTTTGGTAAAGTTCCAAAGGAAAAGAAAATAAACATTGCTTAGAATTTTTTTAATAAGAAATAAGTGTATTTACACGAAAATTGTGCAAAATGCCATGAAGATATGACCAAGAATGGAACTTTCCAAGAATGTTCCTTAGTTTATTTTATGGGAGTTACTACAAGAGCAATACACTTTACTGTGACCGACGATAGCGATGAATATTTTCAAAGAGCTTCCCAGGGTTGAAAATTGTTTCACCTTCGATGAGGTTATAGACGGGAAACAAATTTTTTTAAAGGTATTGAATTCACTATAACTATATTCCATCAAAATTCAAATTTTTAAAACATTTACTAGCCTCTGGCTGTATTTATTTTTTAACAGAATGTTGTATTCCCA
Source organism: Phalangium opilio (assembly GCA_019434445.1). Taxonomy (NCBI): domain Eukaryota; kingdom Metazoa; phylum Arthropoda; class Arachnida; order Opiliones; family Phalangiidae; genus Phalangium; species Phalangium opilio. Next base: position 200,387 of record JAEQBA010001020.1, on the reverse strand, counting down.
CGTCCTTCTTTATCACGCCTATTTTAGCTAGTGGAACATTTTTAGTTTATTATTTTTCGGCGTCAAGAATCGAAAATTCCGCATAACTGCGCTGCGGTCGCAACGTTAGAAACATTCATCGCCAACGCCGAACTGGGCGAAGCTTATGAGGGTAAAGTGGTTATAAACCTTTTATTTTGGTTTTATTCTCTCAGTTGACAGATTAAACTGATGATAAAAACAAACAAAGATAAGCTGGTTCCAAGCATCAAGACTAGAAAGGGCAGTTTTAAGTTTCCCAAGCCTAAATTGTTGCTTGTCGGGATTTTCAACTTAATGCGCATCACTTCAATGCAGTCTTCGCCCTTTTTCATGTAGCGGCTACTCAAATAAAACGGAACACCAGATTCGAAAAAGCGACCCATGCTGTACAGTTAAATAAGCCATCGTTAAAATTTGAGAAATGGAAAGTAATTCTCTATTTTCAATATATAACTTGTCGATGTTGTAAAACTCACAAATTGAAGTACTTCCTCTTTAGCTGTGGATCGATCATTTTTGATGTTGGATATGCTAGTATAGAGCTGTAGACTGTATCATGCGAAATGTGAAAGTAGTGATTCATATCATATTGAGAGCATGATTCTCCAACAAAGTAGTGAATTGTTCGAATTCCGAAAAACCCCACGAAATTTCCACTAGGAACATCGGGAATAAGTTCATATAAAGCTCTCTCGTCCGCCTGGATACGATGCCAGATCCTACCCTGGGTTAACGTTTTTTGACTCTATATTGCAACATAAGAAACAGCAAATAAAACACTTCCGGCCGGTACGCGACAATTTGGTCTCGCCGATTTGGTCTTGGGACAAATTGGTCTCAGGATAATTGGGTCTCGAGACAATTGGGTCTTGGGGCAAATGGGTCTCTAGACACTTTGGTCTCGAGACAATTGGGTCTTGGGTCAAATGGGTCTCGGGACACTTTGGTCTCGAGACAATTGGGTCTTGGGTCAAATGGGTCTCGGGACACTTTGGTCTCGAGACAATTGGGTCTTGGGGCAAATGGATCTCGGGACACTTTGGTCTCGAGACAAATTGGTCCCGGTACAATTGGGTCTCGGGACACTTTGGTCTCGAGACAAATTGGTCCCGGTACAATTGGGTCTCGGGACACTTTGGTCTCGAGACAAATTGGTCCCGGTACAATTGGGTCTCGGGACACTTTGGTCTCGAGACAAATTGGTCCCGGTACAATTGGGTCTCGGGACAATTTAATCCCGGTACAATTGGGTCTCGGGACACTTTGGTCTCGAGACAAATTGGTCCCGGTACAATTGGGTCTCGGGACAATTTAGTCCCTGTACAATTGGGTCTCGGGACAATTTAGTCCCGGTACAATTGGGTCTCGGGACAATTTAGTCCCGGTACAATTGGGTCTCGGGACATTTTAGTCCCGGTACAATTGGGTCTCGGGACAATTTAGTCCCGGTACAATTGGGTCTCGGGACAATTTAGTCCCGGAACAATTGGGTCTCGGGACAAATTGGTCTCTGGACACGAGGTCTCGTTTTAAAAAAAATATCACCCTTTCATCATTTTTCAACCAGCCAAATTTAACAGAACCAAACCAAACCTAACCTAACCTAACCAAAACAAACCTTACCTAACCAAAACAAACCTTACCTAACCAAAACAAACCTTACCTAGCCAAACCTAACCTAACCTAACCTAACCCAACCTATTCAAACCAAAGCCAACCCATTCAAACCAAACCAAACCTAACCTAACCCAACCCATTCAAACCAAACCCAACCCATTCAAACCAAACCCAACCCATTTAAACCAAACCAAACCTAACCTAACCCAACCCATTCAAACCAAACCCAACCCATTTAAACCAAACCAAACCTAACCTAACCCAACCTAATAAAACAAAACCTAACCTAACCCAACCAAACCTTGTTTGGAGGTAAGAAAATTATTTATATGAGTAATAAATAGCCCACCTCTTACCACGAACAATTTATTAGCGATAATAGAAATATTTTGGAAAAGGTGGCAGCTAATTAATAGGAGATTTTTTTGGAAATTGTGGCAACAAATTATTGGGACCATTGTTTTGGAAATTGTGGCAACAAATTATTGGGACCATTGTTTTGGAAATTGTGGCAACAAATTATTGGGACCATTGTTTTGGAAAAGGTGGCAACGAATTATTGGAACCATTGTTTTGGAAAAGGTGGCAACGAATTATTGGAACCATTGTTTTGGAAAAGGTGGCAATGAATTATTGGAACCATTGTTTTGGAAAAGGTGGCAACGAATTATTGGAACCATTGTTTTGGAAAAGGTGGCAACGAATTATTGGAACCATTGTTTTGGAAAAGGTGGCAACGAATTATTGGAACCATTGTTTTGGAAAAGGTGGCAACGAATTATTGGAACCATTGTTTTGGAAAAGGTGGCAACGAATTATTGGGACCATATAATCACGAGACCAAACCGTCCCGAGACCAAATAATCACGATACCAACTAGTCCCAATACCAAATAGTCCCGAGACCAAAAAATCACGAGACCTAGTAGTACCGAGACCGTAAAATCACGAAACCAAAAAATCACGAGACCAAATGGTACCAAGAACAAATCGGTGAGATCAATTAGTCCCGCGACCAAATTAGCCAGAACATATTTTCCTGTTCCGCTTCTGGCAACCATTCTCTGCAGAAACAGGTTTCATGTGTATGATATGCATTGAACGTAATCACTTTGAAATATTGGTATTCTGTTTGGGTGATTCCCACGATGATTTTTAGGTGTTTGCGTTCGAGAAGGTCATCAAGGCTATTTAAATAATTTGGTTGACGTGGTGTTGTAATATTCGAAAGTAACTTGCTCCTGAATAACTGCGATATGAAGGAAAACCCCAACAGATAACAAAAGCCAAAGATCCATGTACGAAAACGAACGTGTTCATTAGGAGAGCCTAAATGGTTTTTAAGCTTATCAATTGTTTGTTCCTGATTGTTTTAAGAACAATTAAATACCTTGTCCTACTACCAAGGAAACTGTGGCAAACCAATGTATAAGGAAAAACTGGGTTAAGTCCTTCATGGTCGCTCCATAAACCAACAGACATAATATCGGAAAGATTGCGATGAAAATCAAAATAGCCAACCACACCTACATATATATTTATCTTTATCAGAAGTAGGATGAGACTAGAAGTAAAGAGCTCTAGCATTGGTAATAGATCCTGGCACTAGTGAACATATTTGAGGATTTTATGCCGCTTCCATCGCGCCTACACTAGAGAGAAAAAATTGGTCGAGTTCCAGAAAAATTTCCTACCCCCTCCCCTCATCCTAAAGCCGCGGAGCACGGACGCAGGTGCTTGAATCTAGTTCGGCCCCCGTCTACCGCCACGAGCGTCTCACGTTTTGGAGGGAAAATTCAGAAACCGCTACCAGAGGGCCAACCGTTGGTGTCTTATCAAGAATATTCACTTTCGCCAAGTGAAGAATTTGGTTACCTCAATACTTCTAGTCCCTTATCCTACTCCTGTCTTTATACATAGAAATGTAAGGATCATTATTTCGCTCCTAGATATTATTGAAAATGAATGAAAAGCAGTAAAATCTATATTTTGTTAGTAAGGTTTGGTTCGGTTCTTTTCAGTTTAGTCAAGAGAGGTTAGCTAAGGTTGTTTTTTGGTTTAGTTTAGTCTGGTTAGCTTTGGGTATTTTTGGTTTAGTGTAGTCAGGTTAGCTTAGGTCGCTTTTGGTTTAGTTAAATCATGTTAGCTTAGGTTTTATTTAATATGAGGTCACCACTTTCATCGTGTCACTTAAAAATCACCGAAATGTCCTGCACCCGACTTGTATTTTGCCGATTGGCATTCGCTCGAATAGGATAATTGCGCTTTTGTCACATATGTTGCCACAATGGAGCATCGTGTTAAAACATTCCCTGAAAGCCGCCCTTTTCTATATAACGGACTGTTTTTCCTGCTTGTGCTCAGTTCCTAATTATTCTGAACAATATGAGAATTTCACCTTAAATTTGAATATGTGTATGATATCGAACATTCCAAATTCTCGATTGATTAACCCTCCGCTTAGAATTTTGACTTCATCCAACCAAAATGGACCTCCAACACTTGCGAATGATAAATCGGTTTCGCCTTCCAAGAAGTAAAACGGATAAGCAATGTCTGACACCTATACGAAAGTTATTAAATTTCCGGTATTTGAAAAATTAAGGGTATATTCCAAACAGTACTAACATTGTCCTGAAGAAGTTTTTCGAATTCCCTTGCTCTTCCGTTTCCATCTGTGATTTTCAAGAAATGGAACTGAACTTCGTAGCCACTTGAGAAGGAAGAAAGATTTTTAACGCATGCCTACACTTCGTCGTTTTGTCTTGTTGTGTTTTGTTGGGTACAGACCAAAGTTAGAAATAAGTCATTGGTTCGATAAATATTATATGGTTGTTAGTGAAACTTCGAAAGGCACAAGTTGGATGTTTACTTATTCTTTTAAAAATATTTTGAAACGCAACTTCGCCTTATAATTTTTGTAATTAGGGTCAGTGGACCACCAAAAAACAATGGTTTTTCTATAGGATACTAAGCTTAAAATGTACGATCTCTTTAATTCAAATTACGGGTGGGTCTTATCTACGAAAGCCAATTGGACCTTGTAGAATATCTTTTATTTGCAATATCAAAGATCTCAAGGTTGTCCAAATGGTTGAATTTTTCTATCATGTAGGATGATAGGGTCGATAATTAAGCATTGATTACGTCATGGCATTAAAATGGATGCGGACGTTCTATCTGAAGTGCAGGAGAGTATTACGGACTTGTATTTGTAATAAAGAAATACTCTCCTCTTTTCTAAACTTGTCACAACTGGATTGATGATTGGTCCAAGTCCTCCCTCGAATATTCGTGCATTGTCATCTTTAAGAGTCAAATAATTGGATAACGTTACAACAAATCTGGCAATTTTAGTCGCGTTCATAACGCTCACTATCGGAAAAGTAAAGAAAACGAAAGGTTCTCAATTTCTACGTTGACATCGATTCACTAGGCGCAGAGAAATGGGGACTGAACCATGAAAATAATAAGAAAACCACAATTCCGCGACGAAAAAATAAACGTTAGGTCAATTATGCATTTTCCCGTACCTAGTCAATAATCTCGGCTACATCCAATAAGAACTTTTAATCTGGGTTATAAAGGATACAAATGAATAATTAGCGACTTTTTAGAAACAAGCAATATTTTATGGAAACATTTTGTTTTACGATGAGTTTTACAATTTTTTTCTAGGTGGCAATGGTGTGTATGTGAACTTGATACAGAACATATTCATTTTAGTTCTGCCAAGCGCGTGCTAAAATTGACCTTGAAATACTAGTTCATACTTAATTCCTATCCTTTCACGTTCAGAGCGTAACATTTGTAAGTGTTACATTTTGAAAGTGCAATGCTTGCTTGTAACCACTGTTACTGAAACACGCGGTAATTGAAAACAGCGTCAGTGACCATATAGTAATAATTAAAAACCGCAACTCCTGAAATGTTGAACCAATAGTTCATTAACGAAAATACAGCTACAATTTTAGTCCAGTTTTCACAGATGGAAAAGTTAATGGAGACAGTTCAATTCAGTTCTGACACGATTTACTTACTATATTTAAAAATTGTCCATGCATACGCTAGTTTTGTGCAACGCCTGTAACTACACTGATGTTCATCTTCATTTGAGATTCTCTATTTATTTCCCCTATCATCGAATATATACATTACTTAAAATTTTCTTTAAGAAATAAATGAATTGAAATAATGCCTTGAAGACACGACCAAGAATGGAACTTGACCAGCGTGAGCGATGAATATTGTTCGATAGCTCTTTCTTCCTTGTGTACACGGGGTTGAAGGCAATCATGAAAATTATAAATTAGTTTAACCTTTATCTTTATTTCTCTTCCGCATGAGCGCGCAGCGATTGAAAAATTCATCGCCAACGCCGAGATGGGAGAGAATTTTGATGTGAACTTCGGTGGTGGTTATAAACTTCTTATTTTAGTTTTACTTTCTCAGTTGAAAAATTAAACTGACGATAAAAACTAACAAAGATAAACTCGTTCCAAGCATTAAGATAAGAAAAGGTAGTTTTAAGTTTCCCAAACCTAAATTGTTGCTTGTCGGGGTTTTCAACTTAATGTACAATTTTTCAATGCGGTCCTCGCCCTTTTTCGAATAGCGTCTACTCATATAAAAAGGAACTCCAGATTCGAAAAGCGACCCATGCTGTACAAATAAATAAAGCATTTTTAAAATTTTAGAAATGGAAAGTAATTCAGTGTTTCCAGGGGGGACGCAATGTCCGTTTCATTGACACCCAATTTCCAGCCCCCCAAATTTTTGCGCTTCAAATTCTCGGACGTCACCCAAATGTCTTCCAACCAGTTGTCGTGGACCCTTTCCAATATATAACTTGCTGATATCTGGTGTAAAACTCACATATTATAGTACTTTCTCTTTAGCTGTGGACCGATCACTTTTGATGTTGCATATGCTCGTATTGAGCTGTAAACTGTATCATCCGAAATAGGGATGCAACGATGCATCGGCCAAGAATCGGCTTCGGCCAGAATCGGCCACTTGGCCAAATAATCGTATCGGCCGATTTTTCTAACGTAATCGGCCGATTTTTTTCGGCCGACTCTTTTTGGTTAGATCTGATCCTTTGAGCTAGTATAAAGGAACTAACAAGTTTGCAATTTAACAAATAACGTAAACGTGTCTGTTACTTTATTACTCCCTCTCGCTTTTTCGGAGAGCCCAAATTCCCCGTCAGCCCCTTTCAAAAACGCTACCAGTACCAGTCGCTCTCTAAGAGCGTGGCGCACATGCGCAATCGGCGCAACCGAGAGAGAAAAAAATCGGAGAAGTTTGTTTACGTTATCACAAAGCTACAGTAACCACGCTGAATGCTGATCTCTAGTCTAGTGTGATCCTCTAACCGTATTTTCGGGTTTACCCTCTTTGAATTTCCTTCTCAACGGATCACGTGACGTCTTAATCCTCGGCTGTACGCCGAGGTAGATGCGCGGGAGAGCCATGGTGCCCCGTGTTCGCAATTTCCGGACCGCGTTCGCAGTTAACAGAAATTAGGAAAATTCTACTTCATTACGCTATCTCCACACTTGTCTTTCATATGGTATATACCACATACACGCCAATCTGCAACATTGGCTTCTACTCCATTATCATCGTTGGGGTTAAGATGTACTGTACGCGCAATCGGCTACGTTTACGAGAAATGTTTAGCTTCCCAATAGCAGGGCTTCCACCAAATGCTCACGCAATTACACTTATTCTTATCATCTGTGAATGAATCGCCTTATATACCCTAAATTTTCAAACATTGTGAAAACGGTGTACGCTAGAAGTCAAACGTCAAAAATAGCTATGTTTAAATTCATTTTAAGAATAACGTTTCTTAAAACGGCTTAACTAGAATTAAGGTAAAATACTGACGATTTAAAAAATTAATATCAGTTATATTTATTTAATTATTTAAGACAATCTTCTTTCTTTGGATTGACACAAGTGAGAGTTTATATAGAACGAGTAATGAAGATTGCATATGAATAGAAACACAAGGTTAATATAAAGCAAGTAGGATCAATTGATCTCTTACAAAATCATAACATTTTCTTGTTGCTGAATATTAAATGAAAATATGTTAAATATGTTTCGGCATTACGATTCTTTTAGTAGTTTTGTAGCTATAAAGCTCTGCGTCATTTCAATATTCCAAGAAATTATTTCTATATTAATATTTCAAATTTGGTGTTTACTCTTTAATTCAGCTTTACTACACTATATATAGTGTAAACTTATACTTCGTGGTGAAGCGTTTTAAAAGAGTCACCAAGAGAGAAAAAATTAGTATCATTATTATGATTATAACCTAACACTGTTAAAATAAGCCTCTATAAGGTGGTTATATGGTATAATATAATTCCAACGGGTATGAAACAAACGAGGGTTCTAAGTCAAAATAAATCTTGTTCAGGTTTGAACTAAACTGGATTCAGAGTCGAGCTAAACGGGTTCTGGGTTGACCGTAACATGGTTCTTAGGCGATCTCAACAAGGTTCAGAGTCAAACTACATGGCGTTCTGGGACTAACTCAATACGGTTCTTAGCCGTACGAAACAGGGTTCTTAGGCTAACTCGACAGGGTTCAGAGTCAAACTCGAAAGGGTTCAGAGTCAAACTCGAAAGGGTTCAGAGTCAAACTCGAAAGGGTTCAGAGTCAAACTCGAAAGGGTTCAGAGTCAAACTCGAAAGGGTTCAGAGTCAAACTCGAAAGGGTTCAGAGTCAAACTCGAAAGGGTTCAGAGTCAAACTCGAAAGGGTTCAGAGTCAAACTCGAAAGGGTTCAGAGTCAAACTCGACAGGGTTCAGAGTCAATTCGACAGAGTTCAGAGTCGAGCTCGACACGATTCAGAGTCGAACTACACAGCGTTCGGATTATAACTAAACAGGGTTCTGGGTCGAGCTAAACCAGGTTCAGAGTCGAACTCAACACGGTTCTCAGTCAAACTACACATGGTTCCGATTACAACTGAACATGGTTCTGAAGCTCACGCCACATGATTCAGGGAGGAACCTAATACGGTTCCAAAAGAAACTAACTTGGTTCAAAGAAAAACCCCAGCTCGGATCGTAGATGAACTCCTCATGGCTTTATAGAGAACCCATATGAAAAAGTTCTATGTAGATCAAAAAAGGGTTAAAAATAGGGGACAAGCGTTAAGAACCCTTTTCTCGCGCCGCAAGGTATTCTGGGTAAAGTAAAATGGCGGGTGTCGATGTTTTGAAGTCGTCTCATAAATCAACCCAATATAATTATTATATTCAATCGCGAGTAAACAGCGATTTAAAGAAGAAAGATAAGTCAACAATTTGCAATTTGAAGCCGGGGAAATCCTCAAAATGTGATCAAACTTGTTTTGCCGTAAGTGCGCGGTTACAGAGTCGGCCCAGTGAGCCAAGGCTTAGTGGGAACTGTGGGATCAGGATCATCGACTGTATCTGTGACTAAAGAAATAAAAACAACTAAAACTGTATTGAAGGATGCAAAAACGACATTTAATTCCATTTCATTATCGAATAAGGAATTTACCAACTATAAAGTTGCATGTTTCTAATTCAAGTGCACCTTAATGAATAAACTTTACTCTAACCCTAATTGTTACTCAGTCGTAAGCAGACGAATACTAGCAGACAGGAGAAAATATCCCAGCATGCCTTTCGAAACTTTGCTGCCAAGCTATTGGTTGGAAAATATCATACTTATTTTGAATTATAGACGGCGCGACCGAGGCGTTTTCTCTTTTCTGTGTCTACGTTTGAAAGTCCCACTGTATTCTACACTACGGAAGCTAGCGTCTCTAACTCCTTTCGTTATTTACCCCTGTGTATATATACATATGTCTAGTTGTTATAGTTTTTTATCTAAGAGTGTTTAAAAACATACAGGGTTTACGATTATGATTTGTGAGTGTGTATGTTTGTGATTTGTCTGTGGAGTCTGGATAGACAAAAAGACCTTTTTAGCTAGGTGTGATAAGTAAGATCTTAATGTACCCCAACCCGTTGGGCCATCTCGATTATTTTAACTTTAGCGAGTTAGAAAACATGAATAATGTTATTACATTAGCGCATACGAAACTAACACGCCCTCCCCACCCCCAACCACACCTAGCTAATACCATAGGCGTAGAGTTTCGTAAATGTTTGGTGGGGCCCAGCCCAACCGGTCTGGACCCATACATAGATAGCATCAAGCATGATGCATGCATATGATGTATATAAATTCCTAAAGAATGTTTAGTACTAAATTTATATATACTACATTATATAGTATCAAATGTGGATTAGAGGGAAAGTATGACAATGGCCATACAGCCTGTGTTAAAAAACGCGGACATCAAAGTTTCGCCAATAATTATTTAGTTTACTAGTGACTGATGTACTTGCATACTCACGACTGAAAGTAGTTCAGACATTTATGCTCCTTGGTTTAACCATAGCCCACTCGATCACGCGCACCACGATGCAAGCTGCTCGCGCTATAGCTAAATTACCGAGATTTGTTTTAAACGTATCTAGTTTTGTGTGCTCTTCTATCGCTTCGATAACCTTATTTACATCCAAATTATACCTTCAAATACCTTTTAAAACATTACCAGCTACTCTGTTCTGACTACAAACACAAATAGAGGAAGTTTTAGCATACACAATAGCAGACGACGGTAACAGCATAACCGCGAATTAACACAAGACCTATTTTAAGGGAGTGAGCAGGCCAGTATAGCTACGCCAATAAACCGGTCAACTACGGCGAAATTCTGATGACTCGCGACTTTTGGCCATTTTCAATCTTTTCCTCTCATCAACTTTTGATAGTATATTTATTAAGTATATCCATGTACTATGTTTTCATCTGAAGATAATATAGGCCGTTTTAAGACAAATTTATCCGTATTTGCGCATTACAATGCGAATGTAAAAATCCTTACAAACATTTCGAGACCACTTTCAAAACTCGGGAAAATCACCAAATTAGGAAACTATGAGAGCGACTTAACCCATAAGACTAATTTATACTTGTGCCTCGAAAAACATTTTGAAACTTGTTTATCTACTCTATGGAGTTTTACCAGCGCCGCGCCTTACCAGGGATACTAGATGTTTAAAGAGGGATTATCAGCTTGAGCCTTTCACGTACGTTCAGACGAGACTGCGGCAGAGGGTTTTTTTAACGGGGATCTATAACGCGCGCCGTCTTGTTTTTCCCTATCAAGGACAAATTGAATTCTTATTCCGAGTATTCCCCCATTTTTGCGTTTCACCGGACCTAAGCCGTTCCACAGCGCGCCTATTTCTCTCAGATTTCGCATCCTCCCGCCATCATCCTTGATTTGGCTTTGAATTACACTAAAATCTACAAGTCTGGTAGACTGTACTGCGCATGACACGCCGATAACTCTGTCGCAATTTTCGTCTCCCTTCGAATTCCTCTTAAAGCATCTAGTATCCTTGGCCTTACATTCGTCGCACTATTCCAAACGCGGATTATGCTTCACACATAAAGTGCGTAAGTCCCACTTTTCCATAGCTTTGGCCATAGATTTCATGACATTTCCGAAGTAAAAACTAAACAGACGAACAAAAAAGCTTTTAACCAATCATAAGTCCCCTAACCGTACATAGCCTCTTTAATGCCAGACCAATCGGTGACGGCTATTACTATTTTCTCGCCTAGGACCTCGACTCGACCTCGCCGGTGACATAACCGGGAAGCTCGAAAGGCAAATTTGCGGTATCGTTCGTTAGTCGTTATAATATATTAAACGTTTTAAAGTTCAAGTTAAGGAAATTTTCGAGTCATTTAATAAGTTTTCAACTAAATATTATAAGAATTTTTTTAATTTCAACAGAAAAATAATAGTAGACTCGAAAACTACACTAAGCCTCGGCTAGTTATGGGCGGTATCCCGATTCCCGAGCCGACAGCGGCTGGGCTCGACGTAGCCGCGAGAACAGAAAAATATCCTCGTAAAAAACAGATACACGGCGTCTTAAATAGTCTAAGCAAAAGCTACCCAGATTGATAAGATCTTCATGCCTTACTCCCAAATAATCTTTGGTATTGTGTATAGTTTTAACTAAAGAATATTCAGTCTTTATAGTAGTTCCCTAATTCATGTACCTGGTAAATCGGTTCTTAAAGCGGAAGGATCGCAAGGATCCGAAGGAGCCGCCCTACCGAATTATATTCCTCCGCATAAGGGGGGTTCTTTCCCAGGAGCTTGAAGAATATCGTGTAGCTCCTCCGGGCACAATGGCACATGTTACGTAATCGGCTTTAGACTATACTAGACTAGAGCATGCTAAAAACGGGTTATTTTCAGAAGACCAGTTGCTCTTTTCTATCCCATCCCTCATTCCTTCCATTATTTGTGTCAACGGTCAAGGAAATTGTTGTAGTATCTGAATTTAATTGACGTGAAAACCTTGAAAATCAGCCAATCTGGTTAGGATGGGCTGCCAGCCGCTGCTGCCTTGACCGGTCGATTCACTTTTTCAACGAAATGGAAAAAAAATCTCTTAGAAACTACACTTTTAGCCACATCGTATGATATACATCTACGATGTGGACATTAGTATGATCTGCCCTGTTGGCGGTGGCATTGTAGGAGTATCTCTGTACTGCCTTTGGCAGTATAAAATTTTTCTTTCCTCATTGAAGGGAGAGTCAATGGGAGCTGATGGGAGAGGATTGTGGTGAGGTGATACTTTTCGTTCGTCATTGAAGTAAAAGTTAATATATGAGGATTAAGCATTGCATTAAATTGAACTAGTAAGGTTAAGCATTGTTTGTTTCACATTTGCTCTATGTTTCAAGCGAGAGAGAGAGAGAGCATTATGATATAGCCTTAAAATGCAAGGTTTAATACTCCCTTTAAAATTCCTATCACCCGTCGACAAGTATTTCACGCTTTCAATCCCACTCCCCTATTTCAACATTCAAAGAAATCGTGAGGAATTTTAAAAGCAAAAGCTTCTCGGAACCGGGTTATTACAATTATAACATAAGTTAATTTCAAGCTTTCTGTTTATGTTGCACTATTTCAATTATAACATAAGTGAATTTATTGAAGTAAGAATAATTAAATAGATAACAATGTGGCTACTATTATGGCCCAGCTCTTGGGTCGTCTTGTTTACATTTTACAGAACAAAATAAAACTATACTGTTCGGAAAACACTGCTCTGTAGTGGTTTTAATGGTTTTTTGCAGTTAGTTTAACGCAAAAATTATTTTTATGAGGTCACTATCTTCATGATTTCGGTATTATGGATGACAAATTTTTGGAGGGGCCCGTGGCCACTTCTAAAATTTTGGGGGGGGGGCTCGGGCCCCACGGGCCTATAGAACTCTACGCCTATGGGAGGGGGTTTATTACCTCCCACTCTTCGTTCTTCTCTGTAGGCGGTGGTGCGCCGGAGGGTAGGGGGGGGGTGAAATTGATGACGTCACGTGATATTGTTGGCGAAAAATTTGATTTGTAACGCCCCCCCCCTAGTTGTGGCGGGAGATTTAGTTGATTATTAAGGTGATGGCGCGAAATTTGAATTTATATTTTAGTGTATTGATCTGACGTGACTTGGCGATGGTAAAGGTATGTAGTGCCCATAGTGGTATTGTAGGATATTGTATACATTTAGTGGATGATTTATATAGGTTCAGTAGACCCTTTCTACACCATCCTGTAATGCTATTCTCTGTATGATTTTAAGGTATCTCCATGTCTGCTTATGTCATACTAAAGAACTAGTTTTAATTGAGACATGGTTTACATAGCAAAATACATTTACAGATTTAGCTACGACGCGGTTCTACAGCAAGGGTGTTTTGCATTGGTTATTAAGGTACTGAGTTAAAACAATAGTACATTTTAATACCATAAACGAGGTATTACACAGTTTTTTGCACAGTTTGGTAGCTGGTAATTAGTTAAAATGAAGCAGTACTACTAAAGCATCATAAAATGCTGATCCTAACATTTCCGCGTAAAGTATACACGAATATAGCTTGACTGTTTCATATATTTTCTATTTAGCACATATTTTAAGTGATATTGTTACGAAAAAAGAATTACATATTACGTAAGGTGCATCGGAGGAAACACGTGATTTCTTACTCATCTTGTCAACAACCTTTCTCTCCAGAGTTCGGAAGTGAAATGACTCTACAGTTTACAAAATTCCCTTTTGGCCACCCAACAGGTATATATTATATGACATTAAGGGGGAGGAGGAGTTCGAACTTGGGACATAACAAAAGAATTTATCCCCATCTGTTTTTATTTATACGTAAACACTTTCAGACGTGTCTAGATTTTTCGAGATAGGGTGGGGGGGGCAGGGCCATTTGATTCCAGGCATTGTTATCAATGGAATTTATTTTTCTTTAAGTGGACCTCCAACCAGGTGGTTTAGCACCTTAAAAGGGGGCTTGGTCGACACAGTTGTATTGTTAACAATGGAATCTGAGTGATTTATGACTCACACCAACGTGTTAAGACATTCCATCGGCTTTTTACGTAACCTCATAAAAAGGGGCGGAACTTGAACAAAAGAATTTATTTGGTCAATTCTTTAATTGGACCACCCACCAGGTGGTTTATTACCTTAAAAGGGGGAACCAGTTACAAGTATTGTTAGGAATATAATTTATTTTCGGATTTATTGCTTTAATTGGTGACTCACTCGACCACCAAACATTTGATTCTAGGTGTTTGCCCCCCCCCCCAAGGGCATTATCTGGACAAGTCTCAACAAGTTATGTCTTTGTCGCGTTAAAAGAAACGCAATATATCATTAGACCGAAAAATTGACTATACTATATTTATCAAAATTATCGGTAGCGTAATCAAAAATTTGTGGAAAATGTAAAACGGTAATGAAAGAAGCATCATTCACAACGCATTTCGAGTTAGAAGTAAAAAACAACCGAAACGTTTTTGATCATTTGTGTTACTTTTTATCGAAACAAAATTGATCATTTGAATTTCCTAAAATCCCATAGGAATACATGTAAAAACGAATAGCCCACCGAAACGAAATCAGTCATCTCGATTACATTTAACCGAAACTAAAAGCGTCATTTGAAAAACATTTCATATTGTTAAAAACGTGACGATAAATTTGCACAGCATTTATCAAAATTACTCTATGTTTCACCAAAAAACATTTGATTTAGCAAAATTTCACCAATTATTTTCTATTTAAATAAAAATTTATCACCTATTGAATCCGCCCCCCTCTTCGCAGAAAATAGTATAGCAATCTTTTACTATAACAAAGACTAAGCTAATTAACCAAAATATTTCTATGGAAACGTCAATCAATTCGAGCACGAGACCAAAGTATATGTTTACAATGCCGAATCATTTACATAGTTTCACACTAGAATTTCACTGCTATTTACACTGTTCTAGAGAAAAACACAGATTTTAACTAACACCTTTAGAAAAGACATACATCCCTATATACTAAAACAGAATATAGCACCAACGAAAAGTTCAAAGTTCAACACAAAGTGCTATTTAGCTAATAGACCAAGAGCCAGTGACCTGGATCTTACCTCATAAAGTACAAAAGGTCTGACCACTTGAATGAGTTCAGTTTTGATGCTCATTAATAGATTTGGCCGTCTTACGCGTCACAGCTGGGGCATTTGAGGGGGGCGGGGTCATGTTTGACCCTAATGAGGTATGATTTCTTACCTCATGAGGTACATGAATAAAGAAGGTGGCAAATGATAGAACTGGAAATGGCGATTCCAAATATATGAAATCTGACGTCATCAAAGGGGGCCATCAATAAATCAGACGGGGGTTAAAATGGTCGAATGAGGTATGAATTCTTACCTCATGAGGTACATGTATGAATCCGGTGTTGTTTGATAGATGTGGTCGTGCTAAATAACAGAATATAAAATCTGACTGGAAAATACGCGGCTTAGGTTTAATCTGACGGCCTGATTCTTGCGTCAGACTATGACAACTTCGTGCCTCATAAAGCTAGATTCCCACTCGACCGAAAAAAAACCAGCGCAAATCACGCAGCATACGGTAGAAATTTTACCTTACGCTGTAGACTGTTCACACTTCGACTGAATTTTGAGTTTGAAGGTAGATATTTTTGGGTCACGTGAGAGATTAGAGTGATTTCCATAACAATTATTTCGCACTCTGAATTGGTATCTCTGTCCATTGTCGCTTAGATCGTACAAGAAAGTATATTTTCTAACCTCCTCAATAACGACTTCCTTATTAACATCTTACCTCATTTTCCGACCAAAAAAAATACATGGCGGCTATCAATCTATGTAACGTATGCGTGCACTCTTCAAATTTATGACGTAGGCAGTGGGATAATTTCATTGGCTGAGACACCGGCGTAACGCCGAACACGACCGAAAAATAGAACACAACTTGCGCCCGGCCGAGCGGAAATTTCGTCGGGCTTGGCGTAAAGATTTTTCGGTCGAACCCCTTTCTGCCGGGTCTCCGTCGTGATTTCCGTCGAGTGCGAGTCTAGCTTAAATGTAGCAGGTGATATATTGTAAAACCAACCCCACTGATGTCAACTACATTAAACTTAACTTGTTTGAGCGAGTTGCCTCTGTTTCTATCGAGGTAATGTGGTGAAATATTTTTGACTGTGATAAATGAGTTGAACTTAAATTGGCATCATTTAATAATAGAGCTATTTCAATTCGGGGGTAAGAAGAGTTTTTGAGTCGGGGTTTCGTCAGTCCCCGCCTAGGAGCCTTATTGTGCGCGAAATTTAGATTAGAGTTTTACTGTGGCCCGCATGGAGGGAGGGTCAAATTCGGCTCCGTTTATTGGCAGGCCCAACTTTGACGTTTCCCCCTTCAACTATGCAGGCACATTGTATTTCACACTCATTCAACGAACGTTAAATTATTATTTAATGCAAATAGAGATACAAAAATAATACATTTTAAACGTCATCTAGTTCATCATCCAAATCAGTCTGATAATCAATACATAGGGTTTCATCGTCATAGTCACCCTCCCTCCGTGTGGGCCACTGCAAAACTCTATGCTAAATTTCGCGCACAATAAGGCACCTAGGCGGGGACTGACGAAACCCCGACTCAAAAACTCTCCTTACCCCCGAATTGAAATAGCTCTATTATTAAATGATGCCAATTTAAGTTCATCTCATTTATCACAGTCAAAAATATTTCACCACATTACCTCGATAGAAACAGAGGCAACTCGCTCAAACAAGTTAAGTTTAATGAAGTTGACATCAGTGGGATTGGTTTTACAATATATCACCTGCTACATTTAAGCTAGACTCGCACTCGACGGAAATCACGACGGAGACCCGGCAGAAAGGGGTTCGACCGAAAAATCTTTACGCCAAGCCCGACGAAATTTCCGCTCGGCCGGGCGCAAGTTGTGTTCTATTTTTCGGTCGTGTTCGGCGTTACGCCGGTGTCTCAGCCAATGAAATTATCCCACTGCCTACGTCATAAATTTGAAGAGTGCACGCATACGTTACATAGATTGATAGCCGCCATGTATTTTTTTTGGTCGGAAAATGAGGTAAGATGTTAATAAGGAAGTCGTTATTGAGGAGGTTAGAAAATATACTTTCTTGTACGATCTAAGCGACAATGGACAGAGATACCAATTCAGAGTGCGAAATAATTGTTATGGAAATCACTCTAATCTCTCACGTTACCCAAAAATATCTACCTTCAAACTCAAAATTCAGTCGAAGTGTTAACAGTCTACAGCGTAAGGTAAAATTTCTACCGTATGCTGCGTGATTTGCGCTGGTTTTTTTTCGGTCGAGTGGGAATCTAGCTTTATGAGGCACGAAGTTGTCATAGTCTGACGCAAGAATCAGGCCGTCAGATTAAACCTAAGCCGCGTATTTTCCAGTCAGATTTTATATTCTGTTATTTAGAACGACCAGATCTAACAAACAACACCGGATTCATACATGTGCCTCATGAGGTAAGAATTCATACCTCATTCGACCATTTTAACCCCCGTCTGATTTATTGATGGCCCCCTTTGATGACGTCAGATTTCATATATTTGGAATCGCCATTTCCAGTTCTATTATTTGCCACCTTCTTTATTCATGTACCTCATGAGGTAAGAAATCATACCTCATTAGGGTCAAACATGACCCCGCCCCCCTCAAATGCCCCAGCTGTGACGCGTAAGACGGCCAAATGTATTAATGAGCATCAAAACTGAACTCATTCCAGTGGTCAGACCTTTTGTACTTTATGAGGTAAGATCCAGGTCACTGGCTCTTGGTCTATAATGTCAGTGCATGAATCTCGGATTTCTAGCAATAGAAGGAAATATTGTACCCAACATTTTTCTATAAAAATGCTTATTTGGGTTTCCTAAATTCCCCAAAGAATTGCATACAAAGTTTGAAAAAGTACTGACTTCATTTAATCCAACTCACTTTGTTTCTTTAGTTGCCTTAAAATTTTATGATATATAACAATGTACCCAACGCATTTAGTGTTAGAAGTAAAAAACAATCAAAACGTTTTTGATCATTGCTGTTACTTTTTATCGAAACAAAATAGATCATTTAGAATTTCTAAAATCCCATAGGAATACATGGTGAATTGAATAAACCACCGACACGAAATCAGTCCTCTAGATTACATTCTACCAACACGAAAAACGTCGTTTGAAAAACATTTCAAATTGTTAAAAACGTTGAGTTAAATTCTACTAAGATTTATCAAAATTACTCTATGTTTCACCAAAAAAACTTTTAATTTAACACCGATTAAGAATTTGGGATACATACCTTAACGGTGCATACTCAACCCAAGGGATGAAGGGGATCAATAAATATCTTAAGGGCATAATAAAATGATTGTAAAAATAACTCACTCTTACACGCTGAAGGGTCCGTTACCATTAGGTACGGGAGGTTGTTACACACTCCCCATCCCCATTGTATGTTGTGAGTTGTTATGAAGTCAAGTACACAAAGGTTGTCAAGAATACGCAAGATCTTGGAGATGAACCCCCTAAAAGCTATTTTTTGTACTATTTATTTTATTGATCTTGGGAATGCTGGAATACCTTTATCTTTGGTTTCAGAACTTTGACATAAAAATACGTTTACAGTCTAACACTGCAATAGTTAAGGACAATAAATATTTCGTAATAGCTTTGTAAGAAATTTAATATAAAAACCCCTGACTAAATAGAGTCGAGTATCATTATTCGAGAAGACCTTAAACTTACAAGATGGAAAATGGCAAAAGGAAGATAGTTGTGACTAACGAACGTAAAATTAACGGGAGATTCCATATATCTAAAGAGTTGTTCTTAACAACTGGATTTGTAAACGGTACGCTGGATCCCGAAGTTCTGCTATGTAGGAAACAATCTTTAAAAAGCTTCGCCATTTCCACTAGTACATGGGAAAAGCTGATTCCACGTTTACCCGTATTAGCGGGTTGGACTGACGCCCACGAAACTAACAATTCTGAAATCGTGTTAAACGATAACCCCAATGAAAAGACAACGGTTGTGGCATACCATAACACATGTCACATTAGAGACATGTTAAAGGAGGAGTCTATTGTTTTGAACAGTATGGAGACAGTGGCCCTGAATCTCATTTCGGGAGCTGTAAAGGAGCATCTTATTAAGATAAGCGACCATGAAATTGTGTTTACACACATGGCAGATATACTCATAGAGTTTTATAACGCCATCTATGATAATTTATACGGGGATTATGAACGCATACCGTGCTTGGATGGTCAACCCGAGAAATTTGACGCCGTGGTTGGGTACTTCACGAACTTTATAACGTCTTACCAGGTCGTGACGAAATTCAACAATGTTCTTCAAGAAGAAAATCTTGAAAACTATTTTTATAATTATAATTTATTTTCTGTAATTTCGGGTCAAATAACATACTTAAAAACCCGTATGCATTTACTAACTCATTTTTAATTTTATTTGTATTTAATTTTATGTTTAAAATAAATTGAATTGAACCGAAAAACTGCAATATATTTTCTAAATACATATCATACATTTTTAAGCTATCTTTTTCCCTTTTACTATTTAAGCCTATGAAATTAGAGTTTAGAAAAATAAACTAAACTTTGAAAAGTAAAAATATAAGCTTAATTTAAATAAAGAAAAGTTTATTAGGTCAAATCAGAATGAAGGGGCTTGGTCGGGGAGAGGGGGGGCTATGTTCATTGTTTGGTATTCTATTTTAGGATCTTTTAGTACAATTCATGTAAAAACATCTTCGCTTCCGACCCCGTGCTTACCTAACAGGCGGATACCATAAAATTCCTATTGTAGAAGTCTAAAAATTGTTCCTACGGTGTTATTATTCCTCAGTATGCAACAGTGTTGGGGAATAAATTCGATAACAAGCTAACGCCATTAGGGAAGGTCATATAAACAATTTAAAAAATGTAAGATATATACGGACTCAGTTGTATCCTACTACAAACGCTACAGGGCCATACAAATATCAAAGCAACAGGCCTGGGGGGGGTGGATGTTTTGTCAACGCAAGGATCCACTCCTAAATTAGAATGAGTTCAACGCGTTCATGGCGTCTTACGACCCTTTTAAACTAGTAAAAATTCTATTGTGATATATTTTTTTCTTGAAGAGGCTTGGTCGGGGAGGGGGGGGCTATGGTCACTGTTTGGTATTCTATTTTAGGATCTTTTAGTGCAATGCATGTAAAAACATCGTCGCTTCCAATCCCGAGATTACCTAACAGGCGGATACCATAAAATTCTTCTTGTAGAGTTCTAAAAAGCGTTCCTTTAGGGTGTTATTATTTTGCAGTATACAACCGTGTTGGGGAATAAATTCAATAACAAGCTAACGCCATTAGAGGAGGCTATATGAACAATTTAAAAAATGTAAGATATATACGGAATCAGTTGTATCTTACTACAAGCGCTACAAGACCACACAAATCTCTAGGCAACAGGCCTGGGCGTGGATGTTTTGTCAACGCAACGTTCCACTCTTAAATTCGGCTTAACCTTTGATGTTTGGTCGATAGTGAGTTTCTTCAACTCTTACATCCCCTCCCCTTTTTCAACTCGGAACTTATAGAAGATAACACCTAGTTCTGCACACCATATGTATATCATAAACAAAATTTTTTGAATCAATTACTGTGCCACCGACCAAAGCGAAAATAATATTTTACATCTCCTGTAATCCCATAAATGTGCATGGAAAACAAGAGGACAGGTACTGTTAAGAAGGGGACCCGGTTTTCCAGCCCCCTCTCTTTACCTGTCAATATTTGATTGATTGTGTATGCTTATAGTTTTGTAAGCTTAGAACAAAGGATGCTTCTGTAGGAATAAATTTATAAAGATCATGATATAAAGTAAAAAGTTACTTTCTTTAAAAATATATCTATAATAAGGATATTTTTTCAATTTTCATTTTAAATTGCATTTGATTTAACCCATAGTAATTTCTTCTATCTTCGTAAGGAAGATGATAAATTCTAATATTATTTGTAAATCTTACATAAGTCATTAAGTTTTTATATACAAAGCGTTTAGTTGTTTTCTAACGTAGAGTTCCAAGACTAATCTTTCGAGATGTGTAGTTTTAACTTTAAAGGTATGATAAGTTTCTTCCGTGTTTTCTAAGGTCGTGATTTTGTTATTTATTGACTTGGTGTACGCCCTTGCTTCATCAAAGCTGAAGGGGATGTTTTTAGTAGACTCACCTCTGATAAAATGACATTTAGGGAAATGTTTCAAATGTTCTTCGTAAGGATTATCGGTGGGTTTCCAGGCTAATAAAATGCAGTTGCATTCGAAGCACTGTACCAGCTCATCGGTATGTAACGAATAAAATCCAGCTCTGCTGTCTCTTCTTTAAAAGTTTTGAAATTTGGCTTGGGTTGCATATGAAATTAAGACTTATGTTATATTTAAATGCCTAGTAGGCCAGGACAGATAGGCTAAAAAAGGGCTTGACCTAGAACATTTGAACATAAAGATGAAAATTGGTACATGTGTTGTTTTTGACCCAACAAAAAATATACTAAAAGTCCCCTGCTGTAGAGCGCGAGCTTTTGCCGCCATCTTGGAAAATGGCCGCCGGGAGTGCCAGCTACAATGTATTCCACATTCTTCTTCAAAAATTATGAAAATTGGTACACATTATGACTGGGACCACATGAGCATCATAGAAAAATTTTACAGCTCTGTGTTCGATAGTTTGGTCGCCATATTGGAAAATGGCCGCCATCAATGCTAGGTACAGTATATTTCACCATGTTGTTGGAAAATTATGAAAATTGACAGATATTATAATCAGAGCTGTGTAAATCTCATAGTAAAATATTGAAACCATTCATGAGATAGTTTGGCCGCCATGTTGGAAAATGGCCGCCGGGAATGTCATTTAGATACAGTATACTTTTCAAAAATTATGATAATTGGTAAATTTATTGTTGAAGACCGTCTACACATCATACTTGAATATTGAAGACGTGCTGATAGTTTGGGCGCCATCTTGGAAAATGACTGCGTGAAATGCCTAATATATCACCGATATATAAATTTTTTTGATATTTCTTTAGTCTTTACTGAGTAGATTATTTTCATGAACGCATTAAACACCATAAAAATAACTATTTCCAAGTCTAAGTTATCGACCCCATCTTTAAAAATAGTCACTGAAGCTATATCTGATGCAGGAATCAGAGTGGTGTGAATGGGTCTTTGACCGAAATAGCGATAGCGAACCCATCCCCACTGTTCGGGATTAAATCGTTTCCTAGCTATTGTTGACTTAATCTTTTCATTAAAAACTCTCAACGTATTTGTAAGATGTTGATTTTCTGTCATTACTTTAAACCCCACCTTATCATAACCACATCCAGTTACAGCATGTAAATGAAAGAAGTGTTCTCTGAACCTTTTTTTCTCAAATGCCTCCATTTGAGATTCTCTACTTGGTGCCGTTATGGTTTCAGATTTAAGAATGAAAACGTTCCATTTTCGGGTGTGATAGTCTAGCAAAAGAACCAAGCTATTCCGCTACTACAATAGCTACGAAACCATTTAAACCGCGAAGAATGGGGATGGGTTCGCGATCCCGAATCCTAAGTCCCATTCACGCCACTCAAGACCAACGTTTAATACTCATTATCTGTAACTGCGGAACCTCTTGTGTAAAGAACTGTGGCAGAGCAAAAGGGCTTCTTGTGGCGGAGGGGGCCCGAGTTCGGTGTGCCGGTTGGTTCAGACCGTTCCTTGTCCTGTTCCCTGAAGGTTTTGCCCGGCCACTTTGCCCCGTTCCCTGAAGGTTTTGCTCGGCCGCTATGCCTTAATTGGCTCACCCCGCTATTGGCCACCCTCTGAGGGTCGCGGATGCATTGTTTCGGTCGTGTGGCACTGATGTTCTTGGAGGAAATCCTCCGTCTCTTCGAGCCTCCTACTGCCTTAATCCTTCCCTGTCACCGACCACCATCTTGCTGAGGTCGCCGCTGACGGTGTCCAGCTTTTGTCACCTGCTCAAGGGGCGTTTGTCGGGGCCGCTGACCGATCCCGTGTGCCTTGATGGCGTTTCCGCGGAATCAATTTGGAATATGACGAGCCCCCAGCTAGGTGCTCCGCATAATCAAGGCCTCTGACATGCAATTATTGTGAAAAAAATCTTCAGGCTGACGAAATGAATATGAACGAACTGTTAGAGATTTGTCTTAAATCTAATCTTTAACAACACGAGAATGTATAAACCCCCATATTAAAATATATACCCTAATCAACATGTTCAGAATTACAGCTTTGAATAACTTTTCTTTCTATCAGAATTTAGGGTAATAATTTTCGAGTGGCCATTTTCAAAGATGGCGTCGATAATATTTACTTGGAGATGGCTATTTTTTGGTGTATATTACGTTAATGAAAATCATCTACTCAATATAGGAATTTCGAAAAGATATATTTAGTATTTCAAGCAGTCATTTTCCAAGATGGCGCCCAAACTATCAGTAGCACGTCTTCAATATTCAATAATTGTGTTTAGACGGTCTTCAACATAATTATTACCAATTTTCATAATTTATGAATAATATACTGTATCTAAATGACATTCCCGGCGGCCATTTTTCAACATGGCGGCCAAACTATCTCATGAATGATTTCAATATTTTACTATGAGGTTAACACAGCTCTGATTATAATATCTGTCAATTTTCATAATTTTCCAACAACATGGTGAAATATACTGTACCTAGCATTGATGGCGGCCATTTTCCAATATGGCGACCAAACTATCGAACACAGAGCTGTAAAATTTTTCTATGATGCTCATGTGGCTCCAGTGATAATGTGTACCAATTTTCATAATTTTTGAAGAAGAATGTGGAATACATTGTAGCTGGCACTCCTGGCGGCCATTTTCCAAGATGGCGGCGAAAGCTCGCGCTCTACAGCAGGGGACTTTTAGTATATTTTTTGTTGGCTCGAAAATAACACATGTACCAATTTTCATCTTTATGTTCAAATGTTCTAGGTCAAACCCTAAAAGTCCTGGGCTATAGTTGCTGTCAGGCTGATTAGAAGTTACCTATTCCGTAAACATGTTCAGGCAAGGTCTTTGGTGGGTGATCGAACCATTTGTTATCATAGGAATTTATTTTGGGTTTTAATGCTTTACGTAGGCCTACTTCTCGCCTACACAATCATAGTGTTATTCAGGACCGTGGGAAACTATCTGGTCATTGGTTAGCTTAAGGTAGAGTTGAAAGTAACATTTTGAAAAATGTACAAGGGTTTTTATGACCTGTTAGAGAAATTCGGAATGTTGTTATTTAACAGACTTGAAGATAACAAAGGATATTTTGACAATTGAGAATCTCTAGAAACGCTTTACACACCATGTTTTTTATTTATTACAAGTATTGTCCCTTATTTGCGGTGTTTATAACAAAATTCTATTTACAGGCCACTCTTTTCTTGACAATTTATAGTAAATCCATCGTTCTTTTGATCTAAACTATTAACAGGCGTGTGTCCGAAAATGCATAGTGAGAAAAACATCTGGTGACTGATAAGATCTAGCAATAAATCAGGCTATTGTTGAACGATTGAATAATGGGGGCGTGTCTATTAAAAATTTCGTTTGTTAGAAAAATTCGGAACGTTATTATTTAACAGACGTTAAGATAACAAAGGATATTGTCACAATTGAGAATCACTAAAAACTTTTTACACACCATGTTTTTCATTTATTACCCCAATAAAATTGTCCCTTATTTGCGGTGTTTGTAACAAAATTCTATTTTTAGGCCACTCTTGTGTTGACAATTTATTTGACATAAAGCAAATCCAACGTTCTTTTGATCTAAACTATTAACAAGCGTGTGTCAGAAATGCATTGTGAGAAAGCATCTGGTGACTGAGGAGGCAATAAATCAGGCTATTGTTAAATTATTGAGGAATGTGGGCGTGTTTATTAAGAAATTTAGTATAAAAGCGGCTTAGGAAATGATCAAAATACACAGTCGATCTTCAAACACCGAAAGTTAAACATGGATCCTGAAACTCTTCGCACAACGTTGAACGAACTGACTATAAATAGACCCTGGCCGTTACGGTCAATATACGAGTTTTATTTCTTCCTATGCGACTATCTGCGAATAGATCCGTTGTACGGACCTCAGACTCTACCGCCAATCGTAGTACAAGGTGGCTTAAATGCTATTCGAGCTTGCCTCGACTTACTCGATTATATGATAATAGTTGCACGAGTACCAGAGGACTGTAATAACTTAGAAGAATTGGAAAACCTAAGGAATCTAATTCCGAGTCCCTTAAGAACTGAATACGTAGATCGCCTAGCGAACCGACAAGAAGAAATTGAGCGTGGTATACGGGAAGAGGATGCTCAAATCGCCGACTTCAACAGCTCGCAATATGGCAAAGAGATAGCCGCATTTTAAGACGGAAAGGATCAACGACCACCCGCAGAGGAGACACTATTGAACGATACCTTACCGAGGGAGAACGGTTCTGAAGAGACGATTTTTGACGATGATATCGACGTACAATGGGGAGGAGGAGAAACGGACCAGCCCACACCTATTGAGAACCTACCCTCTTGCGAGATAATAGGTCAGAGTGAGAGATTTTACAAACATTTTAACATGTATGGCCGAGAGATTGTTCTTAGAGTTACTGAAGATCCTGTCGCTAGTATTTGTACCGTAACCAAATGCGTTCTTAGTAGGTATAGACCTACAGACTACGTCCTAATTACTTTAAAGAGTGCGGCGAATATTTGTAGGTCCGAACTAGAATTAGCGTTTAGAAGATCAGATCAAGTTGACCCCAGTATTCTTTTCGACCAGCTTAGTGTTACGCTCTATGATGACGAAATGGAGGCATTTTTCCTAGGTCCAGTTAAAATGATTTTTAGCATTGTACGATTGCCTGAGGGCAAGACCCTCACTTTGCCCCGAGGGATTAAACCTTTTAATCTATTCTGTAAAGAAAGACGAGGTATTGTACGTATAGTCAATTCTGATAACCTGTGTTTAGCCAGATCCCTTTGTGTGGCTATAGCGCATAGAGCTTATGCTGATGATACAATCGAAGACAAGATTATAAAGACCCATTACGAATCAATATCTAAATCTAGAGATGAGAACAAAATGCAGAAAGAAGCTGCTTTAGAACTATGTCTTAAGGCAGGAGTAAGGGCTAGTGAGTGTGGGACAGCCGAGTCTTTTCAAAAGTTCAAAATTTATTTAAATCAATATTCGATTTTGGTCTACAAATTCGAAAATAGCGTTCCTATCTTGATTTTAGGTGAAAACGATCCCGATGATACTAGGCCCCGCCTCTTTTTATTAAACGAAAATAACCATTATAACGTTATTACGAAATTACAACCACTTTTCAATCATGACCGATTCTGTGAAAAGTGCCTTATCCCTTATTGGCGAATACAGTCCCATAAATGTAATGACTTTTGCTTTAGTTGCATGAGACCCACTATCTGTCAAGGCCCCAAGATAGCTTGTGAATCTTGTTTACGAAAGTTCTTAGCGACGATTGCTATCAAAGCCACTTAGCATCTTCCAGCAGTAAAAAGCCGCTATGTGAGCGTCTTTTTCACTGTAAAGACTGCTTAAATATTATTGATTTTTCCCGAAGAACTGAGGTGCATACGTGTGGGGAGATATTCTGTCAGGTGTGCAAGAAATATCAGCCGAGCAATCACTTGTGTTATATTCAGGTTATCCAAGATAAACCTCGGAAAGTGCTATCCGTTAAAAAGCCTAGACCTAATCTGCCCAACCTTATGTATATTTTCTTTGACGTAGAATGCGTACAAACGAAGGTGTGTCAGGAAACGTTAGGAGCCTACGAACACCAGGCTATCCTGTTAGTCAGTATAACCGTGTGTGAGTTTTGTATAGATGAAACATCCCTAAATTTCAATTGTATTATGTGTAGTCAGATTGGTAAGCGTAAACAACAATTTTCAGGTGGTAATCCTATATCTTTATTTTTAGATTATTTAATGCAATTGCATGCCGTTAAGAACGTCATCATACTGTCACATTTTGGCAGTAATTATGATAATCAATTACTAATTAGAGAAATCATTAATCGAGATGAAAAATTCGTTCCGTCTTTGAAAATTAACGGAACTCGAATTTTAGAAATGAAATTGTTTAACTTGCTATTTCTGGATTCTTATAATTTCATCCCTGTAGCTTTAAAAAGTTTCCCGCTACTTTTGGTATAACAGACGTAGTCAAAGGGTATTTTCCACATTTTTTATTCAATGTCGTAGAACACAATTTCGATGTAAATAGACAGGATGTAACCAACTATGTTTTAGAAACTAATCTGCCCCCTACCGAAGCATATGGTTGTCAATATTTTACAAGGAAAAATTTAGATACCTTCTTAAAATGGCATAGCACCGAAGATAGTAAAGGTACAGGTTTCGACTTCTTGAAGGAACTCAATTATTATTGCGAGAAGGATACGGTTTTACTATTCCTTGGATGTATAACTTTTCGTACCCTACTCTTTAAAGTAACGGGTGTAGATCCATTTAATTGCGGCGCAATTACTCTTCCTGGCGTTTGCTCTTACGTATTTCGCAGGAATTATCTTAAACCTGATACTATAGGCATCATACCCGCTAATTATTATAGACTTAGCGAAAATCAGTCAATAGGGGCTATAGAATGGCTGGAGTGGACCGCGCACAAACGAAATATATCTATCCAATCCTCCTTTAGAGGTAAAGAAACCAGAATACAAAAACTCAAAGTAGACGGATTTTGTGAAATCAACAAGGAAATATTCGAATACTGGGGGTGTTTCTATCATGGGTGTAAAATACACTTTCCCTTAAACAGAAACAAGGCTTTGCACGGAGATCCTGCACAGACTTTGAATTCCAGATATTTTAGAAGCATGAACGTGCTAGCCACATTAGAATTCCTTAGTTATACAGTAAATGTCAAATGGGAGTGTGACTGGCAGAAGGAAAAAGTAAATAAACCAGATATAATAGAGTTTTTAAAATGTAATGACATTAAGCCTAAAATAGTAAAAAGATTAGACCCCCGTGATGCATTCTTCGGGGGGCGATGTTGCGCAACAAAACTATACCATAAAACAACAGGATCGGAGCGTATTCATTACGTCGATTTCACAAGTTTATACCCTTTCATTAACAAAACCACCAAGATACCTATAGGACATCCTGAAATCATATTAGACGATTTTCCTGACATATTTTCGTTTGATGGACTTCTTAAGTGTGACGTCTTACCGGCTCAAAACCTGATTCATCCAGTTTTACCTGCTCGTATTAACGGGAAATTAACATTTCCACTATGTTACACCTGCTGCAAAACCCAATTTCAAGGTGATTGCGACCATACTACAGAACAAAGAGAATTGCTAGGCACATGGGTAGTCGACGAGTTACGTCATGCAGTAGAGAATGGCTACAAAATCACGCGAATGTACGAGGCTTGGTCATACAAAGTGACGCAATACGATCCCAAAACAAAACAGGGAGGACTGTTTAAAGATTACGTTAATACCTTTTTAGAGTATAAAGCCCAAGCTAGTGGCTTCCCTGCAGATTGCCAGACTCAAGAAGACAAAGAGGAATATATCAAAAACTTCAAAGACGAAGAGGGTGTAGAACTCGATATCACGAAAGTAGAGAAAAATGAAGGCCTCAGATGCCTTAGCAAACTTATGCTTAACTCTTTTTGGGGTAAATTCGGCCAGAAAACAAGACACATCTCTACCGAATTGATCAAAGATGCCCACAAATTATACGCACTAATATTAAATCCAGACTTGGAGGTTAAAAGTTTATTAACAATTAACGAAAGCACAGTACTTGTAAAATACGAACACATCCTAGAAAACGAGCTGGTGCACAAACACACAAACGTAGTTATCGCTTGTTACACAACATCTATGGCGCGATTACATTTATTAAAGCATCTTGAAAAGGTCGGTGACCTTTGTTTTTACTATGACACTGACAGTTTAGTGTACCTCTCGCCAGACGGCGCTCATTTGCTACCCACAGGCGATTATTTGGGGCAACTTAAAAATGAATTAGAACCTTATGGGCAAGACGCTTATATTTGTGAATGGGGGAGTGCTGGACCAAAGAACTATTCTATGGACATTCTAGATCCTAAAACAGGCGCTAAAACTAACATTATCAAAGTTAAAGGATTTTATTTAAACGCCTCTACAGAAAATTATATAAATTTCGAAACAATGAAGAAACTACTGGGAGTAAACAATGAAGGTGAACCTCTAATGAACTCGGTTCAAGTCCCTATTGGCCCCCAAATCAGACGTCTACAAGATCATACTCTGATCACGCTCAACCAGACCAAAACATATCAGGTCGTAGTGGATAAAGTTCGAATAATATCTGATTATAAAACTACCCCATACGGTTATATTAAATAGAATCTTTGACATTTTTGACATAAGTTACTTGTATATATTTTAGATACCCAGTATCAGTATTTTAATTAGTAACTCAGGTATTATTTATAGTAATATTAACGTATTTCAACTATTAACATGTAACAATATTTTAACGAATACGCAGCGTTTTTGGTAATATTTTTGCATTTAATAAGCTTTTTTTAATTAGTATATATTAACACTTTAGTCTAGTAGTATTGAATTGTTTTGTATAAGTGTATTTTTTATTTTTTGATGATAATTATAACGTTTTTTAGTAATATTTCAATATTTTTATCCGTGCTCGTATATCATTATTTTAGCTTGTATAGAAAAATATATTTTTTCGTCAATCCTGGGAATAGCTTAATAACTAGCCTAATATTTGTACTATAATCGTATAATAACCATTGTAGCTTTTAAATCCTATTAAAAGTAGTATTGCTATATTTTCTATGAAGGTACATGGGTATATATGTACTTAATAATCTCGCATGCAGTAATATTGCTATACTTTCGATGATGGCATATGCTTATGCAACTATATGTGATTCATCATGCTGTACTACCATTTTTTTGAAGTAGTATTAATTTTGCATTTTAGTGAATTTGTTTGTTATCAAAATCAGTGTAATTCTTGCTTTTTGATGATGTTTTTAGTAACGATTGCGTGTATAAATATTTTAGCGCGTAGGAAAATATATAATTCTTAAACAAGATTTAATTTAATAACGACCTAATTGTGCTTGTTTGCCATGTATTCTATGTAAATCGTATTTTCTCATGTTTTTTAGTAATATTTCGCATTTAAACTCCAGTAATTGTACTTATTCTCCAGATTCGTATTAAAGCTAATGTAATCCTTATGTTCTGAGTTTTTTTAGCAGTACTGTTTCATTTTAACTACTTACCAAATACTAAAATGTGTAAAAACTGTCGTAATTCGTCTTTTATGTTGTTAAAATGTACTGTTGTTCTAACCCATGTATCTTGTTTACTAACTATAACACCCTACTGTAGTACCGTGTAGTAACTT
The DNA here is from genome assembly GCA_019434445.1 of Phalangium opilio. Lineage (NCBI taxonomy): Eukaryota > Metazoa > Arthropoda > Arachnida > Opiliones > Phalangiidae > Phalangium > Phalangium opilio. The sequence goes on along the minus strand of JAEQBA010001020.1, from coordinate 169,684 downwards.
AATTTGTACCCTTTTGTAATGTAAACATATCTCAATTAAAACTAGTTCTTTAGTATGACATAAGCCTACATGTAGAGACCTTAAAACCGTACAAAGAACAACATTACGGGAAGGGTGTGTTTAGAAAGAGCCTACTGAATCCGTAGAATTACCATTAAATCATACCATAAATGTACACAATATCCTAAAGATACACCGGATAATAACAATACAAAACATACACCCTTACTGTAGAACTTAGTCGCTGCTAAATTTTCAATAAACCACGTAAACCTAATCTAGTTCTTTAGTATAACATAAACATACCAGGAGAAACGTTAAAATCATACACAGTAATGCAATACTAGAAGGTTATGTGCAGTAAGCGCCCACAGAACCTATAGAATTACCAATAAATCATACCCTAAACGCATACAATATCCTAAAGATACACCAAATAATAACATTATGGACACTGAATGTCGTCACCAAGTCACGTGACGTCATACCAATACACTAAAAATAAATTCAAATTTCGCGCCATCACCTTAATAATCAACTAAATCTCCCGCCACAACGAGGGGGTATGACAATGGTTATGCCCCCCTCCTTCCCACCATTTTTCCCCCTAAGGCACGGCACGACCTAGAGAGAGAAGAACGAAAAGGGGGAAGAAATGACCCCCCTCCTCCTCACAGTACCACCGTATGGCGACAATCTTGTCGCCATACGGTGGTCTATATTCTCTAATTAACTAATCATGATACCCTTTTTAGTTACTAATTATTGGTATTCTTTTAGCCTGTGTCTCTCTGCAGAGGGTCCCAGCTAATCACGGGACTTAAATTAATAGCTTATTTCTATGCATAATTAAATATACGCGACATAAATGATGAAATATACGCGACACCAAGAACGAATTCAGGATACCATAAGAACGTTGAAACAAGGCAATGCTGGCGCAATGACCATGAAGTCATACTTTTCATAATATGAGGGAGGGGCCTATTTTTGGGAATATGGAAAATGGAGTCTCCAAGGTCTAGGAGTGTTGGTGTCGGTGCCAAGAAAAACATTGTTAAAATCGTTAATGATGAACTGATATATTTAAAAAGAGTGGTTATAAAGAATCTAGATTTTTCTATTAGAGAGCCTGATTTATCTGGGACAAAGTCAGTACAATGGATTTCCCAAACTTCGCCGTGTAGCGCCAAGACTTAAGGCCAGAGAAGCTGAATGCGATACTAGCCACTTTAACTGATTTATAACCCACCTATGGCGCTAATAACGGATTTTAAGGCGTTACCTGGAAGGAAGGCGGCAACGGTTTTCGAATGAAGTATGACTTCATGGTACCAGGGGACAATGTTACCATTCCACGTTCTTATGGTATCTTGAATTCGTTCTTGGCGACACTAATAAGGTAACTTTACGCGACACATCCCCCAAAATATCATACAGCATGCAATACAAAATGATGCCAGTTTTTTATTGTTCTACTAATGTTTGCGGGAACGTATAGATATCGTTTCTCGCGAGTCGCGATAGATCGAAAGAGTGCTTAACTATCTCTTCAGTTCAGTTTTTATCAGATCAGTTTAAGAAATAAACCGAACCGAACTGAAAACTGATCAGTTTGGAGATGTGCAAACTGAAACTGAACTAATAATAATCTGAGCTTTGTTTATGAAGGGATTTCCACACTAAGCCTGTGGCTTGTTTACAGGTGGGTCCCTTTACAATGCATAGATGCGTGGTGGCTAGCCCCTATGGCACAGCTACCCTACAGCGCCTTATACTAACTATTACCGTTAACCTCAGCAAGTTTTGATGGAAAGGAGAAACCGGGTTAGACCGAGGAGGAAAACTCCTTTTACCAAGCGAGGAGAGAACTTGCAAACTCTACGCAGGATTTGTTCCCAGATTTTTCACCCGGTGCCACAGTCCGGGATCCTCTTGCTGCGAGGCGAAAGCGCTAACCGCTACGCCACCCCACCTGGAGCAATCAAATCAGTTTAGTCACTAAACTAAAACCGAAAATAACTGAACTGGGGAAACCTTGCTGCAGTTGTTATTAATAAAGAGTAATAGTTCCAAAATTCAGGTAAATAAGTGGGTAGAAAGTTATCCTCTCGACATTAGAGGTTTCTTAACTTTTTAATAAATCAATTAATGAGTTGTAACCCTCAGCAAAATAAACCTAATTCAAGGGAATAATTTCCCGAGGGCCATAAAATAAATTAGGACAACTTAAGTTTTAATCCAAATTCAATAATAATTTTATTTCAGTTAACCGATGTAGGGATAAACCCGTAACCGAACTAGTATACAAAAGTCGATCCGTCTTCGGAGAAATCATAAACAGAACTGATTGACAATACTAAAATTATCCTAGATCACATCTGTGGAAGGGGGAATGGCTTGTGACATGGAGGCTAGATATGCCCTGCCAGAACCAAGGAGTGGAAGCTCCAAGAGTTCTGGCAGCCATATTACATCCCCCCCTCTTTAGGAAATTTTATTTATACAAAATTATAGAAAAATTTCAAACATGTTGTTTCAAGTCAAGGGTTACCCCGAGGAACCCAGAAAACTCTTTTGCAGGGGTTTCAAGTATTATCACAAAATTTTAAAAAGTTTTTTTTCTATGGCTCTTCCGTTTGATGACGGCATTCTAGTTCTACTTCGGCCACCGAACATTATACGATTTAGTAATTCTTTTAGGGGTTTGGGTGATAAACTCCCACGGGAAAACTGAGATTGGTTCTCGGGCAAACGAGAAATGTTCCCTGGTTAGGTTCGGGATCTTATTATTTTGGAGGTAAACTTGGACCTCGTAAGGTGACCTTAATCGTTTATTGTCTGGAGGACGGTAATAGATATCGACCTCGTTTCCTCCCGGCCTAACCGTTGCTCTCTTACACACTTCTCTACGCCATCCCAATCGAAAAGGCTCTATATAGGCATCAGGTAAGGAAGCACTGTTTAATCTTGGGGTTCTCATCGACTCAGATAATGTGGCCGATGAACTTTCGGACTCACGTAGCGATTGGAAATGCGACTGAGAAATCTGTTCAGGTGTCAAAATCTCCTCCGAAAAGACGGAAGAATGTGATTGGTTTGGCTCCGGTTCCGCGACTGGGTTTTCAGGAGTTTGCTCAGGCGTTGGAATCTCTTCTGTAAAACTAGAAGTTGCGTTGGGTAGCTCAGGTTCTTCGACTGATTTTTCATGCTCAGGCGTTAAAATTTCTTCCGTGAAACTAGAAGTTGATGTATGTAGCTTCGTTTCCACGACTGATTTTTCATGATCAGACGGGGAAGCCGCCCCTGCCGCAGAAGGCGGACTATCATTAGTGGGATGATTGAGCTGGAAGGCTCTCATATCGTGGTTAGTACGGAGTAGGAGAGGAGGGTCTTCAAATAGGGCCATGCCCGGTTCACTGTCAGAGTCGGTAGGGTGATGAGAATCCTCTGGTATTGCAGGAGGGATCTGTTGATCTAAGTCCTGATCGCCCTGAGGAGGTGACGTTGAAGTAGAAGAGGATGATGATGAGGAAGTTTCCGTGGGTTGGGGTGCATGACCATCTTCCGTAGGAGAGCTTGGCTCAGGATCATCGGCGACTTCTGACTGTGAAGCGGGTGCATCGTCGAAGACAGCTACATTTGTCTAATAGAGTTTCAAATGTTCTAGGTTAACTTTCCCTACGTTTTGTCCTGAGATAGCATTCTCCAACTCATAGACAACGGGGGAATGTTTAGCAACTATTTTGAAGGGACCTGCCCATTTAGGACTAAGTTTTCTCATAACTTGGCCTGTCGTACTTGATAAAGGATGGGTTTCCATCCATACTAAAGTTCCTACCTCAAATTCTAGAGGGTCATGGCGGAGGTCATAGTATTTCTTTTGATGCGCCTTAGCTAGTTTAGATAATTCGTTACTAAATTCTATTTGTTCCCTAAGAACTTTTAAAGCTTTAGTACGACCGGGGTCATCAGAGTCCTGGATGGGTTCTTCAATTTCTAAATTCCAAGGGAGACGTGGCTCCCGCCCTAAATTTAAAAAGAAAGGGGATCTGCCCGTGGTTCGTGGGGTGCAGAATTGATTGCAAATTGAAGAAGGTCAAGGGATTCATCCCATCTATCATGGTGATTCCTTACATAAAATGATATAAGTTCGCCTATTACACGATTAACTCGTTCGATGGGATTTCCCTTTGGTGTGTAGGGGGTGGTAAACTTGGGATTTATTCTTAAAGATCTGCAAGTTTGCAGCCAAAGTTTCGAAGTAAATTGTACCCCTCTATCACTAAGAATAGCTTTAGGAGCTCTCCACCTAGTAATAATAGACTTAAAGGCTTGAACACAAGTTTTAGCTGTAATAGTCTTAAGTGGGATCATCTCTACGAACTTTGTCATATAATCGACGAAGACTATTAAATACTTGTAATGGTGTCTGATTTGAGGGAAAGGCCCCATTATGTCGACGCTAATTTGGTCCCAAGGACTTGTCAATTCGGAGGGTTGCATTAGCCCTGGCTTCTTTCTATTCCTAGCCTTAAATTGTTGGCGTAATGTACAACCTCTAACGTAATCCTGAACATCTCTTACTATAGTGGGCCACCAATATCTAAAAATTACTTTGGTCAGGGTTTTATCTTTGCCCCTATGAGCAGATAAAGGGTGATCATGCAATAATCGCATGGCTTCTAACCTTAACCGAGGTGGTAAATATATTTTCTCAGGTTGATTTCTGTAAGGTCTTCTATAAAGAAGATTATTTTTCAGTTCAAATAATTTATGTCTAATCGGGTTTGGTTCTTGTAAGGAATTTAGTATAGGGGAAGCAAAAGGGTCTTCCCTTTGGGATTTTCTTACATCTTCTAATTTAAACACTGACTATAACGATCTAGGACCTTCAACAGAGTCGCTAGAGGAGGTTGAAGAACTATTACTGGTAGAATTTGAACTTGTATTACTACTAGTTGGATCCTGTAGACTAGTAGATGAGAAAGGGGAAGAGCTCAAATTAATGCTTAAGATGTTTATCGGTGCTCTTGATAAAGCGTCAGCTATCACATTCTCTACTCCTTTCTTGTGTTTAATATTAAAGTCAAACGTTTGAAGGTACATGGCCCATTTAACTAGACGAGAATTTGGTTCCCTAATATTGTACAGCCATTGCAAAGCTTGATGGTCAGTGAGAACTGTGAACTTACGACCTTCTAAAAAGGGTCTAAATTTTTTTTGCCCAACAAATAGCTAAACATTCTTTCTCGCTAGTGGAGTACCTAGTTTCAGCATCCTTAAGTCCAGTACTAGCATATGCTATAGGGACCTCTGTATCATCCTGAATTAGGGATAGAAGGGTACCTAACCCCGCGTCACTAGCATCTGTAGTTAGGATTCACGGGGAATCACTTTTAAAGGAAGCCAAAGGCGGAGCCTTACATATTTCTTCCTTAATTTTATCGAATGCCGCTTGCTGTTCGGCACCCCAATTAAATTTCTGACCTTTTCTTTTAAGTTTATTAATTGGAGCCACTATTTGAGAATAGTGATTAATAAACCGGTTATACCAACCTGCCATCCCTAAAAATCTTTGTACTTCCTTAATACTTTTAGGAGCAGGGAACTTCTTAATGGCTTCTATCTTAGAAGGGTTAATATGCACTCCTTGTTCATTAACTATGTGACCGAAAATAACTGCTTCTTTTTGAGCAAACCGACATTTCTTTAACTGAAAGGTGAGACCCGCTTCCTTTAATCTATTTAGGACGTATTCTAAACACGTTAAGTGCTGATCCCAATCCTCACTAAGAGAGATTAAATCGTCTAAATAGTCAATTAATTTAAAGTAATCGGCGTCTCTAAAAATCTCATCGATTAAACGTTGGAAAGAACTAGGGGCGTTACAAAGCCCAAAAGGGAGTACATTAAACTCGCACTTTCCCATATGAGTCACAAAAGCAGTTTTTTCTCTACTCTTAGGGTGCATTTCCACTTTCCAATACCCTGATTTAATGTCAAGTGTTGTTATAAACTTCGGTCTTCCAACCCTAGCTAACATGTCCTCTATATTAGGCAAGGGATAAGGGTCCTTTATGGTAACCTGATTTAGTTTTCTGTAATCAATACAAAACCTATAGGGTTTACCCCGTTTTGTTTCATCAACTAAAACTACGGGCGAAGCCCAAGGAGATACTGAGGGTCTGATTATCCCGTCAACTAGCAGTTCCCTAACATGTTGTTCTATTATTTTCTTTTTCTGATCATTAACACGATAAGGCTGAGATTTAATGGGCGGACTATTTCCCGTAAGAATCTCATGGGAGACTACTCCTGTTCTTCCTACTTTATCCGAAAACAATTCAGGGAATTTTAACAAGAGGGATTCTAGTTGTAGACGTTGGTCATTAGAAATAGGAGCTGCGGAAACCGCTTCCCTGATGTTATTTAATATCTCCTGGTTTACTGGATCACTTTCTGATGGAATTGAAAAAGGGATCTTCAAATTACCCACTAAACAATGTGAAGATTCAAAATCTAATTTGAAATAGTTTTCATTCCTATTATCTTTAAGAGAGAAGTCAAGTTCGTGGGAACCTTTAGTAAACTTATAACGGCCGTCTTCCCAAACTACACAGTCTAAATGTTCATCTTCAGGTAGCTCTGAAGAATTTCTAAATTTGCAAATCTTTTGCCATTGATCTAAGCTAATAAAAGAAGCATCTGCCCCGCTATCTAATTTTGCGTGTACTGTCGCGTGTTCAAATATAACGGGAATAGTAACCCTTTTATGAATGGAACCTTTCTTCACGGATTCAATCCTCAAAGGGAACGCGACACGCTTCTTGATAGGGATTTTTATTGGGCATCGGGAGAGGGACCCTGAGGGATCTCTCCCGCTTTGCCTTCCCCCGACTTGCTGGGTTGTTTATCAGGGCAGTCGGTAGCGTAATGTCCAGTCTTCTGACATATGTAACAAGTAGGCGGGTTGAATTGTCTAGCTGGGGATTTGGCTCTATACCTAGACCTTGAATTTGGTCGAGAGTTATTTGCTTGTACATTTGGGATCATTGACCTATTTTGGTTTCCCATATTTTGATTAGGATATTCCCAAGGTAGGGCATTCTGATTATAATACGTAGGTTGAGGGATCCAATTCATGGCATAAGGCTGTGGAGCAAAGGCCCCAGTATTTCGGGAATCCCTAGCCCTATTCGACTGCTTAGGAGGAGATTTTTTTTCTCAGTAGGCTTATCTTCTTTGTGAAGGTTTCTTTCTACTGTTTTTAAAGCTGTTCTTAACTGCTCAAGAGTTGTAAATGGCATAAAAAGGAGAGGAGCTGCCAACTCTTTTTTAAGGTTACTTTTTATAATGTTAACTAATTATTTTTCCGTTAACGGGAGATTCATTCCCAGATTTAATTTTGTTACTTCCCCAATAAATTCTTCAACAGATTCTTTATCTTTCTGCCTCCTTTGGGAAATTTCTAATCTAAGTTTCGAATCTGCTTCAGCTGAGTCCCTAAATTGAGCTTTAAAATGTTTCTTAAAACTTTTCCATGTTAGCTTAGGATGGCTCGGATTAGTTTGGCGTACTGAATCATATCTCAGGGTTAGATTTCTAAACCAGTAAAGGGCATGCCCTCTAAGCAAGAGAGGTAAAGCAGATAGACTCTCTTTATTTGTAAGCTTATGAAACTTTGAAAATTCCTCATAAGAAATGAGAAACTCTGCGGCAACTCTGAGGAATAACAGGGGTTCTAACTGCTTGAGGAGCAGGAGAAATGGCCTTTACTAAATTGGCATTAGTTTGTACTAGTTGAGGTAGGGCATTTGCTATCACTGTGAAGCTATTCACCATAGTCTGGAATAAAGGGAGTAAATAATTCCCTATATCCCCAGTGGATGTATTTGGACCAAATCGAAAAGTACTAGGAGGAATCGGAGGAATATTCCCTGTAGTTCCAGTTGAGGATCAGTCTCCGTAGGCCTAGAAGAGGAAGTGTTCTTCTCCACACTATGATTACGTCGCGCTCCAGTCTGAGACAGTAATGGATTGAAAAAACGAACTTTAGGCCTAACGCTAGTTAGTTCTGTATTGGAAATTGTTGGATTATTTCCAACAGAGGAAGGGACAGGTAAAGGGGTTGAAGACCCCGCAGAAGGAGCGATGCCTCTCATTGGAAAGAGTTGATAGGGAGTTTTTCCGAGGCTATAGGGTTTAGGTGGGAAGCGATAACCTTCTCTTCCTTTTTCTTCTGTGTTAAGTCTTCCATGTAGAGTAAAGGCTCGTTTACATGTGTGCGAGAATTAAGCTTAAAGCTGAGAGTAGAAGTTGAAAGTCGAATCTTTTTCTCGCACCTAAAAAAATCGCGTCTGCCAAAAGCGTTTGTTCCCGCTGCTCCACCCGCTCCTTCGTTCACATATGAGCTGGGCGGTAGCATGAGCCGAGATTGCAGAGTTGTCTTTCAGTCGGAAGTAAACAACTAAAATGGCGTCAACTGTCGTTAGTTTACTTCTGCTTAAAAAGAAACTATTGCTTTTGAAACACATTCGACATTTATAACAAAAAAAACAACAGAAAATTAGAATGGAAGGTCGTTGTTGGGTACATTCTATATGGAGAAATAGAAACAAAGAAGGCTATTTTCGCCTTTTGGAACGTTACTTGACATAATTTGTCAAGGTGCGTATATTTTCTCTACTTGAGCTTGAGAATAATTTTGATTTAATTGTCGAGCTTAAAAGGATGGGGCATTGTGATTACACGTATTTCCAAAATTTTATCTTGTTCTTTTAAAGACATTCTCAATGGTGGTGCCTAGGCCTATTTCGCGAGATGAACAAACGCAAAAATATCAAACGATATTCGGTCCTTGGATATTATTGGCTTGGAAAATCACGTGACTCTTTGCGACAAGCAAACATGAGCTGAAAAATCTACCACGGCAGATCGGAGCTTATTCGGAACACCCGCTTCATCTATGAGCAAGAAGCGCGACTTGAAAAGTTCTCGCTTGTTTGTATAAGGTACGCCTAGGACACTCAAACCCCAATACGCCTCATCTCTCAGCTTTACGCTTCGACTTTTTCCATTTCACGCGAATATGTAAACGAGCCTTAAGTCTAGTATTTCGTCAACTTAAATTGTCAAACGATAAATAAAAATCAGCGTCGCGCGCAGGACTTGATTTACGTTGGCAACGATTAGACGAACAAGATGGCCCCGGCCATATAACGTTTTGCCTGGGCTAGCTAAATCTATTGTAAGGTGACCCCAGCCAATATACTTTACGGTTATTTTTTTATTTTTAATTTCAAATATCATTCCAATTATGAATAAAAATAATCTAGCTTGATTTTGGGTTATAGATTAATGAAAAAAGTAAATAACCAACTTCTGTCCTATGAACTGGAACAATTTTGTTGATATTTTTGTTGCAAACCTAATATTTGTGGGATAATAGATGCGTTTCGGTCATAGACATTATAACACTATTAAGGCCTAGACAAACTATTGGGGAAAATGGTCCTTTAACGTTTTGTGAGGGATTTTTTGCTTCTCCTCCTTCGCATGTGTGATAGGGTGAATGACTGGTGGCGCCCCCCTATCGACGAGCGAAGGAGTTATTAAATAAAAAACTAAAGCGCCGGAAATCCAAGTTGCAATTTCTGGATTTTTAGTTTACCTTCGCCGCGTGTAGGGGCGCCACCAGTCTTTCACCCCATCACAAATGCGAAGGGGTGAATGCCTTAAAGCCGTCACAAAAATGACTCTCAACTGTTCCTCTTGTATCTCTATGGTTTCGGTACTAAAATTATTCAGTGATTGCACTCTTTAAGCAATGTTCAACAACCGCTTAAAATTAGCCTCGAGTCATGTTGTCTTGAAACGTGACACAATAGAAATGAAGTAATTTGCATAAGCCCTACCGAACAACGCTACACGTGACACGGAAACGGATGGTGGAGATAAAGAACAGAGAAAATCGCACTGGAATAGAATGCAGGCCCGATAGATATTACCGCCAAAAGCAGCCTCATTCCTTTTTTGTTTATGACGTACTAAGTGCCAATTAATCAGAGAAGCCAGAACCGAAAAAAACTTACAAAAATCTCATTATATTTGTGCCAAAAAGTTAATTTAAAAACAATAATATATGCATAAAAGCATTTATCTTTTTTTGTATAAAAGAATTTTAGAATTAAAAAATGCGGTTGAAGGGACACCACTATGTTACAAAAGACCGATATTTCGGCAAAAATTCCACATGGCTTATAGTGACAATATTTTTACATGTTTGACTTCCAATGAGTTCTAGGATCTTACCAAACTAAATAGTTTTCGGGCGCGCCATCTGGTAGCCAAGTTAGCCCCCTTGTAGGTTTATGTGTATTTTGACGTTTGTAATGTCTTAATTGTCTTATTCTTATGGTAGGTTAAAAATTTCATTGGTAAATATCTCTTAACTTTGGAGATGCTGAGAAAAAACTATAGAAAACTGCCCAAAATGAGTCACTTTTTTATCAATGATTACTCTTTAACGCGCGAGTGAATTGCGGTGCGCTTTTCTTTAGAATGTAGTGCAAATATCATACTATATAAATTCCTAGTAGGATGTTTGAGGTTTTGTCTGGTTTTTTAACAGTTGGTGTTCCGAAGCCTAAAAACAGGAGGAACGAAATATGCAAAAAGTGGAACGGCGCACTTACAAATCATACAGCACCTTTATGCAACCTATAAGTGAAACATTTAAATTCATGATGAAACAGAATATGTTTATTAAATTTAGACTACATGTTGGTATGATAAGACTACATTCCTGGACCCAGCTGTCCTACAGAAATTATAAACTTGGAAGAACATAAAATAGAAGATACATGCTTTCTGCTGATTTCGATTGTATCAGTTTGAACACCGAGGTCAAAGACGGATATCAATAAACTGATTGCGAGTAAACTGTTATAGTCTTATCACACCGATATGTACTAGAAGTTTTATAAATATATTCTTTTTCAACTTGAATTATAGTGTTGCCTTTTCGTTGGCATAAAGGTGCTGTATATTCTGTAAGTGCGTCGCTTAACGTTTTGCATATTTCGTTCCTCTTTTTTTTAGACTTTGGAACATTAACTGTTAAAAGACCAGCCAAAACCGCAAATATCATTCTGGGCATTTTTATAGTATAATATTTGCACTATATTTTAATGAATAGCGCGTCGCAATTTAAGTGCGCGTTTAAGAGTAATCATTGATCAAAAATGACCCATTTTGTGCAATTTTCAATAGTTTTTTCGCTGTGTATTAAATAATAAATTTTATTTACGAATGGAACTTTTAACATACCATAAGAATGAAGTTCTTTACACATTACAAACGTCAAATCACACTTAAAACTACCAGGAGGCTAACTTGGCCACCAGATGGCGCACCCAAAAATTATTTATTTTGGCAAGGGCCTAGATTTCCGTGGGTGTCGAAAATGTATAAAAATTGTCATTATGAGCCTTGTGGAATTTTTGCCAAAATATCGGTCATTTGAAACATAGTGGGCACTCAGCCTGCCAGCCAGGGTCGGACCAATACTTTTTCGAACCTCTAAAACGCGCGAAAGTAAAAACTTAGTGAGGAAATAATTTAAGAATTAAAAATGGGGTTGATGGGACAATCAGCCTGCCAGCCAGGGTCGGACCAATACTTTTCAGAACCTCTACAGCGCGCGAAAGTTAAAACTTAGGAATTTTTTTCATGCTTACAGCAAGAGAGTCAAAGATAGAAGAGGGAAGGCAAACTATAACGGATGGGCACCATGGCTCTCACGCGCACCTACCTCGGCGCACAGCCGAGGAGTAAGACGTCACGTGATCCTTTGAGAGGGAAATTCAAAAAGGGTAAACCCGAAAATACGGTTACAGAGAGGCTCACACTACATACTAGACTAGAGATCAGCATTCAGCGTTGTTACTGTAGCTTTGTCTACGGTTAGTTTACAATTTTTAACAATTTATAGGCCTAATAAGGGTTTCCTTTAAGAAATGTTGTTACAAAAACTGTAGCCCCGATATTAAATTCATCCCATTCCACAAACATAAAACCAAATTGGACATATGTAAAAGATGGATTATTTCGTGCGGTTGAACTGATTTAACCAAGGAAAAGATTAAAAGAACACATTATGTGTGCCCCTTGAACAACAGAAGTATCCAAATGCCTCGAATTATCGTGACAGCCACGGTAACAATAATACTTTATTATAACCATATTTATTATTTTTCTTTGAATATTGGGTGGTTAATAAATAAAACACTGGAAAGGGTCAGAATATTAAAAACAAGAAACAAATTTCATAATTACCGTCGCCGAGGCCAGGGTTGGCAAAAATTAAGTTTTTTAAAAAAAAAACAAAAGTTGTCTTTTTTATTGTTTAAAACACGATTTATGGTTTTAAACTGTTTTTTAAACAAGTAGAAAAAAACAGTAAAAAAACACAAAAAAACTAGTTTTAAACATGTTTAAATCACTCTTCCAGATCTAATAGTCTATATCGCGGCTCTCCATTTAAGCCACTACTCCCGCTAGCGCAAGGCGCTTATTTTCACAGCCTACTTGATTAAAAAAAGGTCTTGGTTTGGACCAAGACAGAAAAAACAAACGATAAGAGTGACGTTTATCAATTGACTGGAGTCCCGATATTGCCATTTTTCTTCATTTATATTAATTTAATCCTTAATCAATATTTAATTCAATCAACTGATTTAACAGTTAGTCGATTTATTCCCTCCAAATTGATTGAAAAAACTACAAATTTAAGCATTTTCATGAACAAATTAGATTTTCCGAAATTATTTTATGATATTAATTATTTTGAGCGTTCAATATTGAATAAATTTAGAATTTCAAGGTGTAAGAAATTGTCCGCGTGGAATTAGAACCAGGGACCACTTGAACCCAAAGCAAGTATTATACACCTAGACCAACGGACCACGAAACGTATTGAGAAGTAAAACACGAAAATAAAAATACTCCTAAATTTATAATATGAAGCTCTAAGACGCGACCTTCCGGGATTTAACCTGGTACCACTCGCAACCAGCGCGAGTATCATACCCCTAGACCAACGTACAACGAACATGTACTGCAAAGTCAAACAGGAAAATCAAGAGCTCCTAAAATTTAGAATTTGAAGGTGTAAGAAAGGGTCCTTGTCAGGGTTGGCAAAAACTTAGTTAAAAAAATTTGTGTTTTTATTGTTTATAACACGATTTAAAGTTAGACTTTCGGAAAACATTTTATCATGAAATTAATTATTTTAAAGAGAGTACGTGTTGAGCGTACAATATTGAATATTTGAAAAATTCTACTGACTGTTTAAAAAAGAGCAAACGATCTTTTCAAAAGGAAAATATAATTTTTAATAGCGGATACAAAATGAGTGTGATGCGTAAATTTGTACATTTAACCCCTAATGCCTGATTTCTTTTGTGGCCACTATTCAGGCATTTCCGCTTCCGTACTTCCGAGTTTCTTGGTCAGAACTTATCATACATTTGAAACTTCACCACCCCTTACTTATTTGTAGGCGCTCATGTTTTCCGTTTTCGGATTAGGCTTATTAATTTTAGCACTGTCAAATAGAGCTCGGCATTTTCGATCAATTATCTACTTTATTTTATCTTTATCCATACCCGAAAATTATCCACAGAACTTGCATGTTAAATCCACAACTTTGTTTATAAATAATCGGTTATCCACCAATTTGTGGATAATTGATCGAAAATGCCGAGCTCTACTGTCAAAGGCCTGGCTTTATAGATTACGCGTAATCTTTTTAGAACAGTAAAATGTACCAACAGTGTAGAGAAACCACATAGGAAAAATGTTATTGCTTTTCTTTAAGTAGATGACAAAATAAGTTATCCTTAATCATATTTTTGAATATCAGTCTTCAATACAGATTGGTAATGGATAAAACAACTGGTAGGGTCTCCAAACGATTAAACACACATTTGAAACAGTCGAATAATTGGAAGGTTTTGACTGGAGCTTATTATTTCTATTATTTAATCTTTTCGCTCATTTTCAAATAAAAAAAGAGTTAAAAATATTCGAAATGTTTCTCCATAAAAAAAACATGTTTTAAACTTTTTGTTTAAAACGTTTTAAACAAATTAAAGTTTTTTTTCATGGCTGTTTAAAACAAGTTTTAAACCAAAGTTTAAAACAATTTGTTTAAAACCTGCCAACCCTGGCCGAGGCACTGGAAGAACCCACGCGGCACGCACGATTCGCGAAGCGGCACGAGTACTGGAGTATCACCGAGACACCGACACCGTAAAACTCAAGCCTCAGCCGAAATAATGTAAACAAACTACTCTGACTTTTTTCTCTCTCGGTTGCGCCGATTGCGCATGTGCGCCACGCTCTTAGAGAGCCACTGGCACTGGTAACGTTTTTGAAAGGGGGGCTGACGGAGAATTTGGTCTCTCCGACTCTTCTCTCTTTTCGTGTTCACGGCTTCAGTTTCCCACTGCTACCGTTCCCGCCTCTAATAAATATCACTGTAACCTTAGACTTATAGCTACGCTTGGGGTATCCTGCCATATCTATCCTTTCAGTGTGGGATGGTGTGTGACAGCTACGGGTAAGATCGAAAGAACTTTCCAACGTCTGCTTGTTTTAGATAACTTAACGCCAACTTTTACAGTCATTGATAATAAAACTAGTAAATACAACCAGTGTGATTTTAATGTGGCAGAAAATTCGGCCAAATTATTTAAAGTCGTGGTGGGAACAAGGGTAAAATCCACCCAAACTTTAGTAAATAAAAGTAAAAGCGCGTCAACGCAAACACTAAAATTTGTGAGTGCCTCAGAACCAAAGCCTAAATTAAAGAACACTTAAACGCAATGCTTGTTTCCTGTTGATACATTAACATCCACTAATGTGATTGCTCAAGGTAATATATGATTGTTAATTTGTTATGTAAGTTTCACATACTAGGGTAGTAAGTCGGAAAATGACCGAGCTATATTTTTCCGGAAAATTTTCCGTATTTTTCCGCTACCGGTTTTTCAATTAAAAAGTTAAAACTTTAAAATTTTTCAATTGCCTTTCTTTTCAAAACATTCATTATTTTGTTTTAGGTGAATTCGGAAGGGTAAAACATTGTCCAAGGGTACAGAGTCTAGTGATCCCTATTTTCTATAGGAAAAGCTCACTATAGAATTCATTTACCATCGCTTGCATGCATAGTGTTACTGTTTGCTCTTATGACGGTATAAGGCGTTAGAGAGTCGAGACCTAACCGTTAAGAGAGGGGCGTACTATTAGCGTCGAAAAGATTAGCATCGAATGAGAATAGCGTCGAAAATTTTATGTTGGAGCAATAGCACCGAATGGAAGTGAATCGAAAATCTTAGCATCGAATAGAATAGTGTCGAAAGGAAAAGCATCGAGGGCGTCAAGCCTGCCATTGGAATAGTGTCGAAAATATTTTATAAAATTAGGATTAATGGCGAAAGGAATATCGTCGAATTTATGTGATTGAGATTAGTATCGAAAAGATTTGTATTTATGTAAGCCAATACTTGACATTTGCTCATCAATGAAAAATAAGCTTTTACGACCACTCTCCGATTCAATTTTCCAGCGTAAAAATCCCCTCTGTGCAGGGTTTTAGAATACCTTGGGCCAATGTGTACCTCTTTGGTAGGATTTTAACCCAACCAACACTTGATTCTGATTAATTAGACCACGGGGAGTTCGACAAAAATTGTGAAAATATTCTAAACCCTACGCAAGTTGGTCAAAAATGTTTTGGAAAATTTGAAAATTGCATATTATTATTGAGACCGTTGACCGCCTAAACGCGTTCTGCACGCAATCTTGAAAAATTACTAGGGGAAAAACATAATAACAAGGGCTCGCGACGGAAATATAGCTATGAAATTTTAAACACCGCTGAAAAATTTACAATTCTTATATCAGGATAGAAAAATATTTTGAAGAAAACTCCACTTTGAAAAGTAAACAATATTTTGGAGAGACGTAATATTATTTCGAAACGTAAATGAAGATAACAATATTTTGGAAAAGGCATAATATTATTCGGAAAACTAACTCAATGTGAACATCCATATTTAGGAAAAGGCATAATATTATTTGGGAAATAAATGAAGATAATCAAAAATATTTTGGAAAAGGCGTAATATTGTTTCGAAATAAATGAAGATAAACCACAATATTTTGGAAAAGGCGTAATATTATTTCGAAATAAATGAAGATAAACCACAATATTTTGGAAAAGGCGTAATATTATTTGGGAAATATATGAAGATAAACAACAGTATTTTGGAAAAGGTGTAATATTATTTTGGAAACTAAATAAATGAATATATCAAATTTTTGGAAAAGGTATAACAATATTTGGGAAGTAATTGAAGAGAATCAACATAAAATTTTGGAAAAGGCGTAATATTATTTCAAAACGTACATGAAGATAAACAACAATATTTTGGAAAAGGCGTAACATAATTTGGGAAGCAAATTAAGGTAACCAATATTTTGGAAAAGGCGTAATATTATTAGGGAAATATATGAAGATAAACAACAATATTTTGCAAAAGGCGTAATATTATTTAGGAAGCTAAATAAATGAAATTATCAAATTTTGGAAAAGGTATAATATTATTTGGGAAATATATGAAGATAAACCACAATATTTTGGAAAAGGCGTAATATTATTTAGGAAACTAAATAAATGAATATATCAAATTTTTGGAAAAGGTATAACAATATTTGGGAAGTAATTGAAGAGAAACAACATAAAATTTTGGAAAAGGCGTAATATTATTTCAAAACGTACATGAAGATAAACAACAATATTTTGGTAAAGGCGTAACATAATTTGGGAAGTAAATTAAGGTAAACAATATTTTGGAAAAGGCGTAATATTATTGGGAAAATATATGAAGATAAACAACAATATTTTGGAAAAGGTGTAATATTATTTTGGAAACTAAATAAATGAAATTATCAAATTTTGGAAAAGGTATAATATTATTTGGGAAATATATGAAGATAAACAACAATATTTTGGAAAAGGCGTAATATTGTTTAGGAAACTAAATAAATGAAAATATCAAATTTTGGAAAAGGTATAATATTATTTAGGAAACTAAATAAATGATAATATCAAATTTTGGAAAAGGTATAATATTATTTTGGAAGTAAATGAAGATCAAAAAAAAATTTTGGAAAAGGCGTGATATTATTTCGAAACGTACATGAAGATAAGCAACAATATTTTGGAATAGGCGAAACATAATTTGGGAAATAAATTAAGATAAACATCAATATTTTACAAAAGGCATAATATTGTTTGGGAAGTAATTGAAACATTTTTCTGAAATATTTTTCCTAAATAAAATTACACCTTTTTCAAAATTTTCTTGTTTATCTTCATTTACTTTTCGAAATAATATTACGCCTTTGCAAAATTTTGTTGTTTATTTTCATTACCTTTCAAAATATTTTACGCAGGTGTTTAAAATTTCATAGATTTATTTCCGTCGCGAGTCTGTAGTTATTATGTTTACCCCCTAGAATTTTTCAAGATTGAGAGCAGAACGCGTTTAGGCGCTCAGCGGTCTTAATGGTGGTAAGTACATGCAATTTTGAAATTTCAAAACGTTTTTGATCAACTTTCGGCCAGTTTAGAATTTGTTTTCTTCGTTTTTCGAACTCCTCGTGGTCTAATTAATCAGAATGAAGTAAAATCCTACCAATTCTTGGTCTAATTACGTCACTTTTTAAGGTAATTTAGTCAAGCTTTCATTTGTTTAATGAGGACTCAACGTCATTATTGAGAATAAATAACTTGAACCTAACCTCACCTCATCTGAAACTAACCGAACCAAGCCTAACCTCAACCTAACCAAACCTAATAAGCCACTTACCCATCACAAGCTACGTTTCGACTATAATGACGTTCGACATAGTTCCGTGTCGACCGTATTCCGATTTTGTTATTTTCATCCTCATTCCATTCGATACTAATCAAATTTGTCAAAATGTGGTTCGGTGCTAATCCTAAGAAAGCGAATTTTTTCGACTTTAAGGACGTTCGATACAATTCCTTTCGACTCTAGGTTAAATTAGTAAATTGAAGGAGCAACTCTCTATTCGACATTAATCAATTCGATACTATTATGCGACCCCTTAAGAGACCCAAGTGAAACTAAAACTATCAGGCATAAAGGATAGTGATCGTTTGCGTCATTGTAAGGGAAACGAGGTGTTATGTTGTTAATGTTATTAAGTTTGTTAACCCTGTTTAAAGTCACAAATTAAGGGAAAATCAACCACTAATATTTGGTGGTACTTTAATAAATCTACTAAAGATGGCAAAATAACTGGAGAATGTTTTAAATCTTTAAAAGTTAGATAAATTGACTCAAAGCTCACATAATTGCTAGTTGTATATTTTTCCGATTAGCGGAAAATTTTCCACGTTTTATTTTTCCGGAAAATCTACAACCCTAGTACTAACCATTAATTTCAGATAAAATTACACAAACGCTTACGTAAATGGTTAACTGCACTTCACAAACTGATGATGAAATAACTTCCTCATTTGAAAAAGGCATTTTAACCGAATTAAAACTATCTACCAGTGCCACCACTCTTCACTTCCAAGAAATTATAAACAAATGCCATCATTTAGGACTACATGTTAGGATACGAAAACATAGTATTGGATGAAAATCTCTAATTTAATTATTTAAACATTTCGTCTGATGAAAAAGGGAATTTGATTCAGTTGTCTTATCCAAGTTTGCAATATTTTGATAAAGGCATTGATCAAGTTCAAGTTTACACCACAGAATCAGGAAAATGTAGCATATTTATTCCATTTTGTGCACTCAGAATCAAGCGGGTCTTTACAGTTGATGATTTGGATGGTGCCAAAACTGTTACAGTTAAATATTATTATTTTGATGGAGCTCTTAGCATTATAAAAAGAGTAAAAGTTGCATTATGTCCCGGAATTTTATCAAATCGCGAGTTTGGAGATGGTCTCAATAGCATTGCACAGTTTCAAAAGCAGTTTCTTCGTTTGCAGTCAGTATTGTGCCCTGTTTTGATAGAGTAGAGACAAATATTAAGAAAAGGCAATGCCCACGTTATCTTTCATCAAATACTCTGAGAAATAGGAAAAAAAGAAAATCAGATCTGAGTCCAAATGCTAAAGCAAAGCGCACCAAAGTAGACAGTAAATGCCCACTGAAGCTCCTTTCACCAATAAGTCATAAAACTAGACAAGATAATGTAAAACGTAATCGAAGTGCTTTATATCATAAGATTGCGAGACTTTAAGCTCAAATTGAACATAACGATATGCTTTTGAACCCAATGGACATTCAAAAATTATTAAAATTGTAAACGTTGATTTTCGAAACGAACTGGACAAAAATATTGACGGTGAGGGAAATGCAACAATATTGATAGCTGCATGGAAGAGAGACACACGAGAACGCAAGAAAGAAAAAACGATTTCTACGAAGACCAAATAAAAAATAAAGGTGTCTCTGGCAATCGTTGGAGTTCAACTACCATCCGTGATGCATTAGCGGTGTATTCCAGAAGCCCAGCAGCATATAAAGCTTTCAAATCGTTTGGGATTTTTAGTTTCTCCTGGCGTTAACCACACCTATGTTGTGGAACAAGAAGAAAAGTATAAAAAAATTAAAATGGAAAAAGTTAACCAACAGCGAACAGTTTTAAATATTTAGAAATTGTTTTAACTGGATCTTAAATTGATTAATTGAACGAATAGAAACAAGGTCTTCAGGGAGGGCATTCCTTAAAGGAACTGTCCGGCGGAAAAAGGAGTCGCGTAATATATTGGTACGAAAGGGAGGAAGAAATAGTTTACGGCTGTGGCCCCTAGTACCCTTACAATGAGACGCAAATAAGAAATACGTCTGGGAGGATAGGGATAGGATTTTACTTAGGCTCACACGATCAAGAAAGGTACGACGGATGGAGAGTGGAGTCCATCGAAGAGCGAACAAACGAAGTTCCCGTGGTTTGGTGCGCAGGGCGTGAGGAATGCGGCTAGCAGCCACAATAAAATTGTCAGGCATGTAAATATCCCATTTGGTACTGGGGTTCCAGATTTGACTTCCGAATTCCAACATAGCACTGGAATAGGCGCGTTAAGAGAGGGAAGGAAATACCGGGGAAATTGGCCTTGATCACAGATAACAGACTATTCGCACGTTTTTACGTACGCAAAATATGAGAGCGCGAGGATAAGTTATGAGTTACTATTAAACCAAGATCCGGGCATTCGTTCACCCTCTTAATATTATGACCGTGGAGGTAATAAGGTGAGGGAGTTGTCAAATTTGAGGGACGACGTTATACCGACAGGACTAAGAATTTATCATAATTGAATGTAAGACCGTTTTTAACCTTCCAGGTTTCGAGAGAGTTAAGATCCCTCTGTAGGCATGCGACATCATCATAGTTGTTAATCACACGAAAGATTTTGAGGTCGTCGGCGCACCATCAGGGATGGGAGGTCAAAACATGGGGCAAATAGTTTACATACAGGACGAATAGTAAAGGGCCAAGAAAGCTTCCCTGCTGGACTCCACTCAACTGGTAGAATGTCACTTAAGGAGGATGCAACCCTAACTGCCTGGGTACGACGGAGTTAAGAGCAAGATACCCAACCAAGTATATTTTGTGGAAGGCCATAAGTAGTGAGCTTGGCTAAGAGGGCATTATGGGGAACTAATTCAAAAGCCTTTGCTAAATCTAAATTAGTTACGTCGATGCTATTATTAGCGTCAAGAACGGCGGTCCAAGAATGGAAAGCAGATAGAACGATTATGAAGAAGGCCATGTTGAAAGTCACTTAGGTAAGGGTTAACTCGTTGGATAATGGCTAAAAGGATACATTTCTCAAGGACCTTACACATTGAGCAGGTCAAAGTAATAGGTCTGTAGTTAGCAGGGTCCGATTTTGCTCCTTTACTTTTGTAGATAGGTGTGACGTGCGGAAGGCGACATTCACTAGGCACGGATTGCTCCATAAGCGATTTAAAGTAGCTAGTGAGTAGCTACAGCTCTTTAGTAGACGATTAGGGATCCCATCGAGGCCTGAGGCACTCTTAACATCTAAAGAGTTAAGAGTGTTTTTAACTTCATTAAAGTTAGGGATGTAATCTGCCGATCTGTAGATTCGGGAAGAAGGCATGAATTGCAAGGTCGGAATCAGTTTTGTCACCATTGGGAAGTCGAATCGTGAGTCGGGATGGCAAAGTTCGGACAAGAGTGCGCACGATATGTAGAAAGCACGGGTGGTTAGTTTTAATGGTAGGAATTTTCCGATTATGAATCTTGTAGCGAAACTGGGAAACACCATTTCGAACCAGTATCATTTGCTTTTGTACGAAACTTGTAGCCGAGAAACATTTTCTGTATCACCCAGTAGTGTGGCCTTCGTCAGCTTCTTCCAGAGCCGCTCCTTTTTTTCGTATCGCCCGTTTGGTCTGGCGCGAAATTCATAGGCGATGCTTATGGGATTGAGAAGAAGAAAGCGGGACTATTGTAGCAATGCAGCGAAACAACAGTGGTGTCCAAGTGATCGTCCCCAACGCGGTATTGAGCGCTGAAAAGTTCGCCCGAGAATAGTCAAAGTCGTGACGGAAGTGACGCCGGTTGGTTGAGGTGCATGGAAGAGGAAAGTTGGTACAGAGTATTAAATGATCGCTACCGCCAAGAGGTGGAAGATCAACGATTTTTGGGATGATATTAGACGGGGTGATCACAAGATCAAGAACATTAGCGCTAAGAACACACGATTGGCTGTACCGGGTGGCATACCGGACGTTTTGAGTTTGTGCCGAGTTCGCAAGTAGATGTACGAGTTGGTTGTGTTCGTAGGAGGCATTTGTAGCGTCGTGAGGGTGTCCCAATTGAGATGTGGGAGGTTAAAGTCTCCAGTTATAATTAGATCCAGTTTCGCTGATGATATTGATTGTATGTTTTGTCCACCCCCAGGTTGAGAGAGACGGTCTTTACGGAGGAAATAATAGTGGGGTAAATTAAATATAGCGTCATCTAGTTTCGTAGAGGCCCAGGTTTCACAGATACAAATGCAGTGGTGCTGCTAGTGGAGGAGAGGGTTAGCAGTTCATCGCCCTTATTATATAGGTGCTGGGCATTGAATGAGTAGATAAATAAACGTGTGTGACAAGCAACGCTGGATGGTTCGAGTAGTTTAACGCTCGTGAGGAATGACGCTATGGTACTGCAATCGGGGCATTTGTAACCGCAGCAGAGTAGGAAGAGATCCGACCTTGCCTAATACAGAGGTCAGAACGACCCTGAGCTTTTAAATGGCTGAGTTCATCAACGAGGGCGCGATGAGTGCGACGTTGGGCGACAGTATGGTCATGAGAAACGGGGTAGTCAAAGTCACCTAGGCGGTGACAATCCTGAACGCATTGCACAAAGTACCGGCGGTCACTCACTGATCGAAACGTAAAGCGTGTAGGGCGTGCTTGACCCAAGCGAAAGGGACCTATACGGGCTATGCGGACAGAATTGAACTCAGACGGTTTGAAGCCCATAACTTGGAAGACAGTACGGGCAAAGCTCATGTCATCTTGAGTATTGTCATTATCATGTACTTTGAATAGTAAGGCATTAGAATTTCTGGTGTTGAGATCAGAGTCCCCTTGTTGCGGGTTCGACGGAGGTTGAGGAGGGACACCTAGCCCTTGAGCAGGGAGGGGTGAGGGAAGGCGAAAGACTGATTGCCCAGGAGCGGCATAGGTTCGCAACATAGTTGTGATAGGCGTAACTTGGTGAGGGAGAAGAGTACCCCCAAGAGGCGTTTGATGGTCTAAGGAGGACAAGGTAGGGCGAACAGTGGCACAAGTAGCTGGTATTGGTGGCTCGGAGTTGACATTCGGCGTTAGGCCAGTGTAACGACTGGCACAGGGATCCAGTGGGAGAGATGTTTGGCTTGCGGTAGAGGTTGGCTGAAGGATTATGGGGGTGATGTCAGACTGCTTTTGGACGTTGGGTTTTAGTGATCTTGCATACATTAAAGGCCGCTGGAACGTCAGCAGATTGGGTGGTCAGACAGGCATCTTATAGCTTATGAGATAAGGTTAAGATTTTGTCAGCCATTATGAGATTGTGGGCACGGTTATGTATAATATCTCTCCGAAGGGTCGTGGAGATGACTAGATTACGGTCAAGACCCTCCCTCAAAGTGTCAATCAGACTGACTAGCTGTCATGTGGCTATAGGCTTGATAATAGGAAGAACAGCAGCATCTTGAAGATGGGCAGCGATAGCCGCGCATTGAGCACGAAAGTCGGAGACTTCCTACGGAAGTGAGGTCAGCCGAAGCTTCAGTTCAGTTAGGTCAAAATTGATTTGCGAAACTAAACAGAGTACGGACGGCCCTTTCAAGGCACAGGCTGGGCAGAAAAAACAAAGCTGTCACATGTGGTATTGACGTGATTAGAATATATTTCCTCAGGGACATTAACACAGGTTATGTGGCACCAGGCAAGACACAGTTCGCATTTGATGCCGTGTGAGAGGCTTCCACTTTTAATTGACACAAGGCGCACCGATTCGTAAGGCGCTTGAACAAAGAAGAGTAGCCTTTACGAACTGGGGTTTTCATTTTAGTGCATAGCCGGGTGCGCTTTGAACGAGGACATTTCGTCGTAGTAGGATTAATACCGGTATTTTAAACGGATGAGGCGGCAGGCGCAATGGGTGAGTCATGAGGTAAATGCAGTGAATGTTGAGATGTTGAGTATATGACCGGAGATTTAGAGGAGTTGTCGCATGTTAATCGAAGACTCGTAGCAAGAAGATCGGAGACTTCTGAATCGAGAGGGTGCAGGGATTTGAGACGCGAGGCTGAAAGGGCTGAAAGGACGTTAAAGGGCTTTGATTGGAGGTCAAAAGGTGAGTGCGAAACAACCATGACGGCGGAATTCCGGGCATACAATGCCACAGTCTATCGCCGTAACAAAGACACTAATAACAGCGCTCGAGGCTAGACGTAATTACAGCCATAGTCAGACCAAAACAAATAAAGTTAACACCAACCGGAACGCTTAACCTCCATAGGGTCTGTTTTAACGGTGCGCCTCTTGGAGAAGTAGGTCCGCACTTCCTGATCAATATGATGCTGGTGGGTGGAGGTTTACAACAGTAGTACAGTACACTAGGTTTTGCCGCCTAAAAAAAGCTCATTGAGACCAATGCCCAAACACCGACGCTGCCAACGCGACGCCATCTCATTTTCAATTTCATTACTCAGTTCCATAGCAGTTCAAGATGAATACGTAAAATACTTTACAGAAATAGGAACTAAGACGTGTACAGTGGAGGATATTCGAAAAAAGATGGAAACCCAAAAATATTGCAATATGCAGGTTATAATGAGAGACCATAACTACGCAGTCAAACACGAACGGGATATAATTTTACATTCAACTCCAGCGGCAGAAACTACATCAGTGACTAAAAGCTTTTTAGAATCAAATTCAATTTACTCCATATCTGGTATAATTGATACACCTAAAAGAGCTTCAAACTTTGAGCTCAATGAAACAGAAATTAAAACGCTAAATAGTTCCACAAGTCCTATGACACCAACTGCTGATGGTTTCAATGCCACCGGGTCCATGTATGAACCCAGAATGGATGTCTTACAGCTATTGAATCCACTGTTGAGTCTGAAATTCCACTACCAACAAGATTTGTCTAGGAAAAGAAGTATATAGTTTTTGATTGCTTGATGAGTTACTTAGGCGTGCAAAATGCCAAGAAGAATCATGCAATAGTATAATTTATATAAATACAATTAGAAAATCAGAAAGTGAAGGTAGCCAGTTTTTAGTTTTTTATTAGTGTATAAATGGCCATGAAAACTCCTGGAAAAGCCAACCAATCCCGGGGAAAATGCCTGTTGGAAAGCTTCATATTGCAGCTTGCACGTTGCTTACAGAACTCCTATTTAAACGGCTAGATTTTTTCTTCAGGTTTATGGGTGTCAAATGAATCGGCAATACAACCTACTTCAAATGCGAAGGTCAACTTGTAATTCCCGGAATAAAGCACGCGCGGGAAGTGGAACAGGCAAATATCATCGCTAATAATTGGAAACAAAATGAAATCAATCTATCAGCTGATGGGCGTTGCGATTTCCCTGCTCTCTCTTCGAAATTTTGTACCTATACTCTCATGGATAAAGATACTGACAAATGTGTTCATTTTGAAATTGTACGCAAAACAGAAGTACATTACAAACCAACAAACATGGAACTGGAAGCATTAAAGCGTTGCTTACATAAATTCCAGAATGAAAAAATTGAAATATATCGACTGACTACGGATAGGCACATCCAAGACAGAGCGTACTTAAAGTAATTGTGGCCTAAAATAGTTCACCAGTTTGATTTTTGGCATTTGCAAAATCTGTTAGAATAAAATTGACCAAACTATCTGCAAATAAAGACAATTCAAAAGAACTTCAACCTTGGCTGAAATCTATTTCCCGTCACTTATGGTATTGCGCGGAAAGCTGCAATAAGGACTCCGACTTGTTAATCGATATGTGGAATTTGATGCAATTTCACATGTCATCTATTTCCCGTCACTTATGGTATTGCGCGGAAAGCTGCAATAAGGACTCCGACTTGTTAATCGATATGTGGAATTTGATGCTATTTCACATATCCAATCGACACATTTTTCATAAAAATGGCAAATAAAAAAAGTGCGTACACGATAAACCAAAGAATATACACGCACCAGGAATGGAACGAGTAGCTTTGGCTAGTGTAAACTATTTGTCTTTACCCTCCAAAGGCTAGTTTGACCATAGTGTTTCCGGTTCCGGTTCGATTTTATAAGAATATTCATTCTTGGCAAGAACTTCAAGAATTTATTACCAACTTTGTTCTTGTCGAAAGCAGGCAAATCGTCAGCCAAGGCTTGGCCAAGGTTTATGGAAAAGTTGAAAACATCCTCGTCCTATTTTAGTATGATATTTTTACTCTGTTAAATTAGGTATTACTATATCAATTAATATTACGTAGTCGTTTTTGTTGCAAGTGCTGTAATTGATATATGCTCATCAATTGTCAAAAGGTTAGCTATAATTTAGCTTTAATAACGCATACCCATTTTAATGTTAGTCACTGATACAAGAAATATACTATAGTGAAACGTAATCTATATTGTTAACATATAGAAATTATGGTGAAAACGTACTATTATGGGCTATGCAACTCTAGGCAGATTCCCGAAACTAAAAGCCTAAATGGAGCACTAGGAATTATGTTTTTTATATTTCCTTCACCTAAAACTGACAGCGAAAAGTGTGAACGGTGGGTTTTGGCCTGTGGCAGAGAAGATCAATCTATTGCTAAAATAAATCAATGGAGTCAGATCTGCTCAAAACATTTTCATGGCTTTCGAGGTCCAACCCCTGAATTTCCTGATCCCATTCCTTTCCTTGATGTGATGTGATGTCTCCAACAGCAGTGGTAGCAGACTTAGGAATAGCACACGTCCACTGGTCCAAAACCAGTTTATTAATTGCTTGGACCAGTTTTTTAATTGAAAAAATGGGGGTAACTGGTCCTTGGGACCAGTTTAATAATTGTTTTGATGGGAGTTGAGGCGGGACCAGTTTAATAATTAAGTGTTTTGATGGGAATTGAGGCGGGACCAGTTTAAAAATTCAAGCTTCCTTCCAATTTCTACTCTTAAGTTTTCTCTTTCAAACACAATAAACCGCATCACTCTAGAGTCTAGACCCAAATGAAGGGCTTGCCAGGTGTTACTAGGCAGTCTAGGCACGATTGGAAGTATGGAAACTTCTCGCAAGTGGGCTAGCGCCTAGCGGAATCGTCACTCGGGAGTCGGGTTCGGGTAGCTATTTTCCAACGTTTCCGCGCCGTATCCGCAGCCGCCAATGTGCTGCTGGCGCTAACTTTGATGTCAATCGAAAATTCAAATTTGTAAGTATAATAATTTAATAAGCGTTTAATATAAAAGTATTTTTCAATGATCTTGAATATAACTTAAAGATAAAGCGGTTCAAGAAGTTTCATAGAATCATTCAATAATTGTTTAGGTTATGGCCAAGGCTTAAATCCTATTAAATTTTTAAAACTTGTCATTGTCATCTAAAAATATATGATTTATTTTTATTTACAATATATTTATAATCTTTTTAACCAGTTAAAATGCCTGGACCCGGTAGGCTGAAAAAGGTTTTAAAATATAAAGATGCAACGGACTACCCCGGGAAAATTAAACTGGCCGGTCGTGAAGAGGGGAATTCCGTCACAGGACGTTAGGTAGCCCTGATTTATTTAAGGGGGACCTTGTGACAACGTTAAGTCTTAAAAACGGGGATTCTAAGATAGGCCTAATTAAATAACTTCCTCCCGTTGGAACTTAATAAAAGAAATTATTCATACCTTCTGCTCATGTTGAAATCGAAAAGGAATACTTTAACAACTTGTTAAATTTTACAAAAGAAACTTCGCGAAATTTTCCGAGGGACGACTGCGCGAGACCAAAACTATCGCGGAGACGGCTTCCGACGAGTTGACTTGAAGAACGGGAGAGAGAGTCAGAGAGAGAACCGTGGGTCTTGCACGGGCTTATATACAGAAATTATAAAGGGGGGTAGAGAGAAGGAAGAAGGAGGTGACGTAGACGACGAAAGGAGCGGACATATTCCGAGGAATATGTCTGTCCCTTTTGTCGTCTGCAACGATTTCTGGATGAAACCGTTGCAAACGCCCCCTCGAAAAAGAAGAAGACATAGGATAGAAAAATGTATAGGAAGAAAAGGTAATAGGGCCGTACTTAATCCGTCATAACTAACAAAAAGTTTTTTTTTTTTCCCCATGTTAAAGTTTAATAAGCGACGCGCGTGTTGTATATGCCTAGCTGGCGGTCTTTCTGGACGAATTTTCTTGGGCACAGTGATGATCGATGCAGTCCCTCAGCGTTGCAGGCGATGCATTTGTAGTGAGGGGGAGGTCGGGTTATCACGGGGAATCCCTGGGAAGTGACGGGATATAACCTGACAAGGTCGCCTTGTGATATATTATCCCATGTGACTGGGTATAGTTCCCTGTTTCTGGGTGGGGCGCGTTGATATGGTTGTTCCTGAAGAAATAGCTTAGCGAAATCATCGAGTTCATAAAGATTTTCTTGGGGGATGGGTATTTGTTCATAGTCCAGGAAGTTGGTTTCTAGCTGGGAAACGGTAGGTCGCGGTCGAATTATGGGGGGGAATTTGAACAATAGCGGCGACTTTTTGGTTGGCGTGGGTTTCTTCCGGATTTTCGTCCCTGGCAACGGCTGTGGCAGTTGGAAGCTCCCGGGGATTTTCTGCATTTGGGACGGCAAGGGCTGCTTGAAGTTCCCGTGGGACGTTTTCCTCCAGCTCGACAGTTATGGCGGCAGCAATGTTCAACTGAATTTGTTCCTCGATTTGGGCTGGCAGGATCGGAGGTTCCCCTTGGATTTCCTCCCCGGCTACCTCTGGGTCAGCGGGAAGTTCCCTGATGATATGTCCCGCGGCAACGGTTGCGATTGTATTTTGTATTCGGACGT
Organism: Phalangium opilio; assembly: GCA_019434445.1. Lineage (NCBI taxonomy): Eukaryota > Metazoa > Arthropoda > Arachnida > Opiliones > Phalangiidae > Phalangium > Phalangium opilio. Next base: position 141,007 of record JAEQBA010001020.1, on the reverse strand, counting down.
CTACTGGAACATCGTCTATTTCTTCTTCCGGCAAGTCCGTGGCGGCTGCTCCGTTAACATTCTCGGCTTGATCCTCAGGCTCCGGGTGGAGGATTATGACATCGTTGATATGATGCGTGGGATTCTCGATTTTCGGGGTTGTGGAATTTTCCGGATGAAAGGAGGTGGCCGCAGGTAGGGAGACGAATTCGAATTCTCTTTCTAAAGGATCCAGCAGAAATTCTTCCGGCGCTATGGTTTCTGTGGGTTGTCTCGTTATTCGGGGTCCTGTGGCCCAGTATAGGGGTTTTTTCTGGTTAGCTCTAAAAATTAAATTACCATTAGAAAATGAGAACAGAATAATAAATAAAAATAAATTCCCAAGGGAAGAAGTTATGAAATGTGTAATGATTGTGTAACACTAGACGGCCGTTGGCACGGTACGTCGTGGGTGAGCCAACCGGACTCTTTCCCAAGGAGGTTTTGATATAGGTACTCGTTTGAATGTGAAATCTTCTGATACTAGATCGATGATTCCTTTTTCTTGTAAATACTGGGATATCTCGTTTCGGGAACGCAGCATGCGGCTTTTGGGCCCTGGCGGATAATAGTATACGTCCATATCTACTTTGCCTGGTTGGACAGTATGGCAGTAGCACAACTCTCGAACCCATCCCTTCTTGAATGGTTTCTCGTAATTGGTCGGAATTTGTTCTTGAGTAGAAGATAGTATAGGAGGGTTAATTTCTGCACTACTTTGGGATTCAGATATTTCATGGACGGGAGTCAAACATTCAGGGGTCCTGGTGATGAGTGGTTCAGGACTTGTTTCTCGATGCTGTGGTTCTCCTTCCGGACTCGTCGATAGTGAATGAAGTTATGGAGTCTTTTTCTTTGGTCTTGTTGACGAACTTCCTGTTGTCGGAACTCTGGTTCGTTTTCTCCTCTTTTCTCTATCGGCAATTCGGTCTATCTCGTCCGATGATGAACTTAGTTGATCTCGAAGTTGAGCTAGAGGACGTCTTTCTTTCCTTTGAATAGGTGGATTTGGAATAATTAAGGGTTCTTTAGTAGTGGTACTACTTGATAATTTTCTTAATTGTTTCTTCTTTCGTCCTATGGAAGAAGATGTGGTCGTTGGGTGACTTCTCTTTCGGAGATCAGTGACCTCAGGTTCGTCACTGAAGAGGCTGCTACTTGATGATGTTCTAACCGGTCGTCTTTTCGGTCCAGGAGCGGCGGAAGAGGTAGTGGGATGACCTCGTTTTTCCGGTTCCGGTTCGGACATTCTATCGTCATCGGTAGATGTGCTTAGTTTTCGCAGCGTTTTTCTTCGAGGTCTGATTCCTTCTGTTGTCGTTGTGGTAGGGTGATCTCTCTTCTGTCTTTCAGCTGTAGGAGTTGGAGGGGGATTTACTTGGATTGTCGCTGGAGGAGTTAGAGGTCCTTGAGGCAGTGGCTCGGTTGCTGGAGGCGTCTCTCCTTGATTGACATTGGGTTCCTGTGACTCCAATTCCGGTTGGATTTCTTCCGGTTGACGTATTTCTGGTTCTTGAGTTTTCTTTTTCGGTACTCTGTCAACAAATCGGAATGGGCCGATCATTTCTTCTACCTCCTCGAAGGACTCGGAGGAAGGTTTAGGTCTTTCTTCTGGCGGATGTCTTCCTTCTGGTACCTCTTGAGGTGATGTCCTTTCTGGAGTTTGAACTCTTGGTCTTGGTGGAGAGGTGACTTCTTTTGGTCGAGTTGCTTCATCTTCCGGGATATTTTCTTCAGGGATGTCTTCGACTTGTCCGATTATTTCTTCTCTTGGAGTTTCTGAGTCTTCAATTTCCTCCAGTGGTACTACTGACGTCTGATAAAGCTTGAGTTGAGACATGTTGATGGGACCAGTTTTCTGTCCAGATATCATGTCTTCGAGGATGTAAACAAGAGGGCTTCTTTTTTCCACGATTTTGAATGGTCCAGTCCACTTCGGGCATAGTTTTCCCATTCGACCAAGATTGGCGTTAGATAGGGGATGAGTTAACTTCCATACTATCATTCCAACGTCAAATTCGAGGTCTTCTCTTCTCAGATCGTAGTACTTTTTCTGTTTGGCTTGAGCCAATTTCGAGAAGTCCTTTGTCAATTTCCATTGGTCCTTCAGGATCTTCAATGTTTCGGATCTGTCTTCAAATTTTTCCAATGGCATACCGATATCAATGTCCCATGGGAGTCTTGGTTCTCTTCCCATATTGAGGTAAAATGGAGATCTCCTTGTTGTTTCATGTGGAGCTGAATTTATCGCGAAGGCGAGCGCGTTCAAGGTTTCGTCCCACGTTCGGTGATTGTTTTCCACGTAGATTGAGATGGTCTCTCCGAGAACTCGATTTACCCGTTCTGTGATGTTTGATTGTGGATGGTATGGAGAAGTATGGATTAGTCCTATGTTGAATAGCTTGCATGTGTTATGCCATAAAGAAGAAACGAACTGAGTTCCTCGATCGCTTAGGATCTGTTTTGGTGCTCCCCATCGGCAAACAAAGTTCTTTAGAGCTAGGGCGCAAGCATCTGCTGTTATTCTTTTCAGAGGAATTAACTCGACGAACTTGGTCATGTAGTCTGTGAACACGAGTAGAAATTTATATCCTCTTCGGCTGACGGGAAATGGTCCCATGATGTCTACTCCTATCTTGTCGAAAGGTCCAGTCGGAACTGTTGATATCATGAGTCCGGGAGTTCTCCTGTTGCTTATTTTGTATTGTTGGCAGAGGACGCATTCTCTGACGTATTTTCTGACGTCCTTTTCCAGATCGGGCCACCAATATCTGTGTCCGACTTTTTCTTTTGTCTTGTAATTTCCTCGGTGTGCGGAAAGAGGATGGTCGTGCAGGAGTCTCATGGTTTCCCTTCTGAGAGATTTTGGTAGATAGATTCTTGCGGGACGGGTTCCAGACGCTTTTCGGTATATTAAGTTGTTGACCATCTCGAAATCTGGGTGTTCCGGCGGATTATCTTGTCGTAATAGTTCAATTATTTCGCGAATAACTGGATCTTCTCCTTGGGCTGTAATGATGTCATCGCGGTCGAAAATGTGAAAGTTCGCATGTGGGTAGGGAGGAAGAACATATGCATGGTGAGAATGATCCGATGGGACATTCGAGTCTTCGGATGAAGCTTCTTGATTTTCTTCTTCCACGGTAGAGGCGACTGACATGGCAAACAGTCCCAGTGGAGCTCTTGAAAGGGCGTCTGCGACAGTATTTTCGACTCCTTTCTTGTGTTGGACTTTGAAGTCGAAGGTTTGGAGATACATCGCCCATCTGACGAGTTTTGAATTTGGCTCCTTGAGTCCGAATAGCCATTGTAGCGCTTTATGGTCGGTTACGACGGTGAAAGGTCTGCTTTCCAGGTACGGGCGGAAATGTCCGATGGCCCAGTATATCGCGAGACATTCCTTCTCGGATGTGCTGTAATTTGCTTCGGCATCCCTTAGATTTCTGCTGGCGTAAGCGATCGGGACTTCAATTTCGTCTTGAATCTGAGATAGCATTGCTCCCAGGCCGGCGTCTGAGGCGTCCGTAGTTAGGATGCTTGGGGCATCTGGTTTGTATGCTGCAAGAGGTGGAGAACTGCAGATGGCGTTCTTGATTTTCTGGAATGCTTCCTCTTGAGCTGGACCCCATTCGAATTTGACTCCTTTCTTTTTCAGCTGGTTGAGAGGAGTGGCTATCTTCAAGTAGTGTGGTATAAATCTGTGGTGCCATCCAGCCATTCCAAGGAATCGTTGGAGTTGTTTCAGCGTCTTCGGTTGCGGATAGTTCTTGATGGCTTCCACTTTGGACGGATCGATGTATATTCCTGTTTCGTTTATGACGTGTCCCAGGACTACTGCTTCTGACTGGGCAAATCGGCATTTTTTCAGTTGAAGAGTGAGGCCGGCGTTCTTCAATTTTGTCATGACGTATTCCAGTGCGTTCTTCTGTTCTTTCCAAGTTTCGGATGCGATCAAGATGTCATCTAGGTATACCACAATAGAGAAATTTTCTCCATCCCGGAAGACTTCATCCATCAGACGCTGGAATGTACTTGGGGCATTGCAAAGTCCAAAAGGGAGAACGTTGAATTCGTATTTCCCAGCGTGAGTGATGAAAGCGGTCTTTGGTGAGCTTCCTGGTTCCATTTCGCCTTGCCAGTAGCCTGACTTCAGGTCCAACGCTGTGATGTATTTGGGTTTCCCCAACTTACTTAGGGTTTCGTCGATACGAGGAATAGGGTACGGATCCTTTGCTGTGATTGCGTTCAGTTCCCTCACGTCGATGCAGAAGCGGTACTTCTTTTTCCCTGTCCCGGATCCGTCGTCTTGTTCCAGGATTACGACTAATGAAGCCCATGGTGACGTGAATGGTTTGATGATGCCATCTTTTAGCATATCGTAAATATTTTGTTCGATGATTTTCTTCTTTTCGTCGCTAACTCGGTATGCTCTTTTATGTATAGGCTTAGCGTTACCTGTGTGTATTTCATGGACGACCAGACTGGTTCGTCCTAACTTGTCTCTGAATAATTCAGGGAACCTGAGAAGGAGTTCCTTCAACTCTCTCTTCTGCTTGTACGAGAGAGGTTGAATCAACTGCTTCGCTGACGTTATTTACCATTTGAGGTGACGGGGGCAATTTGTCCTCTGACACCTCTACTAGTTTAAGTGTTAGTCCATTTATTGAGCATGTTAAAGTTCCAAAATCGATTATGGTATTCCAATCTTCTAGGAAATCTTGGCCTAAGATTGCGTCACACAGGAGTGAAGGGACAATATGAAATTCTTGACTAAAATTCCTAATGATTTCTTGTTCGAATTTTAATTCAAAATCTAATACTGTTGATCCTTTAGTAAAAGAGTACTGTCCGTTCCCCATGACTATGCATTCTGATCTTTCTGACTTAGGTTCTAGTATATTTTCTCCCCTAAATCTTTGTATGGCCCTCCATTGGTCTAGGCTTATCATGGATACTTCAGCACCATTATCGATTCTTGTATGTAGGATCATCGTTGGCAAAAATCCGGATTTTTCTTGAAAAAGCCACTGGTATGGTTTTTTGCTGGTTTAAACCGGATTTTATTGGATTTATATGGCTTTTTTTAACTACTCTCTAGTGCTTAATTTTAGCACTTCTTTTTTACATTTAGTGCGCTAGTTGACTTCTGCTAGGCCGTCTAATTAAGAATCATTTTGATTGTACATAAAAGTTGATAAAACTATAGACATTTCCCTTAGAGATGAGTAGGACCCCTGATTTAATCGGGATTTTTCAATCCAACCCGACCCATATCGGGTTGGGTGAGAAAATTACTTAAAATGTTTTGCTGGTCGGGTCGGGTAGGGTTATCATATCGTCTACCCGGGTAGACATTTTTATTATCTTCCATAGGGCAGGGTCGAGCCCGGATAGGCTTTTTGTGATCTTCAATAGGACAGGGTCTGATAAAGATTTTTCTAGATGCGCGGTCCGACCCAACAATATAGCGTTGCGAAAAATTCAACTCAGTCTCACGAATTTCGGGTGGGTCAGTGGGAGGAGGGCACGTCAAACTAACCCACAATGTATGGGAATGGACCATTTCGATAAAATAAAGAGGTAAAGACATGTGGGTTAAACGTTTCCTTCCATCTCACTTTATGGTGCCTGCGCTGTACTCTATTATTATATTTTTTGAAAAATCCACTGGATTTTTCATCGTGGTTTAAACCGGTTTAATCCAGGTGGATAAAACCGGACTGGATACCAGCGTGCCAACCCTGTGTAGGATTGTGTGTTAAAATTTTATTTTTATTAAATGAGGGCTCCTCTTTGGGAGTCCTCTTCTTTGAATTGTGGCCAAGTGAAGTGGAGTGGTCACAATTCGGTCTTCTTCTTCAGGGACTATTGGGTTGCGGGAGGGAAACGTCCTCTGGTATTCCCCCCCGAGTTGGCGTTTCCCGGAAACTGACCTCGATTTCTTTCCGTTCTGGCTGATGGGCACTCGTTTAAGTAGTGACCCAAGCCACCGCAGTTGAAACAGGTTATTTGACGGGCGTCCTGGTTTACCACCGGATAGATTCGTCTTTCCTGGGCTTGGTCCTGTTGACGTCTTGGAATTGGTGGAAGGGCTAGCTGTCGAGGTTCTCGTTCCCGGGTTTCGCTAGTTTGATTTCTCGATTCGAAGACTCGAGTCCGGCGAGGATATTCGTCTCGTTGTAGGTTTTGTCGTCTTTGTTGATTTCTTGACACAAGGTGGGATTGCCTTGTTTGGGGGTTGGGTCTTGGGAAAGGAGTTATATAATTTGGAGCTGGGTAGCTTTGAGGGACATATTGGACAGGGAAAGGATTTTGGGATCCTTCCGGAAGAGGGAGGGTGGTGTTCCCATGAGGGATGAACCGCTCTAAGTTTGTGTCCATGTTTGTGTAATACGTTTCCATATGCGGGATATACCCGGATGGAGTCGTTACTGGGGTATAAACCGTTGTTGGGGGAGCTACCTGCTGTATAACCGGTTGTGGAGGCAATAATTGAGGTTGGGGCATCACTTGTGGCTGTGGGACTACCTGAGGTTGTATCTGATATACTGGTTGTTCTCTAATTATTATTGGTTCCTGATACGTTTTAACTTGAGTCTCAGGGGTTTGTTGAGCTTTTTCCTCAATTTGATTTGTCTTACTTGGGGTTTGACTAGATTTGGGCTTATTTAGGCCTAAGGTTTGTTCAATTTTTAAACAAGCATCATGTAAATCCGCGGTAGTGTACAGGGGGATAAACATGAGGAGCCCTTTTAATTCATTTCTTAAATTTCGCTTTATCATTACAAGTAACTCATTATCCGGTATTGGGGGATGTAGATTTTGGTTTACCCTTGCAAAATAACCGAAAAATTCGTCTACTGACTCATTGGGTTTTTGTAGCCTGTTATTTAAATCTATTCTAACCTTAGCTTCCTCATCCTCAATTTTATAATGCCGTTTCAGTCTCCCTTTAAATTCGGGCCATCCCATTCCTTGAGGGAGGGATCGAAACCAATATAGGGCATTTTCTCGTAAGAGGAGGGGCATAACATGCATTCTATCATCCTCACTGATTTTATGGAATGTCGCGTATTCTTCAAACTGCCTAAGAAACTCCGGCACGCTTTAGTTTTGCCTGCCGTAAAAAGCTAGTCTATCCGGGGGATCTAAACCTTTTACGCCGCCTTGGTTAGCTATTGCCATATTTGAGAAAGATTGCAAAATCGAGGCTAAAAAGGCAGCCTGTTGCGCACCTCCACTATTTGGATTATTTTGTTGGGGCTGAGTGTTTGACATTCCTGGGGGCTGACTATAGCCTTGAGCAGGAGGGGGTTGTGGAGTTCCTTGAGGGATATTAGGAGCTTGTCTAGTGGGTCTCTGTGTCTGTCCGACAGATATGGGATTTGTTATATTCTGCCTAATATGGGCTGTTGCGTATATAACTGAGCTACTACGTGGAATGGTTCCACCCGGAGGGGTATTAGGAACTGTGATTGGTAGAGTAGACATTATCGGGTTATTAATTTGACTAATTGGGGCCCAACTATTCATAAATCTCTTCGCCCTAGTATATGAGCTATCTTGAACTGTCTCGACTCTAGGGTTTGGTTGACTAGTTTGTGGGGGTTCAGTTAAATTAATCAAATCAGGGGTACTCCTTCCATATCTAGATTTGATTCTAATGAACCCCTGGGGGTTGTCTATTTGTCTTGCTTGATTGAATAAGGCTAGGTTTCTAGCGCGTTTATTGGTCTCTTTTTCTACTTGATTTTGAATTGCTAACTGGGGATTGTCTATCCTTTCTTCCTGAGTATTTAAAAATCTACTTAAATCAAAATTACTATCCCATAAGGGTTCATCATTTGGGTTAGACGCGTGTGCCATATTCGTTTCGGTTAACCGAGAGGGACGTAAGATATTTCCGAACACGCGGTTAGGCTTAGCCTCCGGCCACGTGTATCCCGAATTTTCCGATTCACGGGAGGAAACCGAAGAAATATCCGAATCCCTTCGTTCGCGGTATAATTTTAACTTTGGGCACGATTCGGGATGACTCATTAAAATTTCAAAAATATTTAAATTCGAAAAATTGTTCTATCCGAAAAATAATTTGATTTATCACAAGGTTTTATTCTAAAAATAAAAATACTAATCTAAATAAATAATATAATAAATAAATTCTATCATTCAAATCGATTTAAACTTAAACTTGGGAAGCACGCCCTCGAATGTTCTAGAAGAGAGGTTCCAAGATGGCGGCTATCTTACTCAAACTAGAACTAGCCTGTCGCTAACACGCGAATCGGGCCCAAACCACCCCGACGGAGAAGAAAAGCGACGGGACGAGGAAAACAATAACCGAGGGTTCAAAAATCCTGGTCACGCGGCACCATTTGCAACGGACTACCCCGGGAAAATTAAACTGGCCGGTCGTGAAGAGGGGAATTCCGTCACAGGACGTTAGGTAGCCCTGATTTATTTAAGGGGGACCTTGTGACAACGTTAAGTCTTAAAAACGGGAATTCTAAGATAGGCCTAATTAAATAACTTTCTCCCGTTGGAACTTAATAAAAGAAATTATTCATACCTTCTGCTCATGTTGAAATCGAAAAGGAATACTTTAATAACTTGTTAAATTTTACAAAAGAAACTTCGCGAAATTTTCCGAGGGACGACTGCGCGAGACCAAAACTATCGCGGAGACGGCTTCCGACGAGTTGACTTGAAGAACGGGAGAGAGAGTCAGAGAGAGAACCGTGGGTCTTGCACGGGCTTATATACAGAAATTATAAAGGGGGGTAGAGAGAAGGAAGAAGGAGGTGACGTAGACGACGAAAGGAGCGGACATATTCCGAGGAATATGTCTGTCCCTTTTGTCGTCTGCAACGATTTCTGGATGAAACCGTTCCAAAGATAACCCGGAGAACTTGAAAACTTTGAAGTCACTTTGGGGTGTTCCTGAATTTCAAACTAGTGAGAACGAGAAGAGTCAAGGAAGCTTTAGTCAGCCAACAAGTACAAATTTTGAAACTGGAATTAGTGAGAAAAGTCAAGCAACTTCTAGTGAAGCAGGGGAAATAACAGGTATTAATTCTGAAGACTGTGAGAAAAGTCATGCTAGACAAACATCAATAAGCTCAGACGAAGATATAGTGATATTAAATGATAAAACTTCCAACAAAGAATCTCTTGGAGATGAAGAAACTCAAGGTACAGTTTCAAGTCAAACTGTATCTTCATCATCAACATCAAGCCAGCCTCGGGGTAGAAAATAACGATTCGTAAACCCTCTTTGTACAACAATTTGATCATTTTTCTAATATATTATCAATAATTTCGTTTAACATTTAGAGATAATATCATAACATTAAGAATACAGTTACTAACGTGTGATGTGTGCCATATGGAATTGGTAAATTGGCCTAAAATTTAATTAAATATTACTTTTTTTATTATCCCTAGTTTTGGTTTAAATTTAATTACTTTGCATAATTTCACATTGGAATAAGGTGCGGCTGACTTTTCCAACGCCTTTTTAGACTCCCTTTGTTCACCGTGAACAATTAACAATGGTTTTGATCTAAATATTGTTACTTTTAAATTTCTAATCTTTAAACTAAGCTAGATCCCTTGATTACCTATGTTTATCTGGATACTGTTTCATAAGCCAAGGAATATCGATAACATAACTAAACTAATATTGAAATAATAAATTAACTGAAATGCTCACTATCACTTTGAAGTCATAAGTAATGTTTTTACCTGAACTGATTGTATTAATTCCCCATCATAATCTGATAATATTCCTTTCAAAGTGTATGCCATGCCAGCATGATTGTATTTATCATCAATTCCTCGTACGCGAGTTAAATAAAAGCCGATATTTTGGGCCGCACACGCTTCTTTTACACGCTTTGGACTATCTTCCTCATGTGTCTTGGCTCTCTTATTAACTTTTTCTACATGCGATAGATTAAGTTCGGGCTTACGTTTTGAAGATCTGTTTTCCTCATTTTTAACCTTACTAGATTTTATATACTCACCATCACTCTCATCAGAATCTGATAATTCGTGGAATTTCCTTGATGCCGCGGTATTACTAGATTTTATATCCACAACATCACTCTCATATGAATCTGATAATTCGTGGAATTTCCTTGATATCGTATTACTAGATTCCATTTCTTCACCATCACTCTCATACGAATCTGATAATTCGTGCGGTTTCCTTGAAGCCGTATCAGGGTTGGCACGCTGGTATCCTGTCCGGTTTTATCCACCTGGATTAAACCGGTTTTAACCGGGATAGTGGATTTTTCTAAAAAAAATTTAATAAAAGAGTACAGCGCAGGCACCATAAAGTGAGATGGAAGGAAACGTTTGACCCACATGTCTTTCCCTCTTTATTTCATCGAAATGGTCGATTCCAATATGTTGTGGGTTAGTTTGACGCGCCCTCCTCCCACTGCCCACCCGAAACTCGTGAGACTGAGTTGAGTTTTTCGCAACGCTATATTGCTGGGTCGGACCGCGCATTTAGAAAAATCTTTATCAGACCCTGCCCTATTGAAGATCACAAAAAAGCCTACCCGGGCCTGACCCTAGCTGCCCTATTGAAGATCACAAAAAGCCTACCCGGGCCCGACCCTAGCTGCCCTATTGAAGATCACAAAAAGCCTACCCGGACCCGACCCTAGCTGCCCCATTGAAGATCACAAAAAAGCCTACCCGGGCCCGACCCTAGCTGCCCTATTGAAGATCACAAAAAAGCCTACCCGGACCCGACCCTAGCTGCCCCATTGAAGATCACAAAAAAGCCTACCCGGGCCCGACCCTAGCTGCCCTATTGAAGATCACAAAAAAGCCTACCCGGGCCCAACCCTAGCTGCCCTATTGAAGATCACAAAAAAGCCTACCCGGGCCCGACCCTAGCTGCCCTATTGAAGATCACAAAAAGCCTACCCGGGCCCGACCCTAGCTGCCCTATTGAAGATCACAAAAAGCCTACCCGGGCGGAATGATAACCCTATCCGACCCGACCAGCAAAACATTTTAAGTAATTTTCTCACCCAACCCGACCTAGGATTTTCCGACCCGATATGGGTCGGGTTGGATAGAAAAATCCTGATTAAATCAGGGGCCCTACTCATCTCTAAGGGAAATGTCTATAGTTTTATCAACTTTGAAAATCTCAGTATGAATTTTTAGACTTCTTCGAACAGGAGAATGTTATGTACTGTAAAATCTGCAGGAAAAAAGAAGGAAAAACTTTTAAAAAAAGCTCAAATTTTTTTGGTTCGTGGCAGAAGCAATTTTCAAATATCTGCTATTAAAGCACATCAAATATCTAGTTTTCACAATGAATGTTTAGCTAAAAATGAAGTTGAAGAATTATCTTCTGAGCCATTACCATCCGCTATCTTGAGGCTAACTAAAATTCATAAAGAAAAACTTTCATGCCTTTTCAACACTGTTTACGACCTAAGTATCTAACTCATCATACAATAAATTTCCAGAACTCTGTCAACTCCAAAAAAAATGGAATAGATATGAGAATTTCATACACTACCCACTACAAAACTGTAACACAATTTGCAGAGTACATTTCAAATGTTTGCCAAAAAGAAACAGCTAAAGCAATACTAAATGCAAATAGTTTTTCCTTGATTTTGGATGGATCGACAGATAAAAGCTCCAGCAATCATGAAATAGCATACGTTTGCATTTTAGAAAATGGGAAACGTACAACAAAAGTTTTGCCAATTCTCAGACCCGAAGCTTGCGATGCCACTGGCATTGAAAAATGCCTAAATGATTATTTTGAAACACTTGGAATAGGCAAACTGGATTCAAAAATTAGTTTGTATTGGAACAGACGGAGCCTCAGTTTACCATGGAAGACACAATGGTTTGATAGAAATATTTAGAAGGCAAAAAAAAACAAATTTCTCATCGGAATACATTGCATGGCACATAAAACAGAATTACATATTTAAAGTGCTTTCAAAGGCAACAAAGAAATAGAAAAAGTTGCTGAAATAATTAAAGAGATCTTCAATTTTTATCATAAGTCATACAAAAAAATTGATGGCATCAAAGAAATTGCAGATCAGATCCAAGAAAATATTTTAAAATTCGGAACACTACCTCAAACAAGATGGATGACATTTCATTTCAAAGCTGTAAAGGCAGTAGAAAGGAAATGGAAAGCATTGCTTCTTCACTTGACAGAAGTTTGCACTACCTCAAAAGATGCTAAAACGTCTGCGAAGGCCAAAGGTTTAAGTGAAAAGATCGCTAGTTCATCATTTATTGCCCGCTTAGCCCTTATGTATGACATATATTTTCAACTTTGTAATCTTTCCCAGAAGCTTCAAAAAATTATTTATTGTTATATGAAGCCAAAGATGAGGTTAAAGCCGCTGTTTTTGAGATAAGAAAACTAAAAATGGAAGGAGGAGTTAAAGTAAAATCTATTACTAATGAGCTTTTGAAAAATTCAAATGAATTTCGGGGTCTACCCAAAAAATTTGATTTAGAAAATGCTAATTCTATCTTAGAAGATAGTGCAAATCTATGTGAGAAAGTTGCCTCTTTTTTAGAAATACTTTACGAAACTACAGATAAAATTCCTGGCTGCACTAAAATTTTTGACACAAGATTATGGCCAAGTATAGGGCTAAATTCCAAAGAAATCGAAGATTTCGGAAATCAATAAATTAAAGAGGTAGTAGAATTCTTTAAACCAATTCTTGATGAAGAAGAAATTATGAGTCTGGAAACTGAATGGACTTCATTCAAAATAATGTTATCAAGCCAGTTTCCAATGAAAATCAGGGACAGCCCCAAAGATGTATTCTCTTTAATGATAGATAAATACTTAAGGCGTTATCCTGTTCTATGCAAAATATTTGAAGTTATATCACTAGTTGTTCCTTCTTCAGCTGAGGCTGAAAGAGGGTTTAGTAAATCAAACCTTATAAAGAGCAAACACCGTATGTTGTTGAGCTGAAAAAACTTGGATAACTCCTCAAGAATTTGCTTAAGTAAAACAAGCTTAGAGGAATTTGATCCTGTACCAGCCATAAAATTGTGGTTAGCTGATAGAGAAGGACGATTCGGAAATCGTACAGACCATTTAGATAAGGAATTGAATTTGGATGATGAGGATTTTGAGATATAATAAGTTCCTAAGCATTTCGCTATTTAAATACCAAATATTAAAAACCTTTTCGTGATACCAATGTAAAGTTAACATGTCTGTATTTATAAAAAATTTGTGATACAAATTTTTTTGTGATATCTAAAATATATTGTTATTAAAGCCAATTTGAAGATTTGAACTTTTTTTTCATTTTGAGCTACCTTAACCTCTATTGCATGGAGATTGAGTATCTAGATTATACACTGCTGTAGTGTACACTGTACAGTTGTACACTGCCAATATGTGACTATTTAGTCGGCAGACTCGGAACATATATTAGGCCTAGGTATTCGTCACCATAAT
>JAEQBA010001020.1:0-125000 GCA_019434445.1 Phalangium opilio | reverse complement strand
ATTATGTACATAGTATGAAGTGTGTGCGGTTTTTGAAATTGAAGACTTTCCAAAAACGCTGCTCACCCTGTAAAGTTTACCGAGCAACCTTACGGAAAATGAAACTACGCTCTGCTTCCGCTAAGCAAAGAGCTATTATTACTGTAAATCGTTCTACCAAGAGAATAATAGAATTTAGACGTGCAAGAAAAAGTAGACAGGCGATAGAAAAGTTATGCAAAGCCAAACTTAAAGAAGAGGGAAATAATAATTCGTTTACTTCCATAGTTCTCCGAGAATAAATCAAAACCATGACAACATCGAAATATGGAATGAGGTGGGATCGTGTTTTTCTAAATTGGTGTTGCTATATGAAGAACAAAACAAAAGCATCATATGAAATCTTACGAAAGTTCAAAATCATACCACTGCCCACAACCAGAACGTTATATAACAATAGTCACGTTTTAGACAATTCCAGTGGATTTAACAACAGAAAACTCATTCAAATGGTTAAGGAGACAAATCTACAGGCACTGGAGGAACACCAGAAATATTTCGTGTTGCTTTTAGATGAACTTGATGTTAAACCAGATTTGGTCAGCCACAAAAATACTGGATTACTGACAGGGCTTAAAGACATATCACTGGAACACAACAAACTAGACAATATTATTGAAGAAGAGAATGGATCTTCTACACCCCCACTAGCAATACATATTCTTCAATTAATGCTTAGAGGCATCACTACAAGTTTTAAAATTCCATTTGCTGACTTCTCCCAAGCCATTAGGAGACTAGAGGCTCATGGTTTTCGAATTCTTGGAGTGGTTAGTGATGGTGCTTCGACTAATAGAAAATATTTTCGTTTGTGCCACACAAATTTAATAATAAGGATGTGCCTTATTTTACTAAAAATCTCTATTCACTTGATGAAGAACGATTAATTTTTTTTATATCTGAAGCTCCTTATCTAATGAAGACTATAAGAAATGCTTTGTTTTCTTTTACGAGAACGGTTTGGAAAAACGGAGAGTCTATTAACGCAAGCATAATTTTTAAATTGTACTATAAAGACAAAGGCGAATTTCAACATGTACCGAAATTGACATACTCCCATGTTTTTTTGACCAGCCAGGCCAAAATGAAGGTAATGCTAATTTACTAATAGTAATACTTGGCAGAAATTAATGTTACTGTTGCACTTTTCCTTAGGTATCGTATGCGACGCAAGTTCTAAGTGAAACTGAAGCTGCCGAAATAGAATTAATTTAAAACACGAAATGGCGAAGTATAAGGAAACTGTAACATTTATCCGGGTATTCAACAAATTATTTAATCTTTGCAATGTGAAGAACTGCAGCGAAGCATCCCGATATGTTAAACCAAACAAAGCTCCCTATCGTTCAATGGATGATGAACGATTAAAGGCCTTTTTCAAAATAACGTACTTATAGGGACTCTTTGGAGACCTGGTGGTGATGTTTTGTACAACTGACTACGAATATGGTGGTCGGAAATTCACCACCAGCTTTCCGAAGGACCCATTTACAAACATTTAATCGCTTATTGATTTTTATTTTGCACACGACATCATAGATGGCGTTTGCAAAATATTTCTCTATACGGAAAATTTGACGAGGGAGAAGCCACTCTGTAATAAAGTCTTTCTGAGAGTGTAAGATGGGAAGCGTATTACGCCGTTTAACGCGGAAATACACTCGGGATTACTTTTTACAGTTTTTATTTCAATATTAGAACGGATTAAAGGCATATCTCCCGAATTTACGGCATTAAAACCACCAAAAAGGTAATACCCGGGGAATACGCCATTGGCTGATCCCTCGGACGGCGTGCGTTTCTCGTTGACGAGGGGAAAGCCGCTCCGTAATAAAGTCTTTCTGAGGGTGTACGATGGGAAGCGTATTACGCTAGTTGCCTGATCCCTCGAATGCCGAGCGCGGCGTGCTCCCGAGCGCGACGTGTCGGTTAGTAACCTCGTATTTTAAGCTTAAGATGATACTGAGAATAAATAAGGGAAGATTGGCGCGGCTCTAGAGACCGCGCGCGTTATCCGGGGTATCGTAAATTATGTACGTAGAAAACCTCATATTTTTAGCTTAAGATGATACTGAGAATAAACGAAGGATAGATCTCTGGTCTAAACGCGCCAGATTTTACGGTAGACGGTAGAGTAGACCGGGAGTCCTATATTGCGTACGCGGGAATCTTGCGGACTGCCGACGGCAATGTTTAAGCCTTTGCTTAACTGAATTTTATTTTATCAAGCTAAATATAATTTTTGTGATCTACTGTCTTGTGACACTTGAAGTTCCGATTTAATGTTATAAACAGATTCCCGATTAGTAAAATCAATTGTCGGTAAGTGTATACAAATGGCCAATTGATTTAAGTTCCTATATAGAAACTAGTTCAAATAAAACGAAAATTATCAAATCTTAACTGAATTTCCTACTTAGATTTAAATATCAATTTTTCAAGCTAAGTATAATTTTTGTAAACACTGCGACTAATTGTATTATTTACTAAACATTGTGATTAATGTTTAGAGCTCGGCATTATCTATCCATTATCCACAAATTGGTGGATAACCGATTATTTATAAACAAAGTTATGGATTATAATACGATTTAGCATGAGTTATGTGGATAATTTTCGAGTATGGATGAAGATAAAATAACTTGGATAATGGATAGATAATGCCGGGCTCTAAACATTGTGATTAATGTAACATTAGTAAATAAATCATTAAAAATGATTTATTTACTAAACATTGTTATTAAGGCTTTAGAGCCGAACATAAAATCTTAACTGAATCTCCTACTTAGATTTAAATATCAATTTTTCAAGCTGAGTATAAGCCCTGAAAATTTAATGACAAGTGTGTTACAATCGATTATATCCAAAAATGGTTAAAAATGTTCATAATTAATTAGTTTTATAAATTATGCAATGAAAGAGGAAGTGACGTACATTTGGGTAAATGTTTCGCGGGAGATTCAAATGTCGATTTGGGTTAAAGAAATAAGAGAATAATTTGAGATGGTGAAATGTTTGGCGGGAGATTCAAATGTCGATTTGGATTTGGGTTATAGCGTGGGTCCTCGCGGAGCGCTCCCATGGAGGAATAAAACTAGGAGATCCTATTCTTCAAAAACAGTCTTTAACGAAGCTGGAAACTACTACTACCATTTTTATTGCTCCTTGGGAGCGCTCCGCGAGGACCCAAAGGAAAACGCTATTAAAGAATAGGGTTTTAAGCTCTCTCTCCTTATGGAACCAACCCTAATGTTTACATTTGGATTTGGGTATTTAATCATTAAAATTTTTAGAGAATAGTGCCCCTGGATACATTTCAAGTTTTCTGCTTATTTCCGCTCTCGCGAATTTCCAGGAGGCTCAAAGTATTTCAGTTATTTCCGCCCCAATTCAACCTTTTCTAGCCGTGATTTATTTCGTCGGTTTTATTTTAAGCAGGGACGGAAATAAGATAACTTTGAGACACTTATAGGGGTCACTGCCTCACTGGACCAATGTCCTATAAATTGATTGGGTGTGCAAAATGTTCTGGTTGCTGGACCAGCTTGTTTACTTCATTCTCGTAGTGGTTGGAAGTCGACTTAAAGGGATAGAATCAATCTTTTGACTACTAATGAAAAGCTTTCATTTTTTTTAAATCAGATAGAACCTAAAATTACGTTTTCAAAAATATATAGATATTGATAGTTTTAATAACTTAACTATTTTTGATTAATGTTTAAAAGTATTAGTTTTCGGCGCCGCTCCGATCACTGCTAACTAAACTAAATTACTCCACCGACCCACCTCTCCCTCGGAGGTACAGTAGATTTACTCCTAAAAGTAGTTTTCATACTATTCTGCATTTTTGCGAAATTAATATAACTCATTTCGATACGGGGATGCTTTGAAAGTTATAAAGGTAAATAGTTTCACTGTAATTTTGGTGTTCAAAGTAATAGTTTTACTATGTTTAATTACAATTAAGAATATGTTAAAGCCTAGATTAGGGCCATTAGGCTAAAACAAAGTTATACCATTATTATACATGGAAACTAAGCCTTTGCCAAAATAGCGCAAAATGTGGTGTTTTGGACATTACCTGTAACAATTTTGATAAATCTCTATCATCCTTACTCTACAACGTAACCGAGAGTTAAGAGAACAAAGTATAATAAACATGAAAAATCAGAATTATGTATACAAGGGTCTTCTCAAATATGCGCCGCTACCCCAGTGAAGGTGAAAAGCTACTATACAGTGGTCTAGAGCTCCTACATTCTCCTATTTCCAAACAACCATTGAATCAAGAGACATTAGCAACGTCACTGTGTGAAAAACAAGTTGGGCGGTATTTCGCGGCTAGTTTGAATTTCAAAATATCTATCGTACTTTTCTTAATTTTAAACGTTTTAATTCGATTTTTTTAGCACACATAATTTTACGCGCATTTTTTTACCTAAAACTGCCCTCATCTTGTACAAGTCGGAAAACATTGATTCTATCCCTTTAATAACTTATTTAAACAACTGGGAAAAAGAGGTCATGAACAGACCCGGAAAATATATTGAAAATCAGAGATATTAAATATGTTGCTCACACGAGAAATGATAGAGGAACTTAAAATGACTGGTATGTAGCTTTGATGATTAATATCTAAGAAAATAATTATATTCGTTATTTGTATTTAAATTTGTAACGCTATCAACATCAGCAGTTGTAAAGTTTTTACTGAAAAAAGGAGCATCATATATACTAACTCAGCACCTGAATCAAGACATTCGGGAACAGGAGTTTGGACGGCACCGGGCTGATGGTGGAAGAAATAATAATCCCTCAGTGTGGCAATATCAATGCAATATCGATAAACTAAAATCTTTGAAAGGGCTGGTCCTAGATGCAATTGGCGGAAATACTAAACTTGATTCATGAATTACTAATTTTTTCAACTGAGGAACATGTAACCATTTTATTTTCAAACATTAAATATATTGTAGGAACAAATCTGCGTCTGGTTCATCATTTAAAAAACTATAATCCTTTGAACTATCAACAGAGAGACTAGTTGAAGCTATCACATTAGGCCTATTTAATTTTGTCACCTTCTTTGGAAAATTCTCTTTTCCGCCACTACGAGTTCTAGATTTCTGGCCCTCAGTTTTATTCTTTTCTTGAAGGGCTATCCTAAGAGCTAATTTTCTCTTTATTGACTCCTTGTATTGGTATTCTTCTTTGCAATCTTTGACAAGTATGTTACCTCTTGTATTCAAAAAAATGTCTATGACTTTGCGAAACCATATAATGTCTCCGTTTGTTAGGTTTTTCCAGTCATCTGTGAGTTCTTCCAAAATTGCCTTAGATGCCAGATCTTTAATTTTTGCCCCTCTTAACTGAGAAACATTGTACTTGTAAAACTTATCAAAAATCTCTTTCATTTTTTGAAACAAATCAAAACATTCATCTGTTACGAGTATTAACTTTCCTCTATCGAGAGCACGCGTCCAGGCTTCATAATCTTCACTAGCATTTTCTTTATCACATTCAGAAGCAGGAGTTTTATTCTTTAATAAAGCATTAACAATAATTGCAGGACATTTCTTCTGATTCAGCCTTCGCATAATAAATCCTGCAATTTAAAATAATGTATCCAGACGTTTCTTCGGCTGCTTATTCTCATTACTAAATAGTTGGTTCAACGGCAAATTGAGTTCTTTCCTTAGTTTTAATTCCTTTTCTTTCTTTTTAATTTCTTTTAAAACAGACTCTTCGAAACCAATTCTTAGTACCAACATTAACTTTTGGAAAAAATCTTGGAAAAATAAGCTCATTGAAAACTTCTGTAACGTGCAAGGCAGTTGCTTGAACGAATCAAATGATTCAAATATTCCTTTAAACCTTTCGTTGACCATTACATCTAAGCATAATTTGTGTGTTTTAAAACGATAATCTTCACGGCTTTTACTCTTCTTAATATCTTCAGAAATAATCTCATAAAGATTTTGACTAACAACAGTGAATTGCTCCTCATTTAAATGATACAGGTCTTTTAGAAAGGGACAAACATCTAAATGTGAATAATCACTTATGTGCTGAGCCATGGTGGCTAAGCTGCTTTTCAATGCAGACAAAACCGAATCTATTAGAGTAACATATATTATGTAGTAATTAACACGAACTAAATCCAAAATTATGTTTACCTTTTGATATATTTTGAGTCCAAATTTCCTTTCATGTTATCCGTGCTCAAAAACAAAAGCGAAGAAATCTTAGCACTAAGCCTTAGTTTTGCGCCGAAGCAAAGCCGAACAGCTGAGCCGAAGCGGCCGAAAGAAAATAAAATATCAATTTCCGTTTCGTTCCCAAACTCCAAAGTTCTTAAGCCGGAAGTAGTTTGGTCAACCAAAGGTCCAGACAAAAAAGTCCCGAGCTTCCATTCCTGGTGCGTGTATATTCTTTGATTTAATAGACAACCTTGAGTACTCTATTGTATTCTATACAATTGTATAGAAATTTCATAGAATATTTTCGTAAGGGATAACTTCTTATTTCTCATATGTCAGTGTGGAACTGAAAATTCTCGGGTTGGAACATCTTGTTTTTCTGATCGTAATATTTAATACGGAGCTAAGTTGATATAGATAAAATTAATAATCGTTTGGCTTATTTGCTATTGTTTTGAACGCCACGTTTTTTGTCGTAACGTTTGATTTTCTGAACCGATTTACAATTTGAAAACCGTTTCGGATTCTACGTGACTAGACGCGTGCCACGAAAGCAGCATTGTTGATCCATTTTAAGCATTATTCCGTAACGTCCAAATCGGGGGCCTTTACTATTTCCACTATGTCTAACGCCCTATTAGCGCCACAGTCATTTTTAATTTTAAAATAATTTTGAGAAGTCGACCTATTTAGCTCAAATAAGAACAAAATGGCAGCCAAATTATAATGTCCAGAAACTTTTGTCCGGGACTGTACTTCTCAAATAATGTTACGAAGGGAAGAACGATAGTGAATGGAATTGTCGAAGCAATACCAACGAGATCTCGTCGGTAGAAGGCACCCTACACGCTCAATACTTTGTGCAAAAAACGTGGGTCCCGTTATTTAAGTTACAAAGTATAAATAAAACTTTGTCCAGACTAATATTTGTCAAAGTTCAAATATAATGCTACAATATTTCACACTCGATTAAAACTATAGTCTGTGTATTTAACGATTTATACGTTATGTTTGGTCAATGAAATTTCACACGGTCCATGGACTCAACATGAACTTTTTCACTGTGATTAAATATATTCAATAGAATTGAATACATCGTGTGCAAAATGATCAATATCTTTGTCCAATAAAATTTAAAGAATAATTTATAAGATGATAATTTTTATAAATGCCCCCCCTTAATTTGTGCAAAACATTGAGCTTGTAAAGGCCGCTTAGTGGCCGAAGGAATCTTTTCTGGGGAAGGGACTCAAGGGAGGAACGATAGTGAATGCAAAGGCTTCGTAAAAAAAGATTACCAAGCAGATAGGGACAATGGGAATCTCGTTAATCCATTTATGTGCGTCACCACAAGGAGATAATCAACATCAAGGAGCTATTTTACCAGCTAAAAAATGAGGGTATTGTGTGTCAGGTTTTCGCTGACGAACGAGTGTTCATAAAAGTTAACATCCCAAGGCGAGGCCGAACGTATTTACTGTAGAGTAAACGGCAGTTGAACACCCAAAGTTTTTTTCTCGTAACATATTTTCTCGGCCCAAACTAAGGTCTGTCACGGAAAGCTGGGTCTCCTTGAAAGAATTTCGCGCCCTTAAGTTTTTTGGGAAAGTAGGTGTGTTCCGCATGTGATGAGCTACTCGGTCAATACGTTTCATTTCTTAAAGGGAGGGTGAAGAATTTTTCAATTTGCTCACTTGACCGAGACATGAGGTACGATCGGGTTTATTCTTCCCAGAGGGAGAGAATTAAATTCCAAGGTACGATAGAAGATTATCCCTCGTTATGTTATCGATCATTTGGTCAGATAATTTGAATTGAAATTTAGAATCAGTTATGAGTTTCTTCCGTTTCCCAAGTTTCGTAAGCACTAATGCTTTGCATTTCTGAATATTTTGAGCCAATCCACGTTTAGTTAAGATCTCTTCGAGAATCTTAAGAAGAGAGTTCATACCAGCTTTACTTGATAGTAAAATTATTTCATCGGCAATGCAGATTATGTTGCACGACACATCTTCAAATTTGAACCCAAAATGATTGGGTAGTGAAAGCGCCAATTCGTCCATTACACAGTTAAAGAGCAGGGAAGATAGGGGATCACCTTGCTTCACGTCATTTGAGAATAAAATGTTATCCGTTCGCACATCACCACACAAGATGGCAGTGGAATATTCTCGGTACGAGTTTGCAACGTACTCGATTAAGTAGCCCTCTCTTCTCGCTGCCCTCAAGGACCGGAATATTAAATTGTGCGAGACACTATCGAAGGCTTTCGCTAGATCGATTGATATTGCATTCATCTCCTTCATTTTCTTTTTAGACTGGTTTAATGCCAAGTCCAGAAGCATATACCCCACCAGTTGACGTCATTTTCAAATCTAACAGCGTTTGGCTAGCAGATTGCCGATATTAAAGATGATGATGGATTATCAGGATTGCTGTGACACGCTCGATAAATATCTGACGCTGTAATTCTTCCAGCACGGAAATGGTTCCATGTTTTAGTCTTGGTTTGAAGTTTACTCTCACGTTCCACCTTTTGAGCTTGCGCAATAGTAAAATCAATTTTTACATTTAGACAGTGTTTTAAGAGATCTTCCAAGAGTACCGCTTTGTTTTATGATCATAATGTTCAATAAATAAAAATGGGGAACGCTTTATTGACACATTTTGGAATATATCCAGCCTGGTAGTTTTTATCAATACTAAAATAACATCTCTTTACCCCACGTCTAAACAATTTATCAGCTAGCTTTTTGAGTTCCTCATTTGTTATCATAGGCACTCCTTTTTGAACTAAAATGCACGATTGCTTTTCAGTCAAATTTCCTTGTATGCTGTTATTTTTCACATCGGCAGCTGTCTCAAGATGTTCATCGAGGGTCTCTTTCCTTGCAGCAGCAGAATCAAGGTTCATTTCAGCAATTGAAACATAATTAACTTCTTTCATTACGGGCACAGACCACTGAGACCAGTACGCTTTGACACCTGTTACAGTGGTTCTTTCTTTGAACCTCCCAGCGTACTCGATGTAGCATAGCAATTCTGAATCGTGTGAACAGGACTCATCAAGCCCTGCCATGCAGTTACACTGCCCACTTTAAATCGCGGCAGAACCAGAGTGAACAACAATCCATGGTTTCAGAGGTGGTTCATTTAGCCTTTGGGAGTGCATTACCTAGGATGGAATGTTTAGATTAGAAGATAATTTCTGTAACAATAGGCGTTACCAAACCTAAATACGCACAATGCCTTTGACTAGTATATATTTATCAAATGTCTTGACCATAACGTCCCTCACAAACTCGCTTACAAATTGATTATATCCGGTAAGATTTATAGTACTTTAATTGGTATTTGATAAAGGGAGATATTCCCTAGACTAAAAAATAATAAATGTCCGACAGGGCTATGGACGGCAAATACTTAAAATTGTCCAGTTGATCAGGCTTCACCATATAAAAATCTTTGATTTTAATTGTGCATATGCATACACCCCCATTTTAGCGTGCTATTTTAACCAAATATCTTTTTTCACGTGAATTTCTAAACCATCTATATACGCCGACTGCGAGGGAATATTCATTTCTTCCAAACTAATCGAAAAATATCAAGAAAAAAAACTAACTTTGAGTCTACAACAAAAGTAAAGCGTAACACCAAAACAAAATCACGCACCAGTTACCATACAATCCGCGTTCCTAATGGCGGGTGCCAAAGACTATATACTATTTCTACGCCATACTATTCTACCATGGTGGTCCCAAGCTCTTTACCTGCAAAAGTCACTGCGCCGGCGCTCTTAGCGCTCCAGTGAGCCTGTCCTCCGCCGAAACTATAAAACGGCTTACAAGCGCGAACTCGCCAGATTTAAAATAGGCAAAAAAGCATTCTTGGAAATCCATCTGCTCAGAAATTAGTTCCCTTACCCCGTTTACTCTCACGCATAAAATTTTGACAAATCGTTTACACCACTCTTTCCGCTGTTAAACTTTCTGATGGAACGCTGACTATTTCCATTGGTGAAACCCCTTTAACTATCGTTGACACCCTTTTTCCTTCCAACCAAACAACTCCTGATCTTCCATATCACTCTCATGTTCGCACCAGTGTTTTGGTGCCTTCTATTACTCCTGACGATTACGCATTCACATTGACTGAGATTGACGCAGTTTTACAAAACATGCCTCTCAACAACACGGTTGGTCTTTCAGCCGTACCTATAAAAGCCGTTCAAAATCTTAACATGGCTCGGCCCGATATTTTACATGCACTTTTCAACAGCTGCCTACAGCATTCCTACTCCCCATTAGCTTAGAAAGCTTCGAAAATTTTGCTTTTAAATAACCCTAAAAAAGATACCTCAGCTCGCTCATACCGTCCACTTTGCCTTCCAGAATCGCTAGGAAAAATCTTGGATAAATTAATAACAGACTGATTAAAATTTTCATCTCGAATCTAAAGGCCTGTCCAGACTGACACATTTTGCGAGTTCGTATCATCGCTTTGCTTGTTTGCAAGATCGCGCTACTGTCCACATTGGGTTTTCGCTACTTTGCGTCCACACCTAGCGAAGATACAAATTTCTCGCGACTAGGCCAAGAATTTCGCGCCTTCGCGAGAAAAGCACCAATCACAGACGAGAGGAAGGCAGGGGCGATTAGTTTTGTTTTTCTCTTTGGACAACGTCGATGGAGAAGGGCAGATGGCGCAATGATTGCTCAAACTTTATTGGCTCTCAGAATGGGAAAAGCAAATTTTTTGCGTGTATCAGAACAGAAGTGCAAATGTTTTCGTGATCTGTTGCGAAGATGCGAATAGACGAAGGCGCGAAGACGCGAACGCGAGTTCAATGTGGACGAAGCTTAACGCTCTACTTGATCCCCGCCAATACGAGTTTCGTTCAGGGAAATCAACTATCCTTGATCTGGCTCGGGCCGATTCTTTCATCCGTGAAAACTGAAAGGACGGTCTCCATACCTCCATTATATCGTTAGACATAGAGTGCGCTTTTGATACCCTCTGGACTTCCAGTATTCTCCGATCCTTACAACAAAAGAAATGCCCAAAAAATAAAAATATTCCCTCATCCGAAGCTCCTCTCTGATCGGCAGGCCGTCATCTCTACACCAAATCTCCATTTTACAAAACATATTGAATGCGAAGTTCCACAAGGCTCCTGCCTTGGACCTACACAAAGGAATGTCGCTTGCGACTCGTTAATCAACATTCTTACCCGGCTACGTTCGGATTTACAAGGATATGCAGATGACTTGCTCGCAATCTTGTGGGAAAAATCTCGCAGGCTGTTTGAAAGAGAGTAAGGATGCCCCTATAACACCAAACACGTTGGGGGGAAATGAATACCGTTGTTGGCGGGTAATTTGAATTGTTGCGCCACCTGGTGGTGGGTTTTTTTGGCGGGGACTATTAGCGTCCTTGGCGGTGCATGTGGTCGATTGTTGCGCCACCTGGTGGTGGGTTTTTTTTTGGCGGGGACTTTTAGTGTTCTTGGCAGTGGCAGTGCATGTGGTTGATTGATGCGCCTCCTGGTGGTGGGTTTTTTATGACGTTACGTGGCTGATACTTGTAGGGATAGGCTTATGCTCTTTCGGGCATATTCTATGGAACATCCTGGTAGGTTTATGCTGTATTAGATCTTGAAAGATAGGCTTATGCTAGGCTACGGTAGATCCTGGTAGTTTAATGCTAGGTTATTCTATGGTAGATCCTCAAGATACGCTTATGCTTTTTTAGGCTTATTCTATGGTAGATCCTGAAGATACGCTTATGCTATTTTAGGCTTATTCTAAGGTAGATGCTGGTAGGCTTATGCTGTATTAAATCATGAAAGATAGGCTTAAGCTATGGTAGATCCTAAAAGATAGCCTTTGTTATTGTAGGTTTATGCCAAGGTAGATCCTGAAAAAGATAGGTTTATGCTAGGTTATTCTGTGGTAGATCCTGAAATACAGGCTTATGTTAGGTTATTCTAGTTGTATAGGCGGAAGAATCAGATTTTGTATTGGAATTAGAACATTTAATGAGCACGAAATACTGATTTCTCATAAAAAAATTACTACCGATTTTTCATGCGAATACTACTAAAATACACATGAATATTGATTAAAATACGGGCATTTATATAATACTACCTAAAAAGCACCAATTTCACCATGCACAAGTGGCTTATTATTATAAACTAATGCTGAATTTCATACAAATAATACTAAATTACACGTGATTTATATAAAATATGTGCAAAAGTTATAGCTGACTACTCCAAAAATACACATGAATATCGATTAAGATACTGGCATTTATATAACACTACCTAAACAAGATGACCCAGTCATATTACTTTTTACCGCCCTCTAGTGACAAGAATTAGTATTACTATATTCATTATAAGATGACCCCAGCTAATTTAGAATTTCGGGGTTTTTTTCATTGTCTATAATTGTTTAATTATGAATAAAATAAATCTAGTAATAAACTACAGTAACTTACTCATTAGGTTCATTTTAAACTTAACCTACAGAACTTTATCTTAATTAAATTACAGAATAATATAATACTGGTAAATGTGAACGATTCTATTTTTTCTAAAAGTTTTGTAGCTAATTTTTGGGCGGCTTAAATTCCTTTTAAAAGGGCTCTATTTGCAGATTGAATATCGAGGATTACGATAAAAATGGTCCAAATATGGTAGGAATACGTGGATGAAAGATACGAACCTATATACACACCAACTCGGACTAATCAACTTAAATTGAAGCCAATTTTAGGTGTTGCTTAATACAATACCATCGGGGAATAAGCTTTAGCAAGAGTTACAATAATCCCACGATAACAAACCTTTAATCCTTAGATAGATCACGTTTTGCGCTATAAAATTGATATTAATATCTGTGGTTTCGATTCGGAATTCGATTTTATAAATAGAGTTGGAAAAAACCAAGTAAAAATTGCAAATGTTTCAAGGTTAATTAGAATTCTTTTTTAACTATTTTACTAAAAAATAAAAAGTAAAAGTGGTGTAAGGAATCTACTTTCGGATAATATGAACTTTAAAATACATCATTGATCCAAAAAAAGACCCAAATTTCGCGCCATTAGTAAATTTATCAATTTAGCGGTAAGAGGGCGGTAGCTACCACTACTTGTTGGGCGGGAAAGCGAGAAACCGAGACAGCTGTTATGCGAGGTACCGAAATAAATAGGACTTCTCAACAAATTACTGAACATTTTGACTCGGGTATTGTTTTAACTATATTATCCTATTAACACTTATCACATCTGCGTAAACTTTAATCTAGGTGCATGAATTTAGACCCTACGTAATGGTAGCTTCTTCTGGGTTGCCACGGAATTTTTAGAACCAAATTCGCTGACTTCTCTAGGTTTTCCCTGACCTTTTTCTCAGATTTTCCCTGACCTTTTAGGCCGAAAGTGTGAATGTTTACAGCACGTTTTAAGTGCTTATAATTAAATAAACTATCTACATTCAGTTTTCCCATTTATTTGTTGCACTAAAACCAATAAGAAACATTTTAACTATAAATAACAGTCTAACAGAGCATTTACTTTACAAAAACAATTCTACACATTTTTAAGGATTAATCTAGAGTTTTCTGTGTTGAGAGGGCATGAGGAGAAACTTTCATTACTCTTTCAATAAAGACCTATTCCCGGAAGTTTTACCCACTAAAATCAAATTCCCTGACTTTTCTGAAACTTTTAAAATTCCCTGACTTTTCCCTGACCTTTTCGGCCCGTTTTTAAATTCCCTGACTTTTCCAGATTTTTCAGGATTTCCAGGTACTTTGGCAACCCTGTCCTTTCCAAGGGCCTTTTTTATTCCCCCCATTTGATTATCATTGTTGTTCACATTTGGGTCCAGTGTTCATTCACTACCTCCTTCAGTATTAGGGTCAGGGTGTTTACATTTACCAACGATTGTTCACATTTGGGGTCCTCTGAGGGGATTGGGAAATAGGATATTGTGCAGAATTTAAGAGAGTTAAATAGCTGAAAACATAGCGAATTGTGCATAAAGAATCATATTTTACATCCTGAAAGTTTCTGGTGTCTAACGTTAGGTCCACGGAAGTTATTCAAAGATTTGCAAAAAGTGTTTACAATTACCAGTACCAACCCTATAGTAACTTCCTCAATCGGTTAGTTTTAAATTTAACTAAACTACATCATTATTTGTAAAGTTATCATAAACTATAGTATTATAATAAATAAATTAAAGGATAATATTAGTTAAATTAAAGTATAATATTATTTAAATTAAAGTATAATATTTATTAAATTAAATTATAATATTAATTAATCTACAGTAAATTCCTCAATTAACTTACTTGAAACATCATTATTTATAATTATCATTAATCTCACTCGTGAATAACTACTTAACGCCTTCCACAG
This sequence comes from Phalangium opilio, assembly GCA_019434445.1. Classification (NCBI taxonomy): domain Eukaryota; kingdom Metazoa; phylum Arthropoda; class Arachnida; order Opiliones; family Phalangiidae; genus Phalangium; species Phalangium opilio. The sequence goes on along the minus strand of JAEQBA010001020.1, from coordinate 110,328 downwards.
ACTAGTCGAGGCTGTTAAACAAGACGAGGAGGCAAAACAAAAGCCTCCCAGCAAAGTATCTATACCAAACTTTTAATTGTATTTTTTTTATTTTATTTTATTTTATTTTTTTTGGTAGAAATTTAAAAAATGAGCAGTAGTAGTAGCAGTGACTCGGAGGGTAGTGACCATGAAGAACACGCGCAGGTAAAGCGATTCTATACCATTGAGCGGCAAATAGACAAGACGAGTCACAAGTGGCAGTGCAAACAAATCGATTTGCGTATAGCTTTTAAAAATTTGGACCATCTCCCAACTAGAGATTTTTTTCGAACTTTTCGAAAAATTCTCAATGAAGTTATACGCAAATTAGTAACCGAGAATCCCGAGTATAATCTAGTTCGATTTGTTTTAAGTTCCCCAAAAATGATATCAGGGCGGTTGTGGTTGATGGTGTTGTTTGTAATGACAGGTTTGTCCCAGTGCAGTGTAAAACCTTTAGTGTCAAGGACCGAAGCTGGATCATATTTGTAGCAATGTGAGGCGGAATGTTTATTATTATTATGAACAGTGATTACAAGCAACTCAAATTGGCGTATAGTGAATCTTAGAGTGATTAGCCATTTGGCTCAGTTGGACTTTAGTTTACATGATATGGGTTATATGCTTTTCATTCTTTTCAACCATGCCGAATTTGCATTACTTGTTTACATGATAATGGAACATAATTTCAATTTAAATGATGTTCCCTATACTTTAGCAGAAGTTATTTAATGGGAGTTACTATAAGAGCAATACATTTTTCTGTGACCGGCGTTAGCGATGAATATTTTTGAGGAGCTCCCCAGGGTTGAAAATGGTTTCTCCTTCGATAGTCAAGAGGTAATGAGATTATAGATGAGAAACCATTCACTTTAACTATATTCCATCAAAATAAATTTTTTTTAAACATTTACTAGCCTCTGGCTGTATTTATTTTTTAACAGAGTGTTGTATTCCTCCGTTCCCTTTATCACGCAATTTTAGCTAGTGGAGCATTTTTAATTTATTCTTTTTCGGCAGACAAAAATCAAAAACTCCGCATAAGCGCGCTGCGATCGTAACGTTAGAAAGATTCATCACCATCGCCGAGCTGGGATAGGCTTTTCGTGTCAACTTCGGTGGTGTTTATAAATTTCTGATTTTAGTTTTATTCTCTCAGTTGACAGATTAAACTGATGATAAAAACTAACAAAGATAAGCTGGTTCCGAGCATCAAGACTAGAAAGGGCAGTTTTAAGTTGCCCAAACCTAAACTGCTGCTTGTCGGTGTTTTCAAATTAATATACATCATTTCAAGGCACTCCTCACCCTTTTTCATGAGACGTTTACCCATATAAATCGGAACACCAGATTCGTAGATGTGACCAATGCGGTACAATAAAATTAGACATTGTTAAAATTTGTGAAATACAATGAAATTCAGTGTAAAACTCACATATTGTAGTACTTTTTCTTTAGTTGTGGTTCGATCGTTTTTGATGTGGGATATGCTTGTATGAAGCAAAGATTAGAGCCTTTATCTTCAATCATGTATAAGTATAGAGTTTAGGGATTCTTGAAGATTACAAGTGGAAGAAATGTATGTAATCCAGGTTTTACCAAATGACTTTCAGGTTAATGATTGTAGGCATTAACTCAATGACTTTTCTCTCGAAAAAAGTTCGGGTAAAATAGAAATGGGTGTTGCCGACCGGATGGCAGGCAAAATGGGTGCTGGCGACCCGGTGGCAGGCGAAGATGTTCCCGATGCGGGGGCTGACGAAATGAGTGTTGGCGATCCGGTGGCAGGCGAAGAAGATGTTGGCGATCCGGTGGCAGGCAAAATGGGTGCTAGCGATCCGGTGGCAGGCGAAGACGTTAGCGATGCAGTGGTAGGCAAAATGCGTGCTGGCGATGCGGTGGTAGGCAAAATGGGTGTTGGCGATACGGTGGAAGGTGAAGAAGATGTTAGCGATGCAGTGGTAGGCAAAATGGGTGTTGGCGATACGGTGGCAGGTGAAGAAGATGTTAGCGATGCAGTGGTAGGCAAAATGCGTGCTGGCGATGCGGTGGTAGGCAAAATGGGTGCTGGCATTACGGTGGCAGGCGAAGATGTTAGCGATTCAGTGCTAGGCAAAATGCGTCCTGGCGATCCGGTGTCAAGCAAAATGGGTGCTAGCGATCCGGTGGCAGGCAAAATGCGTGCTGGCGATCTGGTGTCAGGCAAAATGGGTGCTAGTGGTCCGGTGGCAGGCGAAGATGTTAGTGATGCAGTGGTAGGCAAAATGCGTGCTGGCGATGCGGTGGCTGGGGAAATGGGTGTTGGCGATCCGGTGGCAGGCGAAGAAGATGTTGGCGATCCGGTGGCTGGCAAAATGGGTGCTGGCGATACGGTGGCAGGCGAAGAAGATGTTGGCGATGCGGTGGCAGGGGAAATGGGTATTGGCGATCCGGTGGCAGGAAAAATGGGTGCTGGCGATACGGTGGCAGGTGAAAAGATGTTAGCGATGCAGTGGTAGGCAAAATGCGTGCTGGCGATGCGGTGGTAGGCAAAATGGGTGCTGGCGTTACGGTGGCAGGCGAAGAAGATGTTGGCGATCCGGTGGCAGGTGAAGAAGATTTTGGCGATGCGGTGGCAAGCGAAGAGAGTGCAGGCGATCCGGTGGCATGCGAAGTGGGCTCTAGCGATCTGGTGGAAGGCGAAGAGAGTGCAGGCGAATCCGGTGGCAAGCGAAGAGAGAGCAGGCGATCCGGTGGGAGGCGACGAGGGTTCTGGCGATCTGGTGGCAAGCGAAGAGAGTGCAGGCGATCCAGTGGCAGGTGCAGAGGGTGCAGGCGATCCGGTGGCAGGCGAAGAGGGTGCTGGCGATCCAGTGGAAGGCGAAGAGGGTGCTGGCGATCCGGTGGCAGGCGACGAGGGTGCAGGCAATCCGGTGGCAGGCGAAGAGGATGCTAGCGATACAGTTGTAGGAAAAATGCGTGCTGGCGATGCGGTGGTAGGCAAAATGGGTGTTGGCCATGCGGTGCTAGACAAAATGGGTGCTGGCGATACGGAGGCAGGCGAAGAGGATGCTAGCGATACAGTGGTAGGAAAAATGCGTGCTGGCGATGCGGTGGCAGGCAAAATGGGTGCTGGCGTTACGGTGGCAGAAGGAGAAGATGTTGGCGATGCGGTGATAGACGAAATGGGTGCTGGCGATCCGGTGGCAGGCGAAGAAGATTTTGGCGATCCGGTGGCAGAAGAAAAGATTTTGGCGATCCGGTGGCAGAAGAAAAAGATTTTGGCGATGCGTTGGCAAGCGAAGAGAGTGCAGGCGATCCGGTGGCATGCGAAGTGGGTGCTGGCGATCCGGTGGCAAGTGAAGAGAGTGCAGACGATCCAGTGGCAGGCGACGAGGGTGCAGGCGATCCGGTGGCCGGCGAAGAGGGTGTTGGCGATCCGGTGGCAGGTGCAGAGGGTGTTGGCGATCCGGTGGCACGCGAAGAGGGTGTTGGAGATCCGGTAGCAGACGAAGTTGGTGTTGGCGATCCGGTGGCAGGCGTAGTGGGTGCTGGCGATCCGGTAGCAGGCGAAGTGCGTGTTGGCGATCCGGTGGCAGGCCACGAGGGTGCAGGCGATCCGGTGGCAGGCGAAGAGGATGCTGGCGATTCGGTGGCAGGCGAAGAGGATGCTAGCGATCCGGTGGCAGGCGAAGAGGATGCTAGCGATCCGGTGGCAGGCGAAGAGAGTGCAGGCGATCCGGTGGCAGGCGAAGAGAGTGCAGGCGATCCGGTGGCAGGCGAAGAGAGTGCAGGCGATCCGGTGGCAGGCAAAAAGGATGCTGGCGATCCGGTGGCAGGCGAAGAGGGTGCTGGCGATCCGGTGGAAGGCGAAGAGGGTGCTGGCGATCCGGTGGCAGGCGAAGAGGGTGCTGGCGATCCAGTGGAAGGCGAAGAGGGTGCTGGCGATCCGGTGGCAGGCGACGAGGGTGCAGGCGATCCGGTGGCAGGCGAAGAGGATGCTAGCGATACAGTGGTAGGAAAAATGCGTGCTGGCGATGCGGTGGTAGGCAAAATGGGTGTTGGCGATGCGGTGCTAGACAAAATGGGTGCTGGCGATACGGAGGCAGGCGAAGAGGATGCTAGCGATACAGTGGTAGGAAAAATGCGTGCTGGCGATGCGGTGGCAGGCAAAATGGGTGCTGGCGTTACGGTGGCAGGCAAAATGGGTGCTGGCGTTACGGTGGCAGGCGGAGAAGATGTTGGCGATGAGGTGATAGACGAAATGGGTGCTGGCGATCCGGTGGCAGGCGAAGAAGATTTTGGCGATCCGGTGGCAGAAGAAAAAGATTTTGGCGATAGGTTGGCAAGCGAAGAGAGTGCAGGCGATCCGGTGGCATGCGAAGTGGGTGCTGGCGATCCGGTGGCAAGTGAAGAGAGTGCAGACGATCCAGTGGCAGGCGACGAGGGTGCAGGCGATCCGGTGGAAGGCGAAGAGGGTGTTGGCGATCCGGTGGCACGCGAAGAGGGTGTTGGAGATCCGGTAGCAGACGAAGTTGGTGTTGGCGATCCGGTGGCAGGCGTAGTGGGTGCTGGCGATCCGGTAGCAGGCGAAGTGCGTGTTGGCGATCCGGTGGCAGGCCACGAGGGTGCAGGCGATCCGGTGGCAGGCGAAGAGGATGCTAGCGATCCGGTGGCAGGCGAAGAGGATGCTAGCGATCCGGTGGCAGGCGAAGAGGATGCTAGCGATCCGGTGGCAGGCGAAGAGAGTGCAGGCGATCCGGTGGCAGGCGAAGAGAGTGCAGGCGATCCGGTGGCAGGCGAAGAGGATGCTGGCGATGTGGTGGAAGGCGAAGAGGGTGCTGGCGATCCGGTGGAAGGCGAAGAGGGTGTTGGCGATCAGGTGGAAGGCGAAGAGGGTGTTGGCGATCAGGTGGAAGGCGAAGAGGGTGTTGGCGATCAGGTGGCAGGCGTAGAGGGTGTTGGCGATCAGGTGGCAGGCGTAGAGGGTGTTGGCGATCAGGTGGCAGGCGTAGAGGGTGTTGGCGATCCGGTGGCAAGTGAAGAGAGTGCAGGCGATCCAGTGGCAGGCGACGAGGGTGCAGGCGATCCGGTGGCCGGCGAAGAGGATGCTGGAGATCCGGTGGAAGGCGAAGAGGGTGTTGGCGATCCGGTGGCACGCGAAGAGGATGCTAGCGATCCGGTGGCACGCGAAGAGGATGCTAGCGATCCGGTGGCACGCGAAGAGGATGCTAGCGATCCGGTGGCAGGCGAAGAGGATGCTAGCGATCCAGTGGCAGGCGACGAGGGTGCAGGCAATCCGGTGGCAGGCGAAGAGAGTGCAGGCGATACCTTGGCAGGCGAAGAGGATGCTGGCGATGTGGTGGAAGGCGAAGAGGGTGCTGGCGATCCGGTGGCAGGCGAAGAGGGTGCTGGCGATCCAGTGGAAGGCGAAGAGGGTGCTGGCGATCCGGTGGCAGGCGAAGAGGGTGCAGGCGATCCGGTGGCAGGCGAAGAGGATGCTAGCGATACAGTGGTAGGAAAAATGCGTGCTGGCGATGCGGTGGTAGGCAAAATGGGTGTTGGCGATGCGGTGCTAGATAAAATGGGTGCTGGCGATACGGAGGCAGGCGAAGAGGATGCTAGCGATACAGTGGTAGGAAAAATGCGTGCTGGCGATGCGGTGGCAGGCAAAATGGGTGCTGGCGTTACGGTGGCAGGAAAAATGGGTGCTGGCGTTACGGTGGCAGGCGGAGAAGATGTTGGCGATGCGGTGATAGACGAAATGGGTGCTGGCGATCCGGTGGCAGGCGAAAAAGATTTTGGCGATCCGGTGGCAGAAGAAAAAGATTTTGGCGATGCGTTGGCAAGCGAAGAGAGTGCAGGCGATCCGGTGGCATGCGAAGTGGGTGCTAGCGATCCGGTGGCAGGCGAAGAGGATGCTAGCGATCCGGTGGCAGGCGAAGAGAGTGCAGGCGATCCGGTGGCAGGCGAAGAGGATGCTGGCGATGTGGTGGAAGGCGAAGAGGGTGCTGGCGATCCGGTGGAAGGCGAAGAGGGTGTTGGCGATCAGGTGGAAGGCGAAGAGGGTGTTGGCGATCAGGTGGAAGGCGAAGAGGGTGTTGGCGATCAGGTGGCAGGCGTAGAGGGTGTTGGCGATCAGGTGGTGGCGTAGAGGATGCTAGCGATCCGGTGGCAGGCGAAGAGGATGCTAGCGATCCGGTGGCAGGCGAAGAGAGTGCAGGCGATCCGGTGGCAGGCGAAGAGAGTGCAGGCGATCCGGTGGCAGGCGAAGAGGATGCTGGCGATGTGGTGGAAGGCGAAGAGGGTGCTGGCGATCCGGTGGAAGGCGAAGAGGGTGTTGGCGATCAGGTGGAAGGCGAAGAGGGTGTTGGCGATCTGAGGAAGGCGAAGAGGGTGTTGGCGATCAGGTGGCAGGCGTAGAGGGTGTTTGCGATCCGGTGGCAAGTGAAGAGAGTGCAGGCGATCCAGTGGCAGGCGACGAGGGTGCAGGCGATCCGGTGGCCGGCGAAGAGGATGCTGGAGATCCGGTGGAAGGCGAAGAGGGTGTTGGCGATCCGGTGGCACGCGAAGAGGATGCTAGCGATCCGGTGGCAGGCGAAGAGGATGCTAGCGATCCAGTGGCAGGCGACGAGGGTGCAGGCGATCCGGTGGCAGGCGAAGAGAGTGCAGGCGATCCGGTGGCAGGCGAAGAGGATGCTGGCGATGTTGTGGAAGGCGAAGAGGGTGCTGGCGATCCGGTGGAAGGCGAAGAGGGTGTTGGCGATCAGGTGGAAGGTGAAGAGGGTGTTGGCGATCAGGTGGCAGGCGAAGAGAGTGCAGGCGATCCGGTGGCAGGCGAAGAGGATGCTGGCGATGTGGTGGAAGGCGAAGAGGGTGCTGGCGATCCGGTGGAAGGCGAAGAGGGTGTTGGCGATCAGGTGGAAGGTGAAGAGGGTGTTGGCGATCAGGTGGCAGGCGTAGAGGGTGTTGGCGATCAGGTGGCAGGCGTAGAGGGTGTTGGCGATCCGGTGGCAAGTGAAGAGAGTGCAGGCGATCCAGTGGCAGGCGACGAGGGTGCACGCGATCCGGTGGCCGGCGAAGAGGATGCTGGAGATCCAGTGGAAGGCGAAGAGGGTGTTGGCGATCCGGTGGCAAGTGAAGAGAGTGCCGGCGATCCAGTGGCAGGCGAAGAGGGTGCACGCGATCCGGTGGCCGGCGAAGAGGATGCTGGAGATCCGGTGGAAGGCGAAGAGGGTGTTGGCGATCCGGTGGCACGCGAAGAGGGTGTTGGAGATCCGGTGGCAGGCGCAGGGAATGCTGGAGATCCGGTGGAAGGCGAAGGGAATGTTGGAGATCCGGTGGAAGGCGAAGAAGGTGCTAGCGATCCGGTGGAAGGCGAAGAGTGTGCTCGCGATGCAGAGGCAGGCGAAGAGGGTGTTGGCGATCCGGTGGCAGGCGTGGAGGGTGTTGGCGATGCGGTGATAGACGAAATGGGTGCTGGCGATCCGGTGGCAGGCGAAGAAGATTTTGGCGATCCGGTGGCAGAAGAAAAAGATTTTGGCGATGCGTTGGCAAGCGAAGAGAGTGCAGGCGATCCGGTGGCATGCGAAGTGGGTGCTGGCGATCCGGTGGCAAGTGAAGAGAGTGCAGACGATCCAGTGGCAGGCGACGAGGGTGCAGGCGATCCGGTGGAAGGCGAATAGGGTGTTGGCGATCCGGTGGCAGGTGCAGAGGGTGTTGGCGATCCGGTGGCACGCGAAGAGGGTGTTGGAGATCCGGTAGCAGACGAAGTTGGTGTTGGCGATCCGGTGGCAGGCGTAGTGGGTGCTGGCGATCCGGTAGCAGGCGAAGTGCGTGTTGGCGATCCGGTGGCAGGCGAAGAGAGTGCAGGCGATCCGGTGGCAGGCGAAGAGAGTGCAGGCGATCCGGTGGCAGGCGAAGAGGATGCTGGCGATCCGGTGGCAGGCGAAGAGGATGCTGGCGATGTGGTGAAATGCGAAGAGGGTGCTGGCGATCCGGTGGAAGGCGAAGAGGGTGTTGGCGATCAGGTGGAAGGTGAAGAGGGTGTTGGCGATCAGGTGGCAGGCGTAGAGGGTGTTGGCGATCAGGTGGCAGGCGTAGAGGGTGTTGGCGATCAGGTGGCAGGCGTAGAGGGTGTTGGCGATCAGGTGGCAGGCGTAGAGGGTGTTGGCGATCCGGTGGCAAGTGAAGAGAGTGCAGGCGATCCAGTGGCAGGCGACGAGGGTGCAGGCGATCCGGTGGCCGGCGAAGAGGATGCTGGAGATCCGGTGGAAGGCGAAGAGGGTGTTGGCGATCCGGTGGCACGCGAAGAGGGTGTTGGAGATCCGGTAGCAGACGAAGTTGGTGTTGGCGATCCGGTGGCAGGCTTAGTGGGTGCTGGCGATCCGGTAGCAGGCGAAGTGCGTGTTGGCGATCCGGTGGCAGGCCACGAGGGTGCAGGCGATCCGGTGGCAGGCGAAGAGGATGCTAGCGATCCGGTGGCAAGCGAAGAGAGTGCAGGCGATCCGGTGGCAAGCGAAGAGAGTGCAGGCGATCCGGTGGCAGGCAAAAGGATGCTGGCGATCCGGTGGCAGGCGAAGAGGATGCTGGCGATCCGGTGGCAGGCGAAGAGGATGCTGGCGATCCAGTGGAAGGCGAAGAGGGTGCTGGCGATCCGGTGGAAGGCGAAGAGGGTGTTGGCGATCAGGTGGCAGGCGTAGAGGGTGTTGGCGATCAGGTGGCAGGCGAAGAGGGTGTTGGCGATCCGGTGGCAGGCGAAGAGGATGCTGGTGATCCGGTGGCAGGCGAAGAGGGTGCTGGCGATCCAGTGGAAGGCGAAGAGGGTGCTGGCGATCCGGTGGCAGGCGACGAGGGTGCAGGCGATCCGGTGGCAGGCGAAGAGGATGCTAGCGATACAGTGGTAGGAAAAATGCGTGCTGGCGATGCGGTGGTAGGCAAAATGGGTGTTGGCGATGCGGTGCTAGACAAAATGGGTGCTGGCGATACGGAGGCAGGCGAAGAGGATGCTAGCGATACAGTGGTAGGAAAAATGCGTGCTGGCGATGCGGTGGCAGGCAAAATGGGTGCTGGCGTTACGGTGGCAGAAAAATGGGTGCTGGCGTTACGGTGGCAGGCGGAGAAGATGTTGGCGATGCGGTGATAGACGAAATGGGTGCTGGCGATCCGGTGGCAGGCGAAGAAGATTTTGGCGATCCGGTGGCAGAAGAAAAGATTTTGGCGATGCGTTGGCAAGCGAAGAGAGTGCAGGCGATCCGGTGGCATGCGAAGTGGGTGCTAGCGATCCGGTGGCAGGCGAAGAGGATGCTAGCGATCCGGTGGCAGGCGAAGAGAGTGCAGGCGATCCGGTGGCAGGCGAAGAGGATGCTGGCGATGTGGTGGAAGGCGAAGAGGGTGCTGGCGATCCGGTGGAAGGCGAAGAGGGTGTTGGCGATCAGGTGGAAGGCGAAGAGGGTGTTGGCGATCAGGTGGAAGGCGAAGAGGGTGTTGGCGATCAGGTGGCAGGCGTAGAGGGTGTTGGCGATCAGGTGGTGGCGTAGAGGATGCTAGCGATCCGGTGGCAGGCGAAGAGGATGCTAGCGATCCGGTGGCAGGCGAAGAGAGTGCAGGCGATCCGGTGGCAGGCGAAGAGAGTGCAGGCGATCCGGTGGCAGGCGAAGAGGATGCTGGCGATGTGGTGGAAGGCGAAGAGGGTGCTGGCGATCCGGTGGAAGGCGAAGAGGGTGTTGGCGATCAGGTGGAAGGCGAAGAGGGTGTTGGCGATCTGAGGAAAGCGAAGAGGGTGTTGGCGATCAGGTGGCAGGCGTAGAGGGTGTTGGCGATCAGGTGGAAGGCGAAGAGGGTGTTGGAGATCCAGTGGAAGGCGAAGAGGGTGTTGGCGATCCGGTGGCAAGTGAAGAGAGTGCCGGCGATCCAGTGGCAGGCGACGAGGGTGCACGCGATCCGGTGGCCGGCGAAGAGGATGCTGGAGATCCGGTGGAAGGCGAAGAGGGTTTTTGCGATCCGGTGGCACGCGAAGAGGGTGTTGGAGATCTGGTGGCAGGCGCAGGCAATGCTGGAGATCCGGTGGAAGGCGAAGGGAATGTTGGAGATCCGGTGGAAGGCGAAGAAGGTGCTAGCGATCCGGTGGAAGGCGAAGAGTGTGCTCGCGATGCAGAGGCAGGCGAAGAGGGTGTTGGCGATCCGCTGGCAGGCGTGGAGGGTGTTGGCGATGCGGTGATAGACGAAATGGGTGCTGGCGATCCGGTGGCAGGCGAAGAAGATTTTGGCGATCCGGTGGCAGAAGAAAAAGATTTTGGCGATGCGTTGGCAAGCGAAGAGAGTGCAGGCGATCCGGTGGCATGCGAAGTGGGTGCTGGCGATCCGGTGGCAAGTGAAGAGAGTGCAGACGATCCAGTGGCAGGCGACGAGGGTGCAGACGATCCAGTGGCAGGCGACGAGGGTGCAGGCGATCCGGTGGAAGGCGAATAGGGTGTTGGCGATCCGGTGGCAGGTGCAGAGGGTGTTGGCGATCCGGTGGCACGCGAAGAGGGTGTTGGAGATCCGGTAGCAGACGAAGTTGGTGTTGGCGATCCGGTGGCAGGCGTAGTGGGTGCTGGCGATCCGGTAGCAGGCGAAGTGCGTGTTGGCGATCCGGTGGCAGGCGAAGAGAGTGCAGGCGATCCGGTGGCAGGCGAAGAGAGTGCAGGCGATCCGGTGGCAGGCGAAGAGGATGCTGGCGATCCGGTGGCAGGCGAAGAGGATGCTGGCGATGTGGTGAAATGCGAAGAGGGTGCTGGCGATCCGGTGGAAGGCGAAGAGGGTGTTGGCGATCAGGTGGAAGGTGAAGAGGGTGTTGGCGATCAGGTGGCAGGCGTAGAGGGTGTTGGCGATCAGGTGGCAGGCGTAGAGGGTGTTGGCGATCAGGTGGCAGGCGTAGAGGGTGTTGGCGATCCGGTGGCAAGTGAAGAGAGTGCAGGCGATCCAGTGGCAGGCGACGACGGTGCAGGCGATCCGGTGGCCGGCGAAGAGGATGCTGGAGATCCGGTGGAAGGCGAAGAGGGTGTTGGCGATCCGGTGGCCCGCGAAGAGGGTGTTGGAGATCCGGTAGCAGACGAAGTTGGTGTTGGCGATCCGGTGGCAGGCTTAGTGGGTGCTGGCGATCCGGTAGCAGGCGAAGTGCGTGTTGGCGATCCGGTGGCAGGCCACGAGGGTGCAGGCGATCCGGTGGCAGGCGAAGAGGATGCTAGCGATCCGGTGGCAAGCGAAGAGAGTGCAGGCGATCCGGTGGCAAGCGAAGAGAGTGCAGGCGATCCGGTGGCAGGCAAAAAGGATGCTGGCGATCCGGTGGCAGGCGAAGAGGGTGCTGGCGATCCAGTGGAAGGCGAAGAGGGTGCTGGCGATCCGGTGGAAGGCGAAGAGGGTGTTGGCGATCAGGTGGCAGGCGAAGAGGATGCTGGTGATCCGGTGGCAGGCGAAGAGGGTGCTGGCGATCCAGTGGAAGGCGAAGAGGGTGCTGGCGATCCGGTGGCAGGCGACGAGGGTGCAGGCGATCCGGTGGCAGGCGACGAGGGTGCAGGCGATCCGGTGGCAGGCGAAGAGGATGCTAGCGATACAGTGGTAGGAAAAATGCGTGCTGGCGATGCGGTGGTAGGCAAAATGGGTGTTGGCGATGCGGTGCTAGACAAAATGGGTGCTGGCGATACGGAGGCAGGCGAAGAGGATGCTAGCGATACAGTGGTAGGAAAAATGCGTGCTGGCGATGCGGTGGCAGGCAAAATGGGTGCTGGCGTTACGGTGGCAGGCAAAATGGGTGCTGGCGTTACGGTGGCAGGCGGAGAAGATGTTGGCGATGCGGTGATAGACGAAATGGGTGCTGGCGATCCGGTGGCAGGCGAAGAAGATTTTGGCGATGCGTTGGCAAGCGAAGAGAGTGCAGGCGATCCGGTGGCATGCGAAGTGGGTGCTGGCGATCCGGTGGCAAGTGAAGAGAGTGCAGACGATCCAGTGGCAGGCGATCCGGTGGAAGGCGAAGAGGGTGTTGGCGATCCGGTGGCAGGTGCAGAGGGTGTTGATGATCCGGTGGCACGCGAAGAGGGTGTTGGAGATCCGGTAGCAGACGAAGTTGGTGTTGGCGATCCGGTGGCAGGCGTAGTGGGTGCTGGCGATCCGGTAGCAGGCGAAGTGCGTGTTGGCGATCCGGTGGCAGGCCACGAGGGTGCAGGCGATCCGGTGGCAGGCGAAGAGGATCCTAGCGATCCGGTGGCAGGCGAAGAGGATGCTAGCGATCCGGTGGCAGGCGAAGAGGATGCTAGCGATCCGGTGGCAGGCGATGAGAGTGCAGGCGATCCGGTGGCAGGCGAAGAGAGTGCAGGCGATCCGGTGGCAGGCAAAAAGGATGCTGGCGATCCGGTGGCAGGCGAAGATGATGCTGGCGATGTGGTGGAAGGCGAAGAGGGTGCTGGCGATCCGGTGGAAGGCGAAGAAGGTGTTGGCGATCAGGTGGCAGGCGTAGAGGGTGTTGGCGATCAGGTGGCAGGCGTAGAGGGTGTTGGCGATCAGGTGGCAGGCGTAGAGGGTGTTGGCGATCAGGTGGCAGGCGTAGAGGGTGTTGGCGATCCGGTGGCAAGTGAAGAGTGCAGGCGATCCGGTGGCCGGCGATGAGAGTGCAGGCGATCCGGTGGCAGGCGAAGAGAGTGCAGGCCATCCGGTGGCAGGCAAAAAGGATGCTGGCGATCCGGTGGCAGCCGAAGAGGATGCTGGCGATGTGGTGGAAGGCGAAGAGGGTGCTGGCGATCCGGTGGAAGGCGAAGAAGGTGTTGGCGATCAGGTGGCAGGCGTAGAGGGTGTTGGCGATCAGGTGGCAGGCGTAGAGGGTGTTGGCGATCAGGTGGCAGGCGTAGAGGGTGTTGTCGATCAGGTGGCAGGCGTAGAAGGTGTTGGCGATCAGGTGGCAGGCGTAGAGGGTGTTGGCAAATCAGGTGGCAGGCGTAGAGGGTGTTGGCGATCCGGTGGCAAGTGAAGAGTGCAGGCGATCCGGTGGCCGGCGAAGAGGATGCTGGAGATCCGGTGGAAGGCGAAGAGGGTGTTGGCGATCCGGTGGCACGCGAAGAGTGTGTTGGAGATCCGGTAGCAGACGAAGTTGGTGTTGGCGATCCGGTAGCAGACGAAGTTGGTGTTGGCGATCCGGTGGCAGGCTTAGTGGGTGCTGGCGATCCGGTAGCAGGCGAAGTGCGTGTTGGCGATCCGGTGGCACGCCACGAGGGTGCAGGCGATCCGGTGGCAGGCGAAGAGGATGCTAGCGATCCGGTGGCAGGCGAAGAGGATGCTGGTGATCGGGTGGCAGGCGAAGAGGATGCTGGCGATCCGGTGGCAGGCGAAGAGGATGCTGGCGATCCGGTGGCAGGCGTAGGGAATTCTGGAGATCCGGTGGCAGGCGAAGGGGAATGTTGGAGATCCGGTGGCAGGCGCAGGGAATGCTGGAGATCCGGTGGAAGGCGAAGGGAATGTTGGAGATCCGGTGGAAGGCGAAGAAGGTGCTAGCGATCCGGTGGAAGGCGAAGAGTGTGCTCGCGATGCAGAGGCAGGCGAAGAGGGTGTTGGCGATCCGGTGGCAGGCGTGGAGGGTGTTGGCGATCCGGTGGCAGGCGCAAAGGGTGTTGGCGATCCGGTGGCAGGCGCAAAGGGTGTTGGCGATCCGGTGGCAGGCGCGAAGGGTGTTGGCGATCCGGTGGCAGGTGAAAAGGGTGTTGGCGATCCGGTGGCAGGCGTGGAGGGTGTTGGCGATCCGGTTGCAGGCGAAGAGGGTGTATGCGAAAGTGGCACCCGTTTGTTTTTCATTGGTGCATTTACCTTAAAAGTAAATCAGCCAGTACATACGAGTCGTTACGAAAGGTATTTAGGCTTCCAGCTCGAAGGAATTTATACAACTTTTCAAAAGATCTTAGAACTTACAGTGGATTTAAGAAAGAGACAATTCAAGAAATGAGAGACGCAATGAAGTATGAAACACTTGAAGAGTACCAAAAATACTTCTCAATTATGATCGATGAAATGAGTATTAAAAAGGACCTTATTTATCGTGTTAGCACAGGAGAGATTGTTGTCTAAAGTTACCTTCGCAAACGAGCGTAAAGTGATAACTGAAAGCGGTATCTGAAGCTCGTCGCTGATTTTAACAGTAGAAGGCTTAATAACGCATTGTCGTTTATTCGCGTGAAGCCGTAGGGTTCGTAGGGTTGCCATTTCTGCAACTCAAAAATACCTACGGTGAAGGGTTCTGTTTGCAGCATAAGGGTTAGAAACCAACTGCGTTTATTCGCTTGAAGCCTAGGCCTGCCATTTCTGGCGACAAAAATATCTACTCTCCCAATTTAAAAATTTGCTCGTAGAAAGGCAGGAAACTCGAAAGACCCATATATATCAGCCAGTCTGTCGACTGGCTTAAATAGGTGAATCTTGACGGACTCGGAGATAATCAACGCCAAGCCCTTATCGCTGTTTTACAAACAAAGTTTAAAATTTCCTACAAGAAGTGGAAAATATCTTCCTTATTCAATTGGCACTGCAATCTCATGAAGACAAGGAAGAAGTGTCCAGTCCCACTTAATATGTAGTCTTTTGATCTTGGTTTCACGTTGTGCCTGTGACGTACTTCAAATAATTCTTACGCATCAGGATTTCTTTTAACAGCTTATTAGTCCATAAATCTTCTAATTGGGTATAAGATTTGCTAAGCACTCTTTTACTTTTATATGATTTATTATAAGAGAGTTAACTGCACAATATTATTTATGTATAACATTGTAGAATAATAAATGTTTTAATAACTGACATATGGCGTTCATTATAACGCTGTTCATTGGGTGTAACAGCTCGCAGCAGAGGAGTCATTGAAAATTATTGCAGTGGGTACCCACTATCTCCAAGCAGATGGCCACGTGGCTACGACATCTGTAATGTTGCATTCAGTGTCGCAAATCTGTTGATAATCTTGTTAATATGCATATTGTTAGACAAGTATGAAATATTACTAACTAGTTGCACATTAATGGAATAATTTCCTTTCCTGTCCAAGAATGCATTAGGATCCGTAGCAGGGGCTCTAATTCCAACATGTGTGCAGTCAATGGCACCCTGTACGTCAGGGAAAGAGCAAGTAAGCCTGAATGACTCCTAAGACATTTGGAAATAAGAGATATAACACACAACATTTGGTCCAATGATTTAATATGACCCCAACGTTAACGTCAACGACTTCAGCATCACCAGTTGGGAAGCGTATGAAGTTCCTCATTCTGGTATTAATGGCATTCGTCGCTCTTCTAATAGCTCTGCTTACGGAGGACTGGCTCATTCCGTGCTCGTAATTACTTGCGAGGCTATGTTGGAAGCCACCAGAACCATAGAAGAGTAACGTCACTAGAACTTCATCCTCGACAGACAAAACATATGGGTTACGGCCTTCAAATTCTTTGTGCAACTCCGTTCTAAACAAATTGCACAACTCGGTGACTTTGGCCTTCGTCATGCGATATTGGCGCAAAAACTCGGCATCTGGCATAAGAAATGCGCGCCCTTCCTCTCTCGTTCGACGATATTTTCTTCGCCGTTCTGCTGCTTCTAGCTCCTCCGCTACTTGAGCAAGCAAAACACGAGCCATAGTGCCATCCATTTGAAATTGAAATTAGTTGAAACTTGAAAAATGAAAGGGATTAGTGTTATCCTTTAAACTTTGTTGAATCCTTGAATAACTAAACAGATTAGTTGTAGCCTGGAAAAATTTAAGAGATTCGTTGACTCCGGGAATAATTCAAGAGATTAGTCGAATACTTCATAAATTAAAGAATTTAGTTGAATACTTCATAAATTAAAGAGATTAGTTGAATACTTCATAAATTAAAGAATTTAGTTGAATACTTCATAAATTAAAGAAATTAGTTGAATACTTCATAAATTAAAGAATTTAGTTGAATACTTCATAAATTAAAGAATTTAGTTGAATACTTCATAAATTAAAGAGATTAGTTGAATACTTCATAAATTAAAGAGATTAGTTGAATACTTCATAAATTAAAGAGATTAGTTGAATACTTCATAAATTAAAGAGATTAGTTTAATCCTTAAATAAATTACACTTACCATTTACTTACTTGATCAAAGCAGTGATCGTAAATGTCGTCTGTTGTGGCTGCGTTCGGCACATGGAGTTACCGAAGCTACCGTTAAAATCGGTGTTTACCAGTTACTTTTTTGTCGGTTTGATAAATAAATACTTTGAATTAGGTGTATAATTTGATAGTTTACAACGGAGTCTGCGCGGAATTTGCAGCAATCACTGCCCAAGGAATGTAAACGTCATCGATGGACGCCGCCAACTAGACGTCCAAGGGCAATAGTTGACGGTCCAACCAGCGAGCTTCGGGCAGAAGGAGGAGTTTAACTTTTCTCCAGAATACGGCCGCTGACTTCATAGTGTCCATATATATTAAATATTTTAAAAGTGACTTCACCTGTACAACGCTTGGAACCTTTTCTTGTATTGAACATACGCATATGAAAACCTGTTGGATTTTACGTTCTCCACATGCGAGATTTTGAAACTAATACCTGCTAGTACGAGTGATTCAAAATTAGTTGCGAACAGAGACACTAAATTTGTCTTCTTAACGTGGTTAGTTTTGAGTATAAAGCTGCTACATAAACTGTTGACGTTATTGATGGGGAAAAACCAAAATTATTTTAGAATTTTATTGAATATAAGAAATTTCTGATACTTAAAGGAAAAGTTCAGAGTACCTAACATTAGACCTTAAATTAACGGCCTCGTTTAGAAGATATCGAAATCATTGATAAAAAAAATTATACTTTCCCTAATTACGATTGAAATCCATTTAATTAAGCCTAAAATTGAATAGTCGCCGCGCCATTTTTTAAAAGTCAGGTGAAAAACTCGCACACACGCCGTTATTGGCCTAATGGCTATCGAGTAGGAAAGTTCGATTTCTCTACTGCAGACGACGATATTTATTGAAATATTTATTGAAGGTTGACTTTGAGCTTTGAATGCAAAAATATGCCTATTTGTATTAGTGACGGCTGTAAAAGCAATTCAAGATGTAAAAATGTAAGTTTATTCGTGATTACCAGTTTATTGAAACATCCTGAGCTGACAAGAGTAGGGAAAAAGGGCGGGGGTTCTAACTGACAAACTCCGATGGAGTTTTCCGCGGTACCCCCAGGTAAAAAATTAACGTTGATTTGAAGTAAATTTTTGTTGCCAATGTTTTGAAAACGTTCCAAGTGTACTTCTCACGTAAGAAAAACGTTTATTTTTGGTACATAAGTTACCTCAAGATGTTAAGTATTTTCTTAACATCAAAAACACGTTTATACAAAGTGATAACTATAACGTTTATTTCAGGTCTACATATTAGGTTTACAACACGTATGAGAATGATGTTTCATTGACCGTTAGTGTAGTGTTATGTACTCTATGTTTCGGCAATGTTGTTATCACGTTTATAGAAAGTGATAACTAAAGCGTTTGCTTCAAGTTTATATGTTACGTTTGCAACACGTTTGAGAATGGTGTTCAATTGGCCGTTAGCGTTATTACTTTATGGTTTGTAAACTTTGTTAAAACGTTTATACAAAACCGTTTATTTCAGGAGGAGAATGTTGTTCAATTGCCCGTTATTTTAGCGTTATTACTGTTTATTTCGGTAACGTAGCTAAAACGATTATGCAAAGTAAAAACTAATACGTTTCTGGGTTAATTTAAAATCCTTCATTAGGTAAAGGGTTTCTGCTACTGATTCGATCCTTCGTTACACTACAACAAACGTGGGTCTGATCTATTGTTTAAAGCGCCATTAGGATCGACTTATAGAAAGAAAGATGGAACTCTAGTCAAATATGTTACAATTTCAAGACAAAAGAACAATGGAAATATGTTTTTAAATATTCGTTCATTCCGATATTCAACCGAGATTAAAAGATGGTTACCAACGCAAGACGGTGTCGTACTAGCCGATACACACATCGCGAAATTTAATGATGCGAAAGATAATATCCGACTTTCAAATTCGTTTAGAGGTCATGATCATTTGCTTTTATCACCCGCTCAGTTAATTTACCCTTTGTCGAAACACAATACCGATAGAGCGTGGATATTGTAACCTTCCGTAGTAATTAATGGACCTCCTGAGATTCCACTCTAGGGGTGTAAAGTTATATAGAGGATTAGCACCCTGTGTTACCTCTGACCTTTCCCGTACTATATAAGCGTCGACTGCTTATCCTAATAAATCAGTCTTTCTTCACTACTAAGATGTAGTAGTTCGCTCGAGCGAAGGGCTTTGACCCTAGTATTGGACTTCATCAAAATTTGTAACTATTATTTAAGTTCTTTAATTGTATTAATGCAAGTTGGCATTTAATTATAATTTAGTTAATTAGTTAGTCTAATAAAAGTATGATTGAACCTAAGGAACCAGAGTAATTTATTCTTAGTATTAGCCAAGGCTTTTATGGCCACGTGGGACGAGGTTATAAGTATCGAAAGCGTGGTTAAATAAATGGTGAGCTTGCCAGGACACGACGGGTCCTAGTTTATTTTAATTTTGCTTTGGCTAGGCTAAGCCTTAGTGTGATTAGTGTTAGTGAATATTAATTGTTAGAACTTAAGTAAGGTAGTGACTTGCGGAAGTGGTCTACCCGGGACAAGCACTAATTGAGTCTGGAGGGAGCTCAAAACCTTTCTTTAAGCATTAATGCACTACGATCACGACGTTCAATTCATGCTCAACTCTTCAAAAGCAAGTTTAAAAACTTGGCTTATCTCAATGGGACACTCCCTAAAGAGAAGAACCTACGGTCAGCAATCAACGAATACAGAGGACGATCCTGAGTCAAGTTCTTTAACGGACGATGATAAAGGTCACCGCCCACCCTGCGGAGACTTTCTCTAGTTCATCCTCAACCACAAGATCTGACTAGCCTCATCCAGGACTCGTAAGACGTATCTAACTTGGGAAGAAGAAAGCTAGGACGAGCCAACCGTTGCCTTAGTTCCTGCTTTCATCAATTTACTTATAACTTTTAAATGATTAACCTAGTATGATAGTTAACTGGAATCTTTTAATTATCTGTTACATTATTTAAAGTTACTATTATTGTATGTTAAAATTTTCTATGATTTTTGTATTTAAAATTTTGCTGATGAAGTCCAATCTTGTCGTCTGGGGGATGTAACCTTCCGTAGTAATTAAGGGACCTCCTGAGATTCCACTCCAGGGGTGTAAGGTTACATAGAGGATTAACATCCGGTGTTACCTCTGACCTTTCCCGTACTATATAAGCGTCGACTGCTTATACTTATTAAGTCAGTCTTTCTTCACTACTAAGATGTAGTAGTTCGCTCGAGCGAAGGGCTTTGACCCTAGTATTGGACTTCATCAAAATTTGTAACTATTATTTAAGTTCTTTAATTGTATTAATGCAAGTTGGCATTTAATTATAATTTAGTTAATTAGTTAGTTTAATAAAAGTATGATTGAACCTAAGGAACCAGAGTAGTTTATTCTTAGTATTAGCCAAGTCTCTTAAGGCCACGTGGGGCGAGGTTATAAATATCGAAAGCGTGGTTACAATATCTATTTTAAACACGGGGGTAGAACATAATGTCGTAATAACACGTCAGAAAATAAATTAGTGTAATATTACTGGGATAATGCTAACTCCCGAAGAATGGAGTTATCTAAAATATCTAATTCCGACAATACATTTTATATTTTCAACTTCTAAACTAAGGGAGGATTTTGAAGCGTAACAAACATTAGCTTATCTTCTTACGAGGGAAATAATTAAAATAGCGGAGACTTCGTGTGTTGGTTGCCAAAACTCTTACGAAAACCAACTGGGGCACCTCTGCATGACCTTAGATTGAAGTGAGAGAGTTTTCTCGTTCTTCGATCAAGCCGTTTAAAATTTACGGATGAATGAGGTATTAAATTATATCAACTTTTATCAAACCGTTTTAAGCCGCGTCCCCGAGAACTCTCAAGAAACTTCCGATGTAGTTAATAGTTTGTTAAATTTAGAAGACTTTAAAACCGAAGACTATAAAACCGATCTTTCGAATCAAAAAATTAATACGATACAATTACTTCCCGTTTCTTCACCAGTTATGAAACTGAAATTAAATATTAAATTTCATTTTATAGTTTTAATTACATTGTGTACTTTGTTTTGGGAATTTCCATCTGTTAAATAGCTTTTTTAAATTTAAGTTTGCTATTTTCAGAAAAGAAATAATCTGTTTTGTCTGTGTATACCAATATAAATGTCTTTTTTATCCGTGATTTCTCTTCTGAAGAAATGTTGTTGTGTCTGTTTTATATCAATAAACATATTTAACATTATTATATATATATATATGACAACTCTTTTTATTTATCCTGATCATAAGATGATACGACTCTCATCATAATGGACGCGTTTTATATTCATTGCATATCAACCGCGTCTTTGGATGTTTTCAATGACAATTCTAGTAGTACGTTTAAGATTTTATTACCAAAAGTAATACATTTACACGGGAACTATGAATGTGGGTTGAAAGAGTTGATAATGCCTTTGCAATATGAAAATGTCCCGGATGACTGTACCCATTTTCACTTAGTTTCATGTGAAAAAGTTATTGAAAATTCCTCAACACACGTCATGGACTGGGAAAAAATTGGGAAAGGTAAACGGTCCGCGGGGGGTTATGAATTATACACATTTTAGAGGAATGGCTTCACAATCTCGGCTACAGTAATTCCGATGGACGATTCAATTTTAGACTTTTTGAAAGTAAAAGATTTACGACAGATTCGAATTCTAAAGAGATTAAAACTATAATGAAAATGTACGCTGAAATTGAAGTTTCAAATGGGGTTTTAGTGAAATTTAGTCCTGAATTGGCTAAATTATTACGGTTTAAGAGTAAAGAGGATAATGAGGGTTGGGTCGTGTTTCGGGGGATAGTTAGGTCTGATGAATTACCACATGTTGAGGACATGGAACTGGGGGTAATTATAAACTCCGAAACGTCATTAATTGGCGAAACGCAGGAAATTTCCCACATAGACGAATCTCTTGAACTCAATATCACACCCGGCTACTATGTTAGTATAGAAGAGATTTATAACTCCATGATCCAGGTAATTCCCCGTGAATTTAGAAATAAAGTAACGATATCTAAATCGTATGATGGGAAAACACGGATAGCTACTAGCAAACCCTTCTCTATAAAATTCCGCGAATCACACCCTAATTTGGCGTACATTTTAGGTTTCAGTTCGTATCAGATTAACGTGAAACTCGAAGGTCTAATTCGATCAAACCGGGTACACGATGTACGATCGGGTATTCAAAATTACCTTATTTACTCTACTCTAGTCGAAGAAAGCTTATACGCTTCGACAAGGGCTCCGATTTTACGAACCGTCCTCGTCCCGCGAAATCTCGAAAGGGAGGAGGTTTAAGTGAAAAGTTACGATTTCCCCGATTATTATCCCTTAAAATGCAATTCTTTCGAAGCTATAGAAATCAGTTACGGTGACTTTCTAAAATTCTTAAAAGGAAAAACCATTCTCAAACTCCACAGAAAAAAACCTTCCTCTTGAATATAAAAAGGCTTGTCTTTCCATAAACTTATTTAATTCATGAAAGACTCATAGTGTGTTCGGTACATAAAAATGGTAATGGATTCTAGCGACAATCCTTATATAATATACTTTTCACGATACCATAACGATAACAACCAGACTGGAGGGGATTTGCCGTATTTTAGTTCCGTACCGTTAGTTCGGTTCGGTTTTTCGATCACTATTTTCATTTTTAAAACCCATATACAAACTTATTGGTCGAGTTTTAAAAAGTGGGGCGCTACGTGCTACTTCGAATGTGTTAGGGGATTTCGCTGTGGGCGCTAACTTGAAAGAAGCCGCTGTTAAACGATTGAAAGAATCAGTGATGAATGTTTTAAATAATCTTCAATCTGGGAAGGGCGTATATAAAAGAAAAAAAACTTCGTACCACCACATCTAATCCTAAGAGAAAAAGAACCAGACGTCTTCCCGACTACTTCGATTAGAAAACAGAAATGGCTAATAATACCACGTTACTAATGAGCTCGCTCGATTTTTTCCTAACCGGCTATAAATAATTGTTTGGACGCGAGTGAATGCGTTTTAATAAAACCATTGAGTAATTCATTTACCGCCGGAGTTCCGTTAGAATTCTTCGTTCATGGTTCAGCCGATCACTATCTAAAATTAGACGATACTTTATTATCAGCAAGCTTTAAGGTGCTTAAAGCCGACGGCGATAACCTTCCTAGCGATGCTAAAGTGGCTACCGTTAACAATTGTCTATCCGCTTTATTTTCTAATTTAGATGTAGCCTTGAATGAGGTCGGTTTGAGTAGCGGTCTACCGACGTATAGTTATAAAGGGTATATAACAGATCATCTCAATTTCAATAGAGAAAGTAAACGAACTCAAATGTCGACTATATTATATAAGCATGAAAATGAAGGTTAAGATATTGACAACCTTTTAAACTCTACCACCTCAAACGGTTTAAAAAGGAGAATGCAAACTATATCTCAGTCGAAAATTGTAACGGTCTTAGGTCCAATTTACCTTGAACTGTTCAATATGAATAAAGCCCTATTAAATGGGGTTTCGCTAATTTAATCGAAACCCCGATGAGTTTGTTTTAATGACACCCTCGACCAATAACGATCAATATAAAATCGAAATTGCGGATAGTTAGTAGCCTATATGTTAAAAAATGGAAATTAAACCCCGATTTGGTTCTCGGACGCATGTTAACGTTAGAACATAGACCGGCTGTCTATAACCGAAACCGCAGTGAGGAAAAATTTTTCACTCTACCTCTGGGGACTATCGAAACGTACAGAGACATGGTGTATAATGGTACCCTACCCAACAGATTAATTGTCGCAATGTGTAAGTCCACTAATTTTAATGGTAATATACACACATCGCCCTACACATTCGAACATATCTGTCTCACTCACTTGGAGTGTATAATATATACTCGTAGGTATTCTTTCACCGCATTTACTCCTAACTTCAATGAGAAAAGATATCATAGAGAATATCTCAGCTTATTCACGGGATCCGCTGAATGTAGTTCAGATGCCGCCTATAATTTGGCCACGTTTAAAGAATCGTTCGCTGAATACTCGATTGCCACGGGACTTGGCACTTAATCAGATGCCGTTCAAGTTGCCACTCTTCGATCATTACTGGGAGACGAGTGTCCTAAAATCTTTGAATCTCTCCGCTGCATCGGTTTCTACGACAGACAGTATCTTGACGGCTCTAACTAACCATTTCACCTTGAGGAAAAACACACTTTATCCACGATTTTTGTTTCGCACTGCAACGCAAAACCATCCGAAACCGTTGATCAATTTTATGTCCGGCTACGGACCTTAGTTCGTGCCTGCAAGTATCGTGATCTCTCGATGGAAACGGACCTAGTCACTGACCAACTAGTCCTCGCCCGCCGCGACAATCTGACCCGTGCTGAGTTATTTCGGGCGGCTGACCTTCCCACATTGGCTGGGGCTCTCGCGCCTTCCTGATGGTTGCAGCGGAGCCCAAATGACTATAGTGCAGCCTCTTTAAGATTTTTGACTTCATGGACGCCGGGATTTTCATTCTTTGCTCTTTGTAGATGAGTTCTTGATTGACTGTATATGTTTGACAAATACCAAGATATCTTTTGATACATGTTCAAAATTTAATTCAAGAAACGTATTCAAATGAAGCGAGTGACAAATTTAATGCTAGTAGAAATTTATTATACGATTTACTCTCGCAATTACTTGAAGAGTTGAAGAATCATTAAGTTTTACAGAACATGGAATTGGAGTTCACACCGGAACTTCTTAAATTAATTGATAGCGGAGTTAAGACCTTAGTTGGGCAACTTGAAGATGTATCACAAATGTTAAACTTCCGATCCATGGTTTTATTAATTATTTAAATTTAAATAAAATGAGTCTGATACTTCATGGAGATTTTAAAATTATTTATTAATTTAAATATAAGCAGGAGCTTTCGGACCGCGGTCCCTCTTCAGCTGCAATTTTTACAATAATGAGATAAAATAATACGAATGAGAACTAAACAGTTTTTTTACATATGTTTTTTTTATGCAATACTACCCCATATCGTCTAACTCTTAATTTTTTTTTGTATATTCTTTTTTTAAGTGAAAACCTCCCCAACCATTTATATTTATTGATCCTTGGTCTAAATTTAAATTGGCTCTATCCTTAATATAAACCGCTTCCTTGAAACAACGTTTATACCAATTCGTCTCCTGACATAAAATTTCTACTGAATCCCAATCAATTTGATGGTCGTCATTTTGTTTTATGTGTACCGCTAACCCATTGTTTTCATTAAACGTTTTAACACAATATTTGTGTTCTGTCTGTCGTTTCCTCAATTGACGTTTTGTTTGTCCTACATATTTCTTTTTGCAATTACATTCAATTTCGTATACCACTCCAGTTTTTTTCATTTTATCCATTTTTGGTTTGTTTCTAATTAATTCTGATTTTAATGTATATGTTATTTTACTAACTAAAGTTAAATTATATTTTTTGAATTGCCTCTTCGTTTTCTCTGATATTCCTTTAATATATGGTAACGAAATTATGTGTTCTGGTTTTTCTTTTGGGTTATTGTTCTTTACATCATGGTTTTCAAAAATTTGATTAACAATGTGTTCTGGGTACCCACTTGTTATGAATTGTTTTTTAATTTTATTTTTGTCCTTTAACGGATCATCCGATAAAATTTCTATTCTATTTTTAAATGATTTTACAATTCCTATTTTAATATTATCACTATGAGATGATTGGAAATTTAAAAAGGTTTTAGCATGTGTGGGACTTTGATACATTGAACACGAAAAATTTTTATTGTTATGTCTCACTAGCTAGTCTAGGAATGGTAAGGACTTATAATTTTCCCCTTCATATGTAAATTGGATGTCTTTCTGTATTTTATTTACTATCTCTAACAATTTTTCGGTTTTTAACGATTTCTTCTTGATTAGGAAGACATCATCCATGAATCTTTTCCATAATTTTATATTTTGTTTTACTATTGTTTTCCTTAAAATGCTCATCTCAATATGTTCCATAACTAAATTTGCTATTGATGCTGATAAAGGATTTCCCATTGCTAAGCCGTTTTTTTGTGCATAAAAATTATTTTCAAATAAAAAATGTGTCTGTTAAACAAATTTCTGTCAATTTTAGGATAGTTTCTAGGCTTAAAGTTGTTCTATTTTTAAGTGTTTTATCCGATTTTAATTTTGTTTTTAATATTGTTAAAGCTAACGGTATTGGTATACTTCCATATAAATTAACGACATCAAGACTACAAATTTCATCATCATAATCTAGTTCTTGGTTTCTAATATCTGATGGAAATTCTTGGGTGTTTTTTATCCCGTGATTGGTTGTTCCTATTAACGGTGATAATAGTCTCACTATTTGTTTCGCACAAGTATATGTGGGACTATTAATTGATGATACTATTATTCTAAGTGGGTTGTCCTTTTTATGGATTTTTACTAATCCATATATACGGGGAATTTTTAATATTGGTGGAAAATATTGAAGTTTTTTATCTTTCTCTATTTCTTGGTTTTTTATAGCATCATTAACTATAACATGTACTTTTTTATCTATCCTATCAGTTGGGTCATTTTTAAGTTTAATGTAATCATCAGTTTGAAGAATTTTTAACATTTTGTCCGAATAATCCGCTGAATTTAATATTACTAGTTTCCCACCCTTGTCCGCTTTCACGATCTTGATCGATTTGTCCTTCTTTAACACTTTTAGCGCAATTTGTTCTTCCCTTCTTAAATTGTTTGTCATTGAGGTTTTTGCAAAGTTATTTTTTACTATAAGTCTAATGTCCTGTTTTGTTTGATCACTAAATTCTATTTTCCGTAATTGTTCTTCTGTTTGAGCGCATACTTCTAATAAGTCCACGTTCCGTTGGCATATGCCGAAAGTTAGACCTTTCGATAATAGACTTAACTCCCCTTTACTTAAAGTCCGATTGGATAAATTCACTACGTTACATGCTATTTCCTTTTCATTTTTTACATTTTCATTTAATTTTTCTAATACGAGTCTATTAAATTTATTAATTTGAATTCCCTTAAAATACTGATTTCTTTCTATTCTAAATAGTTCTATTTGGTCCATTATATAATTATATGTATGGAAGTCTATACCTGTTCTCCAGAATCTCGTTTGTTGATGTTGTAGTTCTTCAACAACGATTTTCTTTCTTCTTCTAGCGTCATTTACTGCTTCTTTGACAATTGCTTTCTGTAGTCTTGTTGTTTTCTTTACAATTCGTTGAGACGATAGTTTCGTTTTACACCGTAACCGCGGACGAAACTGAGATTAAGAAAAGCAAAAACGATGTCCAAAAAGATCTCACCCTTTTCAAAATTGCCGTCAGGGTACTTTAAATATTTTCCATGACTGAATCGGGGTTTGACGCTAGAAACGCGATTCAATTGGCTAATGGTCAAGTCAATTGTTGCCTGAAAACTGTAAATCTCTTCAAGACAACGTATTGCGAGAACTTAGATTATGAAGAAGTTCAACGTGATGTTTAATTATTTAATTAATCTTAGTAAAGAAATCGGAAAACTCTCGGAACTTAATGAAAAAATAACGACTAGTAACATTTACAATCAGGAAACTCGGTCTCAGGAAGATACCCAGAGTGGAAAAGTGGAAACAACAACGGAATTTACGCTAACTGACATTTTATTCGAGGAGTTATCCACGAGAGTTGAAAATCATGAAACAATCGATCAAAAAAAACTCCATTTCTCTGCGGTTGAAAATCTATGTTCAGTGTTCAGCGAGCCTGTCGATTCAGAAGTCTTTACGTGTCTTCCAATAATAATTTTTTTCGCGCTGTAAGTGATTCGCTTACCAAATCTTTGAACTCAAAGGAAACGGATAATGACTTTCAAATTGAGAGATTATCGGCTCAACTTCAAACTTTGACATAACAACTCCAATCTAGCTACGACGGTTAGAAGTATTTGCTCGATCTAATTGTGGAAGTAGACGATTTCATCTACAAAGTTCTAAACGCCGAAGAACATTACAATAAATTGATATCAAAGCCCTAAATGAAAAGTCTTAACAATGCAATTTGCAAAACAAATTATATGAAACTGCTTATTCGTTTTTCCTCGTTACAAGCGCATTTAAAATATTTCGAAGAAAAGAGGGAATCCTGTGATACGAATATTTTATTAACTGAACTCGCCGTTATCTTTAAAGAAAAAGTTGCTACTGTTTATGAAGCTGAAATTGTTAAATTGATTGAAGGAGACGAAAAAGAACGCAGATATATAAGAAGAATTGTGCGCCAAGTAGGTCTCAACATGACAATTGGTTTGTACAGAAGTAAAGAAGAAGAAGAAAAAGAAGAAGTCTAACATACCAACATGCAGATTTTCAACGAAATGATTGAAGTAAATCAATTCCTAAGCTTGACGTAGAACTTCCAGTCATTTGAACCGTTCAGTTTTTTAAACTCTCTTTGAGGGAACAACTGAAAAAGATGTTAACGGAAGCACCGGTGTTGGCGTATTATAATCATGAAAAGGATGAGCTTCTGCAGATGATCCCTTGTAAATTCAAGGAAGTCGGTGACTTGATATTTGAATGCCCTACAACTGACACAGTCTGTTCTTCAATTTGTAGACACTGCTAGGGAGTATCTTGTTCAAATGAACATTGAGATTTTGAGGCTCAACCTGAAGAAGATTACTATGATTAACTTAAGCTTAACCAATATTGACAAATATACTGATATACTAATATACAAGTTCCCGTACAAAAATTTTAAACGGTAATTCATCTGCATACGCGCTTTTTTATCGCTACCACGCTGTAATATGTATACATTAAGGCTACATGCAGCTCGAAAAACGCGAAAATTTCACAGCAATTCCAGGACTGCAAATTGTCTGCCGTTTCTACATTTTCTGTTTATTAACTGTTAATTGTCTGTACTGGCAGAAATATGCAAACGCGATGCAAAAGTAGAAATGCCAGCTGCTAGTTTAAAACTGTAATTTGACCACAGTTATAGACATGTTACAGATTTGCAAAAGTGATGGAAAAGTAGAAATCCAGCTGCCAATTTAAAACTGCAATTTGACTCTATTTTTTGACATGTTACAGGTCTGCAAAAGTGATGAAAAAGTAGAAATCTAGTTGCCAATTTAAAACTGTAATTTGACCATATTTATAGATTTGTTGCAGGTCTGCAAAGCTTATGGAAAAGTAGAAATACCAAATGCTAGTTTAAAACTGTAATTTGACTACATTTATAGACATGTTGCAAGTCTGAAAAAGTGACGCAAAAGTAGAATTCCAGTTGCCAATTTAAAACTGTAATTTGACCATATTTATTGACATGTTACAGGTCTGCAAAAGTGATGGGAAAGTTGAAATCTTAAAATTTAAAACTAAAACTATTCCACATTTATAGACATATTGCTGGTATTCAATTCAAGTAAAATGTCCTACTTTTGAATACCTGCAGTATGGCTCCAACTAACCGGAAGTTCACAATCAAGCCAGGAATGTAAGGCAAATCTAATTTTTGACTATTTCGAAACGGTTTCAAGCGAAATAAATGGAAAGCGGGTTTTAAACCTAAAATATATTATTCCCATTATATTTTTACCTCTTTAAGTGACGATGACGTCACGGAGATTTATTATACTGGATGTGAATGGGGGTGGGAAGGGAGGTGTCTGATCCCAACGTTAGGATCAAGAAGTGCGTGGCGATCCGCTAGGGTTTGAAGCCAAAGCGTGATCGAGTGGGCTGTGGTTGTAGCAAGGAAGGCAAGGCCGCAAGAATGGGAAAAGGTCAATGCTAGGAGACTATATCCATGGAGTAAATATTGATAATGACTAGAACTTTTAAACTGGTCACTCCTGAATTTTCAAAAAAATTCTCAATTATTAAACTGGTCCCAAGGGCAAGTAACCCCCGGAGGTCGCAGTTTTGGCCATATCCCCCGCTTTATTTATCCAAATGACCTGAAATTTTAATGAGACTTATGTTTCGACGTGTTTTACAATTATACTAAATAGGATTCAAGATTCTATAGTGAATATATTTTTGTTTTAAAATTATTTTCAAAATCAAAATGATGGGGACTGAATATATCATCGGATCTATTGGTCCAAATGTCCTGAAATTTTAATGAGAGGCGTGATACAATCTAGTATAAAACGTTCTTTATGAATTTTAATGATCATTGTAACGTGGTATATAACACTAATTTTTTTAAATTCTTTCTTTTACAAAAATATACTCTTAATATCGAGGGGCTGCTATCTTTCACTTGAAGGTGTACACCTGATTTCAGATTCATGAATTCCTCCATTTTCAACTTTATGAATTCATGATTCTCTACTGAATACTGAATTCTTAGAAAGAATTCAAAGAATTCACGGAATTCATCAATGTGTTAGATGACTTCACGCAAGTAGAAAATGAATTCACACCTGAATTAATGAATTTTGAAGTGAATTCGTGGAATTCATCATTGAATTCGAGTGTGAATTCGTAAATGGTTAAATGAATTCAGGGAATTCCAAGAATTCACTGAATTCATCAATATTTTAGATGAATTCACTAAATTTAATTGAGATCTCAATGAATTCATCCGTGAATTCGTCAATTTTCAAGTGAATTCACGGAATTCATCAGTAAAATCGTAAATTTTGAAGTGAATTCATGGAATTCATCAGTGAATTCGTAAATTTCGAAATTAATTCACTGAATTCCATGAATTCCTCTTTGAAATTCCAGTATTCAAATGTTTTAACTTTTTAAGTGCATTTTCGGTAAATAAATTGGTGAAGGACTTGTCACGTTACTAGTCTCTGTACACCGATTACGGGTAAAAGCGTTAGAATTGAAATCAGTGCACACGGCTGTACCTTTGACTGTACTAAAGAGATGGCACGTAAACGTGAAATCCCTGACCTTGGCAGTGGTTAATTAAATGATAAGACTTTACCAGTCATCGGTGTAAGTTATTAATACGTTTACTGTAATGGATGGTTAAAAACCCAAACATATTTTATAAGAAAGGGGCTCCCGAGTGAACTTGTTTTTGACCTTACTAGATTGCGCCGTTTGAAAAATTCAAATCTAGTGTGGTAACCATGGTAACAGGAAGAATTTTTGGGTGTTTTTGCTATCTGTTCTCTAAAGGCATACCAATAAACCACTAACGTAAAAGTTTGCGGGTGCTCTGACGTAGTTCTTGACTATTTTTTCAGCAACACCAAATGAATTATAAATGCATACATAATACCTATTAAGACTTAAGAGACCTTATTCAAAACTGTTTCAACTAAATTTTGTAAAGACTAGAGTTTAATACGTCAAATGAAGTACACTGAACAATACTTATAATGAAATATTGTTATTGTTATTTTTATATTTTTGAACCACGAAAGTTGATATTTATAATGTTACTTCAAAATGTAGCATTTTTACTTTTTTTATGGTTGATGTCTTTTTCGTTGATGTAAAAATTTTATTTCCTACTTCTTGAGA
Source organism: Phalangium opilio (assembly GCA_019434445.1). Taxonomy (NCBI): domain Eukaryota; kingdom Metazoa; phylum Arthropoda; class Arachnida; order Opiliones; family Phalangiidae; genus Phalangium; species Phalangium opilio. The sequence continues at coordinate 79,613 of JAEQBA010001020.1, read as the reverse complement.
AAGAAATAGACGGTTATCTTGAAACTCGGGTCGCGGGATAGTGTACTTATAGAATTTTATATCATAAAACCCGTTTGATTGCATTTCCGTACGTTCCAATTCAAAGTTCGAGGTTAATGAATACCAATTGCATAAGACACCTAAGCCGTTATGGGTTTTCTTTGAGTCAGTTTTGTTGTACGTCGGAGCTACTGGAGCTTCTGGTAGCGAATATTCCCTATTTTTCCAAGTTCCAGTCAAGTAGAGTTAGAGCTGAAATTTCCTAAGAATTCATGAAATTTCTTGGGAATTCACATGAATTCAAAGGGATATTCTTGATTCGTTGGAATTCACTTGAATACATGGAATTTTTCATGGAATTCAGAAGTTCGTTTTGGAATTCACATTGAATTCAGCCAGTGATGTACACCGAATTCGCGAGTTAGAAGCCCCTCGGTAAAACCCGTATATTTTTTTATAAATTTTCATAATTAAAATTTAATAAGCAATCTGTCAAGCACTATTTTAAATATGTAACAATGAGGTTATTTTAAATTATCACTTAAATACATTTAAAGGGATAGTGAAGGAGGCAAACAAGTTATTTTTAATCGATTAAGGCTGTTAAAATATCACCAAATCGTTTTCGTTAATTTATAATTAATTATGAAAGTTGTGATTTGAGCTCGCTAAGCCTAACGCGATTTTTCAACAAAATCTCGATATGGAGTATTGAATTTTCCGTGACCAATCGGGGGGCAGTTTATAAGAACCAATGAAAATGCACCGTTGCGTTTTCGTCTGATTTTGTATTCATCAGAATTCATATTTCCATCAAATAAAGTTACGGAAAATATTAGAATTCGAAATTGCCGCGTATAGTTTTCTCGTATTTTTTTCGGTTTTGAATCATAGGCGGCGACTTAGGCGCTCTATAATGTACTTGTAGTCTTTGATGATAAGCACAGTTTGCTTGGAGCAGCTAGTAACTCGACTAATCAGAAGTTAAAAGTCTGGATTTTTAGTTTGGATAGAAAAAACTCTGAAAAGGTAAATAGTTTAAAACATAATTATCCAGAGGTTTTTAAAGCTTAACTGTTTTTGGCAAAAAAAAGTGATATTTGGCCTGAAATTATTACAGATTATGAATTTAGGCCAAGGGTTAGATGCACAGCCATACAATTTTCAATTTTGAGCCTTCATACTTTCAGGATAGTTAGGTGGTGCTCTAAGATTTTTGGATCCCACCAAGAAACATTTGTAGCCTGCATCAGAGGTAAATTAAAGTTGAAGTACAACTAACGTATCTAATTTCTTTAAAACTTCTTCGGATTTGATAATTAGACGAATAATTAACAGTCCAAATTTCAAAAATGGTTGGCTGCAAATGTGCTGTATACGGCTGTGACAACAATTCGAATAAATGTGTCGATGATGTCACGTTCCATAGCTTTCCTAGTGATGATGGATTAAAACAAAAATGGATTGCTGCATTAGGAAAAGATTCAGATTGGCTACCTCACACACATTTAAAAGTATGCTCTGTTCACTTCACACCAGACTCATTTAAAGACCCTGCTGCAGTTGCCAAATCATATAAAACAAAAGATGGAAGAAGCAAACGGAAATTATTGAAGCACACGGCAGTACCAAGTATCTTAGACCCTTTAGGGTTTACAATTCCTAAAACAAATCCAACCATTTTATTGGACCCTGAGGAACAAGCATCGTGTTCAAATGTTCAAAGGCACGATTGTCATACTTATTCATCATTGGTAAGTTATGAGTTCCTGATTTCCTAGATTATTATTTCGCTTGTAAATGATAGCATATGTAAACTATTTTGCAGGAAATAAAAAAAAACTGTATCTGTACAGGCAAAAATTCCTTGTAGAAACATTGGCATCCAAGCGCGGATAAAAGGTACATTGTTGTACTTCACTTTCATAAGTTGTATTTAAATAAGAAATACTTAAATAACAGGTGTTTCTCGATACGTCCAATGTGATGCAGACCTGGAGAATGAAGTTTCTCAAGAAAGTGCTCAGTGTTTAAAAAATATGTGTTCTCAAGCTTTATCCCAAGAAACTGAGCAGACATGCTCTTCAATGGAGGATGTAAATGATAACTATGACTCATCGTATGAGCCTACTCAGAGTAGCAGAGCTAGTCAAGAGATGGAGGATACAGAAGCATCAGAATCTGAAGGGTAAATCGTGATAATACTCTGATTAGCCTGATGTTATCAATTTTACATTACTTTTAGGGAGGAAGAGTTTCTCTCGCATCCATTACCTCATCATGAGGACAAATACATAGTATTTGCCTCCAATTTGTTGATGTTATTTAAAATCTGCCATCTTTGCCACAAACAGCCGATAATAAAAACAACAAAAAAAGTAGCTGGCACAGCTCTACAAATAACCACTGAATGTTTAGATGGCTGTGTTTTCATTTGGGACAGTCAACCTAAATTTGGCCTTACATTTTGGGGAAATTACTTGCTAGTAGCTTCCATGTTTTACGCTGCAATTCTCCCAACAAAGTTCAGAACAACCCTGAAACAATTCAACCTAAAAATTTGCTCAACTAGAATGTATTTCTATTACCAAAGAATGTTTCACCCTGTTATTGAAAGGGTATTTTACATAAACACTAACAGATATTAGTTTTTACACCCCATATTTTACTAAAAAATAAAAATGCATGACTATAGATTTGGCTTGGTGAAAAAGAAAAACTTCTGGCAGCTTGTTTATCCGAGCCAATAGTTATCTGTGGTGACGGTAGAGCTGACAGTCCAGGGTTTTCAGCCAAGTACGGCACCTATACTTTTATGGAAGCTGCATCTCATAAAATTTTGCACGTTGAATTACTACAAGTAAGTCAACAATAACAGTGGGTATACTTTATACTGAATTTACTGATAAATATTCTCAAAAAGTCTACAGAAGTTAGCAGCTCAAACCAAATGGAAATTGAGGGTTTGAAACGTGGATTGGCATATTTGTTTTCATTTGGTTTGGAAATAAAAAAAATAGTAACAGACAAGCACCCAAGTATTACGGCATACGTGAGAGACCATCTCCCTAATGTAATACATGAATTAGACAACTGGCATGTTTGTAAAAGTAATATTTCAAATCAATGCATGAAATATTCTCGATCAATTTTGCTAAAAATATTCTTTGGATTAGATATCAAGACCAAACTTGCATCTCTTGCAAAGAAGAAATCTAATAGCATCCTTGAACTTTGGATTCAGGCGATAATAAATCATGTTTATTGGATTGCCAACACATCGACAACTAAAGAAGAACGGATTGACAAATGGACGTCCCTAACAAATCATATTTGTAACATTCATGAAGGTCATAGCAAAACTTATCCAAAATGTACCCATGGTCCTATACCCGCAGAAGATACAAAAGTTTGGATTGACAAAGGTTAGTTTTATGTCTCCCATAGTATCGCGAAGAAAAAAATTAGGGACCAATCTTAATTTGTGCGAAATGGAGATATAAGAAATCTACCTAGTTCTCAAAAACTCAATTATCATAGAATCAGACCTGTATTGGAGCATTAGCAAAATTGTGAATTCACCCTACACGTTGGCTGCAATTGCAAATCTCTCAAGTGAATACCAAACTTATTCAGTTGAGGTATTTCATTCTGTCCTGAATTCTTTCTGTACAAAAAGAGTTCATTTTCACCAAGATTCACTAAAGTCGAGGTAATGTACCCTATTATTAACGCGAGAAGAATAAAACGGTGGATTTTTTCTACCTATAGAATTTATTTAACGGTAATGCACTACAACGAGAATGGCCACAAACAGCAAGTTATAAATGAGCATGGCGAGGAAGTATTTTTTTTTAGCTTTTCCAAAAGCTAAAAGGGGTGAGCCTACAGCAAAGAAGCTTTTAGAGGATAACACTTACGGTATATAACATTCTAACTTGAGATTTTATATGCTAAAAACTGGTTGGAATATTCAGTTTTACTACAACGTCACTAATTCCATTAATTCTGTCAAATTATTTACAGAATACGTAGAAAAGCTTATGAATGAAACCTACGAAAATGCCTTGAAAGTATCTTCAGCAAGTGAACTAATGGCACCAGCATGTCACGCTGATACTCTAGCCGGAAAATATTCTGACGGTGTTAGAAAAAACGAAGTTGTTGCGAAGAGAAAAAGCAGATTTACAAAATAGTCCAATAAAATGTTTAATAAAACAATTGATTACATTGGTTTTTAATTTTATTATTATTCAAATCTGGGATAACGAAACCCAACATAATCCTCGCTTGGAAATATTTCCCTTATTTTAGCCACAACGCAACTAGGAATTGGTTTCCTTCTATTTCTTCCTAACTTCCTGTAGGTAATTCTTGTGAACTGCCTATATGCTACATATCTGTAATTTCTAAAAATTGCAGGATTTGGTACTTTTGAATTCAGCTTCCGCTCTCAACGTCATCGCGATTTTCTCGCGCGGCCGTTCACATACACGCCGAGGAAAAGTTTAAAAAGTCCTCGTTTCGCGCATCTTGACTGCCAGGGCGCGCGAGCGACGCGACGCCGACGGTTTTGGATTCCGCAAAGATGGCCGTTAGTAAAAATAGACGTTTGTCTCTCTTACTGTTGAAAAAGTTTCTATTATTGAAAAAGAAACGAGAGATCAGAGAAAATCTGGAAAAAAATAGAAGAAAAGATCGTCGGTGGTGGGTGCACCCCTTTGGGAAAATAGAAAAGTTGAAGGGTACTTTCATACTCTGGTAAGTGAAAGCCAAGGCTTAAAAACATGTAAACAAAAAGCTATGGCTAGCTATAGCTATACCAATCACACTTTCAACTTTTCAAACAAGGGTGACTTATTTTCAGCTAAATAATATGAGGATTTATGACCATTCATATTTCGATAATTTTCTGAGGATGTCGCCAGAAGTTTTTGATAAATTAGTTGGAATGTTAGCAACCTCCCTGAAGAAATATCCTCCGTCTAGAGAACCACTAACCCTAACAAATCATATTTGTAACATTCATGAAGGTCATAGCAAAACTTATCCAAAATGCACCCATGGTCCTATACCCGCAGAAGATACAAAAGTTTGGATTGACAAAGTTTAGTTTTATGTTTCCCATAGTATCGCCAAGAAAAAGATTAGGGACTAATCTTAATTGTGCCAAATGGAGATATAAAAAATCTACCTAGTTCTCAAAAACCCAATTATCATAGAATCAGACCTGTATTGGAGCATTAGCAAAATTGTGAATTCACCCTACACGTTATCTGCAATTGCAAACGGTAATTACTCTACGGTAATTTATTTAATTGAAGTATATACTTTTAAGATTTGACATCTTACTATGTGTTTCTTAGCTTTTTGGCCACTGGTGATAGCATTATGAGCACCGCCTATGGTTTTCGAATTGGCAAATCGACGTGTCACTACGTGATTAAAGAAACTTGCGATGCTTTATGGAACGTTTTGCAACCATTGTACCTCGCGGTAAAGTTTTGCTTAGACTTTAAACTTGACAGCCAATATTAAGTAATGATGATTTTTAACGACCCCAACTGCGGCAATATGGAAAGAAGCGGCCCAACGGTTTGGTCGCCTATGGCAGTACCCCAATTGTGTTGGAGCAGTAGATGGAAAACATGTGGCTATCAAACAGCCTGCGAAAACGGGGTCAATGTTCTATAATTATAAAGTACGTATCTTTTTTACTATATAAATTCACACAAAATAATCTTCTAAACAAAAATATATGTTACTGTTGGAAAAGGGTACAAATTCCATTGTCCTCATGGCTGTTGTGGACGCAGAATACAAGTTCTTGACAGTAGATGTAGGAGCTTACGGGTCAAGCTCCGATGGCGGAATATTTAAATCGTCTGAAATCGGCCAAGCCTTAGATAAAGGAACATTGGGCATACCGGGATTGTCTACTTTACCAAGAAGTAGCATTCAGGTACCCCATGTATTGTTGGGTGATGAAGCGTTCCAGCGTAGGACCGATTTTCTCCGACCTTACCCTGGAAGAAATTTAGACTCGAAGAAAAGGGTGTTTAACTACAGGCTTAGCAGAGCCAGACGTTGCAGCGAGAATGCATTTGGGATACTTGGAGCCAGATGGCAGGTTTACCATCGAACAATAAACTTTACCCCAGACAACACTGATAGAGTTGTGAAAGCAACGGTTGTGCTTCAAAATTTCTTAATGACTACGGAGCAGGGTCAAAAGAAAAAAAGCGGGGTGTATTGCCCACCAGGATTCGTTGATTTCACAAATAAACAAGGAACATTTTGTTATGGCACATGGAACGATGAGCCTGGGAATAGTTTTTCTGATATTGCTTGCTCAACATCAGAAATTCTAGGTACGAAGCGACATTAGTTCGTCAAAAATACACCGACTATTTTTGGAGTGAGGAGGGAGAACCCGTACAAAAATTTACGGCTGCATTTTTGCTGTTAATTAGATTTTTTAGAATCTGCAATATATTGCAAATAAACTGGAATATTCTGGAAAAATACTGGAATAAACCTGAAAAATGTTCAATTTCAGACAAAATTAAGGTGATTCCAGAGAGCAATGCAGAACATTTTAGACGTTTTGCAGAAAAAATATCTTCCGTTGGAAAACTCAGTACAACAGTATACAAAATTTAGCAACTCTAGAGTCATAAAATAGTTACCTTACAGCTAGAAAACAGAGGGGAAATAGTAACTCCCGTAAGAAATCAGGATGTTTGTAGGCTCATTACAAGTACTGTACCTTCCAAATATATTGTATGCATGTTACAGTCAGAAATTGCTAAGTTTGTAGGATAATTGCAGGCGTGTTTCGGATACTTTTTACGATAATTGCAGACGCGTTTCAGATACTTTTCAGGATCATCACAGGCGCGTTTCAGATACTTTTCAGGATCATCACAGACGCGTTTCAGATACTTTTCGGGATCATTACAGGCGCGTTTCAGATACTTTGTAGGAAAATTGCAGGAGCGTTTCATATAATTTTCAGGACCATTACAGGCGCGTTTCATATACTTTTCAGGATCATTGCCGGCTCGTTTCATATACTTTGTAGGAAAATTGCAGGCGCGTTTTAGATACTTTTTTGGATCATTGCAGGCGCGTTTCAGATACTTTGTAGGATAATTGCAGCCGCGTTTCAGATGATTTGCAGGATCATTGCAGCCGCGTTTCAGATAATTTTTAGGATAGTTGCAGGCGCATGTCAGATAATTTTTAGGATAGTTTCAGGCGCATGTCAGATACTTTGCAGGATAAATGCAGGCGCTTTTCATATACTTCGTAGGAAAATTGCAGGCGCGTTTCAGATACTTTTCAGGATCATTACTGGCGCGTTTCAGATACTTTTAAGGACCATTACAGGCGCGTTTCAGATACGTTTAAGGACCATTACAGGCGCGTTTCAGATACTTTTAAGGACCATTACAGGCGCGTTTCAGATACGATAATTACAGGTGCTTTTCAGATACTTTTTAGGATAATGGCAGGTGCTTTTCAGATAATTTTTAGGATAATTGTAGGCGCGTTTCAGATACTTTTTAGGATAATTACAGGCTCTTTTCATATACTTTGTAGGATAATTGCAGGCGCTTTTCATATACTTTGTAGGATAATTACAGGCGCGTTTCAGATACTTTGTAGGATAATTGCAGGTGCTTGTCAGATACTTTTCAGGATAATTGCAGGCGCATTTCAGATACTTTGCAGGGTCATTGCAGCCGCGTTTCAGATACTTTGTAGGATAATTGCAGCCGCGTTTCAAATACTTTGCAGGATCATTGCAGCCGTGTTTCAGATAATTTATAGGATAGTTGCAGGCGCATGTCAGATAATTTTTAGGATAGTTGCAGGCGCATGTCATATACTTTGTAGGAAAATAGCAGGCGCGTTTCAGATACTTTTCAGGATCATTACTGGCGCGTTTCAGATACTTTTACGGACCATTACAGGCGCGTTTCAGATACTTTTACGGACCATTACAGGCGCGTTTCAGATACTTTATTTTGTACGATAATTGCAGGCGCGTTTCAGATACTTTTCAGGATCATTACTGGCGCGTTTCAGATACTTTTAAGGACCATTACAGGCGCGTTTCAGATACGTTTAAGGACCATTACAGGCGCGTTTCAGATACTTTTAAGGACCATTACAGGCGCGTTTCAGATACGATAATTACAGGTGCTTTTCAGATACTTTTTAGGATAATGGCAGGTGCTTTTCAGATAATTTTTAGGATAATTGTAGGCGCGTTTCAGATACTTTTTAGGATAATTACAGGCTCTTTTCATATACTTTGTAGGATAATTGCAGGCGCTTTTCATATACTTTGTAGGATAATTACAGGCGCGTTTCAGATACTTTGTAGGATAATTGCAGGTGCTTGTCAGATACTTTTCAGGATAATTGCAGGCGCATTTCAGATACTTTGGAGGGTCATTGCAGCCGCGTTTCAGATACTTTGTAGGATAATTGCAGCCGCGTTTCAAATACTTTGCAGGATCATTGCAGCCGTGTTTCAGATAATTTTTAGGATAGTTGCAGGCGCATGTCAGATAATTTTTAGGATAGTTGCAGGCGCATGTCATATGCTTTGTAGGAAAATAGCAGGCGCGTTTCAGATACTTTTCAGGATCATTACTGGCGCGTTTCAGATACTTTTACGGACCATTACAGGCGCGTTTCAGATACTTTTACGGACCATTACAGGCGCGTTTCAGATACTTTATTTTGTACGATAATTGCAGGTGCTTTTCAGATGCTTTTTAGGATAATTGCAGGCGCGTTTCAGATACTTTTTAGGATAATTGCAGGCTCTTTTCATATACTTTGTAGGATAATTGCAGTTGCTTTTCATATACTTTGTAGGATAATTACAGGCGCGTTTCAGATACTTTGTAGGATAATTGCAGGCGCATTTCAGACACTTTTCAGGATAATTTCAGGAGCGTTTCATATACTTTGTAGGAAAATTGCAGGCGCGTTTCAGATACTTTTTAAGGATAATGGCAGGTGCTTTTCAGATAATTTTTAGGTTCATTGCAGCCGCACTTCAGATACTTCGTAGGATAATTACAGGCGCGTTTCAGATACTTTGTAGGATAATTGCAGGTACTTTTCAGAAATTTTTAGGATAATTGCAGGAGCATTTCAGATACTTCGTAGGATAATTGCAGGCGCTTTTCATATACTTTGTAGGATAATTGCAGGCGCTTTTCATATATTTTGTAGGAATATTGCAGGCGCTTTTCATATACTTTTTTGGATCATTGCAGGCGCGTTTCAGATACTTTTTAGGATCATTGCAGGCGTATTTCGGATACTTTGTAGGATAATTGCAGGCGCGTTTCAGATACTTTGCAGGGTCATTGCAGCCGCGTTTCAGATACTTTGTAGGATCATTGCAGCCGCGTTTCAGATTCTTTGTAGGATCATTGCAGGCGCGTTTCAGATACTTTGAAGGATAATTGCAGGCGCGATATAGATACTTTGTGGAATAATTGCAGACGCGTTTCAGATACTTCGCAGGATCATTGCAGGTGCATTTCAGATACATCGCAGGATCATTGCAGGTGGATTTCAGATTCTTTGTAGGGTCATTGCAGGTGCGTTTCAGATACTTTGTAGGATAATTGCAGGTGCATTTCAGATTCTTTGCAGGATCATTGCAGGCGCGTTTCATATGCTTTGCAGAGTCATTGCGGGTTTTCCTATCAATTATTGTGAATCAGTAGCCTTATATACCCTAAATTTCCAAAAAAAATTAAAGAGGCTTACGCTTGAGTTCAAACGTCAACAATAGCTATGTTTAAAATGATTTTAGGAATAAAGTTTCTTAAAACGATTTAACTAGAATTAAGGTAAATTAATGACGATTAAATTAATAAATATCATTTATATTTATTTAAATATTTAAAAATAGCCTCTAAATTGCGTCTCGACTTGGAGAGGTTTATTTTGGATTCCCAACTTGTACTCATCTCTTACAAAAATATTAAGCTGTAATTCATCTGAATACACGCTTTTCTGACTTGCTAAAGTAATATCTGAGATGGTCCAACTGTTTAGGTACATGTACATTAAGTTCTCACCACATCTAGATAAGAAGGTCTTTTCGTCTATCTAACATCCACAACATACACACTCACAGAACGTAATCGAAAAATTCTTTCAAACTTATAGCTAAAAACCGATTACAACTGAAGGGAAGGGTCCCGACAGGCTTGTTTTACGTCTATCCGCAACCAGGAAAACTGCTGTAAACTTATATGATAGCGCTAAAGTACTTGGGTTCGCAATTTCCCTCACATTTCGAGCGCCATGGTGATAGTAGATCTTGTCTTAATCGGTTTCTATCCACGCTTGTTTTTCGTGTACCCGGGGCCACAAACACACACATGCACACACACACACAGAAAGCTAGGTCTGGTCTCAAAAACTGGAATAAAATCACTAAAATAAACTGAAATTAATTTTATTTACTTTTTTTGGATGAAAAATTGTTTTTCTACGACTTTTTACCTCAAATAGAAGTAACTCTTATTTTATTAGGTTTTGAATCTATAGAACTTGACTGCCAACACCTTTGAAAGCTTGGAATCCTTATGTTGTTAGTATTGGATACACCTTAAACATAACTGCATAAGTTCGTAAGATGTGTTCCATAAGTTTGTCACTGGTTACTTCATGAAGTGGTGTAGGTGAAACGTCATATTCTCGTAAAGCGACGCCTGTTGAGCCATTGTCAAAGGCTTAATAAGGCTAAATAGGAAGTTGGACTGCAAAACCGAGTGTATTCAATTCTCGCGTCATTCTCGAACTAGCTCTCAGTAAGTCTCTAGCATTACGAAGTATAGGCAGTGTCATACTTATTGAAACATATCTGATAAACTTATGATAACTGTATATACAATACTGGCCCATTTATGACCAAAAAATGTTTCAATTTTCTATCTTTTATGGTGGTTTAAATATTTTTAGGATCGAGACGTGACAGTATTAGATCAAAAGATTTTATTAAGATGAATGAGTAAAGCTTTTTTAAGATGCCTTTTTAGGCCTAACCAATTCTTTATTCAAATTTTAGAAAAATAAAAGCAGTAATATTAATGCCTAACAGAAGCAGATAAAAATTTAGGGTGCGCTCGAAGTTGACTTCCCGTACAAAAATTTTAAGCTGTAATTCATCTGCATACGCGCTTTTTTTATCGCTACCACGCTGTAATAGGTATACATTAAGGCTACATTTCTGCAGCTCAAAAAACGGGAAAATTTCACAGCAATTCTAGAACTGCAAATTGACTGCCGTTTCTTCATTTTCTGTTTGTTAACTGTTAACTGTCTAGCCTGGCAGAAATATGCAGCGCAATTCTGCAAACGCTAAGCAAAAGTAGAAATACCAGCTGTTAGTTTAAAACTGTAATTTGACCGTTTTTATAGATATGATACAGGTCTGCAAAAGTGATGGAAAAGTAGAAATCCAGCTGCTAATTTAGAACTGTAATTTGACCGTTTTAATAGACATGTTACAGGTCTGCAACAGTGATAGAAAAGTAGAAATCCAGCTGCTAATTTAAAACTGCAATTCTACCACATTTATAGACATGTTACAGATCTGCAAAAGTGATGGAAAAGCAGAAATGCAGCTGCCAATTTAGAACTGTAATTGGACCTTTTTTATAGACATGTTACAGGTCTGCAAAAGTGATAGAAAAGTAGAAATCCAGCTGCTAATTTAAAACTGCAATTTGGCCACATTTATAGGCATGTTACAGGTCTGAAAGAGTGATTGAAAAGTAGAAATCTAGCTGCTAATTTAAAACTGCAATTTAACTACATTTAAAGACATGTTACAGGTCAGCAAAAGTGATGGAACAGTAGAAATACAGCTGCCAATTTAAAACTTTAATTTGACCTAAATTGACCATTTTTATAGACATGTTACAGGTCTGGAAAAGTGATGGAAAAGTAGAAATTCAGCTGCCAATTTAAAACTGTAATTTAACCACATTTAGAGAGATATTGCAGGTATTCAAAAGTAGGAAATTCTACTTTTGAATACCTGCAATATGTCTATAAATGTTGAATAGTTACAAGAAGTGTTTTAAATTGGAAGCTAGATTTCAACTTTCCCATAACTTTTGCAGACCTGTAACATGTGTATAAATGTGGTCAAATTGCAGTTTTAAATTGGCAGCTGGATATCTACTTTTCCATCACTTTTGCAGACCTGTAACATGTCTATATAAATGGTCAAATTACAGTTTTAAATAGGCAGCTGGATTTCTACTTTTCCATCGCTTTTTCAGACTTGTAACATGTCTATAAATATGGTCAAATTACAGTTTTAAATAGGCAGCTGGATTTCTACTTTTCCATCGCTTTTTCAGACTTGTAACATGTCTATAAATATGGTCAAATTACAGTTTTAAATTGGCAGCTGGATTTCTACTTTTCCATCACTTTTTCAGACTTGTAACGTGTCTATAAATATGGTCAAATTGCAGTTTTAAATTGGCAGCTGGATTTCTACTTTTCCATCACTTTTTCAGACTTGTAACATGTCTATACATGTAGTCAAATTACAGTTTTAAACTAGCATCTGGTATTTCTACTTTTCTATCGCTTTTGCACACCTGTAACATGTCTATAAAAATGGTCAAATTACAGTTTTAAATTGGCAGCTGAATATCTACTTTTCCATAAGTTTTGCAGACCTGTAACATGTCTATAAATATGGTCATATTACAGTTTTAAAATGGCATCTGGATTTCTACTTTTCCATCACATTTGCAGGCCTGTAACATGTCTATAAATGTGGTCAAGTTGCAGTTTTAAACTAGCAGCTGGTATTTCTACTTTTTCATCACTTTTGCAGACCTGTAACATGTCAATAAATATAGTCAAATTGCAGTTTTAAATTGGCAGCTGGATTTCTACTTTTCCATCACTTTTGCAGAACTGTAACATGTCTATAACTGTGGTCAAATTACAGTTTTAAACTAGCAGCTGTTATTTCTATTTTTGCATCGCGTTTGCAGAATCGCGCTGCATATTTCTGCCAATACAGACAATTAACAGATAATAAACAGAAAATGTAGAAACGGCAGACAATTTGCAGTTCTGGAGTTTCTGTGAAATTTTCGCGTTTTTCGAGCTGCAGAAAATGTAGCCTTAATTTATACCTATTACAGCGTGATAGCGATAAAAAAGCGCGTATGCAGATGAATTACAGCTTAAAATTTTTGTACGGGAAGTTCCCTGGCAATGGGAGATGCCTGGGGTTACTAATCCCCGAAATCAAGATTAAATATAAAAAATGCAAAGGATAGTTTTGCCTCTAACGAGAGCCCAAGCCGGCTCGCTTCCTATCCGCTGCCGTTTCTAAATCGTCAACGCTCGCAAACGACTAACACAATGCGAAATAGGCGAACATTGTACGAGTTTAATATTAATTAAATATAAAAAATGTAGAGGAATTTCATTTTTAAAATCAATTTATTTGAGTACGACCTGACAAAATAAATAATTTAGTTTACAGACACATGATATTATAATTTTCCATATTTGCAAGTTTAGTTTTCAGAATTATCTGCTTCCGTTTTTTCAGCATATTCATATAGAGTTTGAAGTAATTGGAACTCACATCTGGACTTGTACTTTGCCCCAACACGTCTCAACAAAACAGCAATATATTTACCAAATTTTTCTTCATCGTCATCTTGGGCAGTTGTTTGCTTCAATAATATAGAATATGTTTCCATCCATTTAATCAGGATCCCATAGATAAAACCAAATATTTCTTTCTCAATTTAATTCCACGTACTCATCAACAACTGAATTTTCCCTATCTAACGTATTTGAATGCGGGGTACTCTCTGTTGTTTTGCTTTTCTTGGGTGCGGTGTTAGATTTTGGTTTGTTCTTTGAGGTTCCTGGTTCAGTTGTATCTAAAGCATCATTTTCCTCAATCTCGATATCGATATCGATACCGCCTTGCCCCAGGTTTGACAGAATCTTTTAACAACCAAAAATTACAATTGTAACAATCTTAGGATTGAAGGAACTTGAACAGAATATGCCAGAAAGAAAAATTTTAAGGTTATTACCTCGAACGCAGCTGCATTATTGGCTTCCTCGAAGGTCCTATTTAGGCTATTTTAATTTCTTTTCGCCATGGGAATGTCATCTGGCTGAACATTAGATGATGTGCTAGATAAGTTGGAAAATATAATGAGAACTACTAACAAGCTTTTAGTTATGTCCTGAAATTACTCTCTCTTGGCAACCGTGTCCTTCAAAAAGAGCATTTGTTTGAAGTAGGGCCATTTGACCAACGAAATATCGCTGTCTTCCAAAAATTCTTGACCCGATTTTTTCACTGAAACTGTGTGGAAGTTTACTCTGAACTGGTCCTTCAGATATTTCCAAGTTGTCTTAGCGTCTTTCTCTACAGTGAAAAGTTCGCATTTTATTTATTCATTCTAGACAATTTAAATGTCACTATTCTTAACTTACTTGGAATGCCAGTTTCTACGCTAACATTCTCCCATGCGCCTTCTACAGTATCCCTTTCCTTTTGGGCCGGAAGGAATCTATCCCATAAAACATTATTGTTCCTCACTGATTCAATTAAGGCTTCTTTTTTCTCTATTTCTTTCTGTCTTTCTTCCGCTTTCATTTGCTTCACCTTTTCTTTCATGGACTTCATAGTTAAATAAAACTTAACAACTGAACCAATTGCACGCTAATTTTTATTAACAGAAACTTATATAAATTTCGGGACTATCTGTCAGTTTTAGCGCCAAGCCGTTAAATTTTAAATTTTGAAGTTTCTATTGGATAATAATTGTCACGTGACGATTTGCGATAAAAATAAATCAAACAGCTGTTGATCTTGTTAGATCCGAGCTGACGATGAGAATCAGCGCCATCTATCGGCAAAAAGCGCGTTCAAGTAATCTTCTCGCAAATATGTTAACGAGGGCGCGAGAATCAGTTTCAAAAATCAGCTTCATGCGTGCGCGATCCACCTCGACTTTATGGCTTTCTCGCTCGTTTGAGAACGCACCTTTACTCGTGAATTTGAAAATCGTTTCTATCATTAGTTTCCTCAACATAATGATTATACGCTGGTCCCACCACATATATGTCCAGACAATTTCTAACTAATTTAGCCCAACCCAACGCACATTTTAGATCAGAGGTCTTTCTACTAATTTTGGTATTTCACGGCAGCATAACGTTTACCTGACTGTATTCATCAGTACGCAATTACCACAAGTGCACCAATTATTATAACATATTCGTTGTTGATTTTGGTGGCGCTATTATCTGATCATCGTCGATAATTTCTTCATACCCTTGTGAATATTCTGGATGATCCGATAGTAAAGGCTCAACATTGTATGGCTGTGCACCTAACCCTTGGCCTAAATTCATAATCTGTAATAATTTCAGGCCAAATATCACTTTTTTTTCCGAAAACAGTTAAGCATTAAAAACCTCTGGATAATTATGTTTTAAACTATTTACCTTTTCAGATTTTTTTGTATCCAAACTAAAAATCCAGACTTTTAACTTCAGATTAGTCGAGTTACTAGCTGCTCCAAGCAAACTGTGCTTATTATCAAAGACTATAAGTACATTATAAAGCACCTAAGTCGCCGCCTATGATTCATAACCGCAAAAAAATACGAGAAAACTATATGCGGCAATTTCGAATTCTAATATTTTCCGTAACTTTTTTTGATGGAAATATGAATATTGATGAATACAAAATCAGACGAAAACGCAACGGTGCATTTTCATTGGTTCTTATAAACTGCCCCCCGATTGGTCACGGTAAATTCAATACTCTTTATCGAGATTTTGTTCAAAAATCGCGTTAGGCTTAGCGAGCTCAAATCACAACTTTCATAATTAATTATAAATTAACGAAAACGATTTGGTGAGTAATGTTTATGTTTTTATGGATATTTTAACAGCCTTAATTGATTAAAAATAACTTGTTTGCCTCCTTCACTATCCCTTTAATGAAAACGACAGAAACATTGCTCTAGCTGAAGTATCACACCCGCAAGAGGCTACCTCAGCCCAAGGCGTTGCACCAGCAGGTATAAGCGCTGGTGAACAGGAAATTGATAGTGACGAAGAATGGGTTGAGGAAAAGGAAGATGAAAGATTCAATTGTGGAGCTAGAGATTCCTTGCTTTTGTCAGATGATGATTTATTGGACAAAAACGTTACAATAACGTTTGCACCGGGAGAAGCTAGCCGCGCCGTGTCTTTGCTATACGATGAAGACTGCGAGGAACTCTCATTTCCTCGAATTTATGGAGGACAGAAAATGGAAATTACGATAAAAAGCAGCTATCAGGACTTTGTAAAGTGGGCATTGCTATCCTCTGACAGAAGATGCGCTAACGACGTTACCAATCTCTTTTTCAAATGGTTAAAGATTGAGACCATGAAAGTTAGTCAAGCCATTCAAATCTGCTTACGTAAAACTAAGGCTTCTGACGGCCGCGGACTAACGGCGGGAACACTACGATTGGAAGGTGGGGTTGAATCGCTAATTCAGCACGACGATGGTTTCAGGATATTGGAGCCTCTTCGAAATTCCCCCGCATTTTGGCAGCGAAAATCGAGGGACCTTCTTGCCATGGCCAGACAACTTGGCATTCCCACCTATTACCTGATTGTTAGTGCTAATGAAACTCGGTGGCCCGAGTTAATCAACGCTTTGTTGGTCACTTCTGGCAAAAGTAATATGACCAACCAAGAAATTGAAAATATGTCTTTCAAGGATAAAGCCAAGTTAATCCAGGAGGACCCGATTACATGCGCGAGATACTTCGACTACATGCGCGAGATACTTCGACTACAGGTTTCGAGCGTTATTGAAGTGTTTCAGGAGCAAGACTGCTCCACTGGGGTCGGTGGTGGATTACTATTATCGAGTTGAATTTCAAGACCGTGGGTCGCCTCATGTGCACAGTTTATTTTGGGTTTCCGGTGCTCCAAAGTTGAAACTGGATGCTTCAAACGCAGCCGAAGTTGAGACCTTCGTTGACCAATTCATTTCTTGCTCCAAGTCTGAAAACCAAGATTTGCTTAACCTGATTCCGCTTCAAAAGCATAAACACACGAAAACATGCAAAGTGAAGCGGGGGGAAGAGACACATTGCCGATTTAGAATTCCCTGGCCCCCAATGCCGAGACTTGGACAAAGGAGTACGGTGAACACATTGAATCCAAATTTGTTGAAGTTGAAAAAGCAATAGTGGCTTTGACACTAGAAAATGCACCTGAAACAATTGAAGACTTTTTGCGCCCACTTCAAATGACGGAACAGGTTTATATTGATTGCGTTACGTTCAAACTCAAGAGAAAAACTATACTGTTGAAGAGGTCTCCCCAGGAAGTAAGAGTGAACGCCTACAACAAAGACGTTCTCAGATTGTGGAGAGCCAATATGGACATCCAATTTGCTCTGGATCCTTACGCTTGCATTATGTACATCATCGCGTACATTGGGAAATCACAGCGTGGAGTTTCCCAGTTACTTATGGAAGCTATGAAAGCCGCCAGACAGGCGGGCTCTACTGTTAAAGAAAGGCTGAAAGTTAGAGCTAACAAGTTTCTCAGCAGGCAAGAAATTTCTGCCCAAGAAGCGGCGTACTTATGCCTGCAGATGACTGTCTCGAAGTCCAGTAGAGCTACCATTTTTATCAACACAAATATCCCGGAGAAAAGGCTTCATATTCTTCGGCCAAAGAGTCAACTAGATGATTTACCGGAAGAGAGTACATCTTTTCGGAAGGCCTTATCGATCGTTATCCCTTAAGATCAGAATCTATGCGTTCAATCTGCCTTGCTGAATTTGCAGCTTGGTACGAATTCAACAAGAAACAAGGACGAGGCCAACGGGTTCCAAACCTTAATGATGATGAACAAATCGAAAGCGAGGAGGAATCCGACTTGGCCTCGGTTTGGATCCCTTTGAACCAAGGCCGCGGTTTTGTACGCAAACGTACACAAGGTAAAATCATTCGATACCGAAATTACAACATCGAAAAAGATACCTTGGATTTCTACAGGGTAGAACAGCTTCTCTTGTTCTATCCTCTGCGCGATGAAGCCACTGATATTTTGGATAAGGATTTCAAAGAACTCTACGAAGCAAATTTGGAGTTGATTTCACTGAAGCGAAAAGAATTTGTAAACGAAGCTGGTGAAGCTGACTTTGAAAGAGCGAGGGTGGAATTCCTTGAAAATGAAGCCCAAGTAGATGTTGTTAATGTTCAATCAATATTGTAACATCAAGATGAAAGAGATCGTGAATTCACGATGGATGACCCAGAATTCGCCGTTTTGGCTTTAAGAGATGGTAATGCAGACACTGGACAGGAACTACCCGATGTCCGTGTTCCAGACTAAACAATCGTGCAGACTGTTTGTATCATAGATGATACTGAGTATGGAAAAATGGTACAGAGTTTAAACGTAAGGCAGAGAGAAGTTTTTGGCCATATTCTTGGACATTTTAAAACGAAGCCCGAACAGTCACTACGCCTCTTTGTCACTGGAGGAGCCGGAGTAGGTAAAAGCGTCTTGATAAACGCTGATCACGAGGACGTCACGAGGTATTTCCACAAACAACCTGGGGCCGACAACTCCAACGTTATTGAATTAAAGTGCGCCTTCACGGGAAAAGCCGCATTTAACATTGGCGGAACCACTCTGCATACGGCTTTCTCGCTTCCAGTTAGCCAATACGGAGGACCCATGTCGAGACTGGAATCAGATATGTTGAACAAAATGAGAGTTGCCTGGAAGGACCTCAAACTGATCATTATAGACGAGATTTCTATGGCTGGCGTTGGGATTCTTACGAAAGTAAATTCCAGGTGCCAAGAGATTATGGGGTCAGAAGAGTCATTTGGTGGTCTATCACTTTGGGTTGTTGTCGATTTTAACCAACTGAAACCAGTAGGCGACGGTTTTGCATTTCAAGTACCTAAAGCGCGTGACAACCCTTATGCTGGATTGCTTGATAATAACCCGACTTGGAAAGAATTTAAGGTTTTTTTCTTGACTGAGATCATGCGTCAAAAGGAAGACAAGGCATTCGCCGTGGCACTAAATCAAATGGCCATTCGAAAAATGGAAGTCAGTGACGAATCACTAATACAGAAACAGCAGGTGAATGTTAAAGGTGATCCTCCTCTTGACGCCGTACACCTGTATGCCACGAACAAAGGTGCTGTAGATTTCAGTGAGCTGCGTCTAAGCCAGTTCAATACTGAATTCTGCGACTGCTTAGCTTTTGATACCGTCAAAAGAGAAGCTCAACTCTTTGTGCCAACATTTTTCTCACGACCAGTTATGTTTTTCCACAACCCTGAGTCTTTAAGGGGTCATTTGGAGGATATCAGACGTGATGATTTCATTGTCAGCGCTGACTTGCTTTTCTTCGTGGAAATACGTGCAAAAGAGTAAGATGATCTAAGCATTCCACAGTTTCAGAATTTTGGAGGAATATTCTTGCCTTTTGATGCCCCAGAAAGGCGGTCCTATGGATCGACTATTTACGGAAAACGTAACGTGACTGAACATTCTTTGGATTGTACAGTCACTCGAGGTAGGCTTCCAAGTGGTCAGCCATCGCCCTTAGCTCGTCTTGAACGAATTTGGCTTCATTGTAAATTGGAGGGCGAAAAATTGCTGTGGTACTGTTATACAAATCACCGCAAGCCAGATTACAACTGGTATCGGACGATTTGACTTTGCACTTTCCAGAAAAATCCGTTCCAACCATACCCACTATGGTTGTTAGTGATTTTAATGTTGACTTTTTACAAAGAAAACAGGCAATGACAAAGTTCTTATTACCATGTTAAATTGAACTTATGCCAGGGTTAAAGAGCAAGGTTTCAACCAATAAAGGGAGTCAGCTTGACTTAGCCTTTGGAAACCCGTTGCTAATCAAGAAATATAGGGCTGATTATAGAGAATCAACCTATTCATTTCACAAATCCATTTGTATTTTTAAACAGACTTAAAGGCAGCCTTCGATAATGCATGAGAAAATCTGTAATTCGACCAGAAATGACCTTCGATAAAATAGGTCCAGATCACTCAGAGGGAGATTAACATGTTGATTAAAATAAATTCTTTGTATATACTGAATTTGTTCAAATTGACCATGTTTCCTCGGCCTTTCGAGAGTGTATAAGATCACTCAGAGGGACAAAACATGTTGATTAGAATAAATTATTATACTGAATTTATTCAAATTGACTATGTTTTCTCGGCCTTTAGAGAGTGTATAAGATCATTCAGAGCTACGCTCAGAGGGATAAAACATGTTGATTGGAATAAATTATCATACTTAATTTATTCAAATCGACTGTTTTCTCGGCCTTTCGAGAGTGTATAAGATCACTCAGAGCTACGCTCAGAGGGACAAAACATGTTGATTAAAATAAATTATACTGAATTTATTCAAATCGACTATGTTTTCTCGGTCTTTCGAGAGTGTATAAGATCACCAAGAGGGACAAAACATGTTGATTTCAATCAATTCTTTATTTATACTGAATTTATTCAAATTGACAATGTTTTCTCGGCGTTTAGAGAGTGATTAGACGATCGAGATCACTCAGAGGGAAGTAATATTTAAATTTCAAAATTATTAATTTATTTTACCTTAAATTTCTTACCTTAAATATTTTACATATTGTGAATAATAAATTTTCGATTTTTTTATTTCATTCCTAAAAACGCGACTTAAATTATTATTATTATTTATTATTAAAACTAAGTAACCAAATATATACTCAATGCCGTATATTTTTACACTGTCAATTAAAGTTAGCAACATTCTGAAACCTCAGAATATAAATATTGAAACATTAAATCAAATACATCAAAACGATAAATAAATGAAATAAAATAACCGGTCTAAACGCGATGTTAATATATAAAATATTAAGAGTCACCAGATGAAAAGACTGAACATACGGTCCCCAAGAAAACGAGGTCCTCAAAAACTCCCTTAAAGATCAATTCTCGCCTTTGTCCCACCCGCAAAACACCGGCCAGTTTCCCAAACCCCGGATAAAGCGGTCTACATCTGATTTGTGGATAAATTATGACAAGATACCGAAGGATAATGATGGACAGCCAATGAGTTGTTACTAGAAGTTCAAAAATGTCTGTAACATATTATTTGGTTTCACTTCCCCTTTAAACGTTTCTTTATCCCTTGAACTTTAAACCACCAGCGCAATTCCAAGAAGCACGCGTGATTCTACGAATCCTTTCGTTTACTCGACATTGTGGACGTGTTAACAGTCACGTAGCCAAACAAAATAGAGGGAACGCGAGCGTTTACCTAAAGACAAACTCCGGGATGCCTGTCGAAGGGCGACGGCGATTCCCCGATCGCGACCGGTGCCGTGGACTAAAAATTCGGCCATAACGGTTTAGCAGGATCGTGCGGGTCGCGCCCATGAAGACAACAATGAAGGCGCTGGTGCGTGGTAGATACTTAAACATTTTCTACCACAATGAAGACAATTAATTAAACATAGTAGAAATGACCAAACCCTAAGTACGGTACCGTATAACTTTTGACTCTTATTTTTAAGTACTATTAAGATTAAGTACTATTAAGATGTTTTGATTAACTTATACTCTGTAAGCTGTGGTTTTATTGTTTTAACAATAATAATATTTGTTTCGCTTTATCAATGTTGGCACTTATTAAATTAACCCTAGACTTAAATTAATTACTAATAGAAAAAGTGTTAAATTAACCGTAGTCTTAAATTAATTACTAATAGAAAAGAATATTCTTGGCCCATGGCTCAATACAAAAACGAAACCAAGACTACAAGATATTCAACTGAGTACCACCAAAACTTTCTAATCGACCAATCAATCAACCAAAGTCAACTGCGCTAGTCAACTAAAAGAAACAAGAGATCCCGATGCTGACAACCGTATGTTTTCTATAACTGGGTAAGAATCAACGAGAACAAAAATAGCCATGACTGAGTATAAACAAGTTGGGAAAACCAAAATATTACCTCTCCGTGTCGAGAAGATTAAATAACCTTAAGTATCCAATGAAAACGTCGACCTTTTTGCCGTCATCCTTTCCCGCGCTTTGCGCTTCCGCATTTCATCCTTACTCTCAACATTATCTTCCTCCATTTTACATAAGAAAATCAAATACTCACAAAAAGAAGCGGCAAAAACCTGCTGGCTCTTTACAACCACTTAATTTGACTTAATACCCAATTTCCAACAACAATAATATACCGGTAGTTTAATTGACAACCTACTAGCATCGAAGTTCTCATTAAGAATGGCTCCCGCGGATAAAAAAGGGCAATTTTCAACTAGGTGGGCGTTATCTCATTAGATTTGAAAAATATCATTTGTCTTTTTTACCAATGCCTAGCCGTTTGGATTTTTTTTAAAGCAATCTTAGCAATAAAAAATATTTTTTTGATACAAAATAAATGTTTTATATTCTTATTAAGAATAAAGCAAGAGGATAAAAAAGGTCTGTCCTCTCGTAATTGTTTAAGCTTTTATCATGATTAATCTATACAACAGTAACAAAGAGTATAAACCTTTAGTAGAAGCAGTATTTTTTCCGAAACAATCTCGCTTATGTTTATCCTCTCTTGACTTCGCTAAAAACGTATTACTCCTACGTAAAATATTAATAGACAGGCAAGGATTCATACCATTAAAGAAGGAGCCCAATATTATCCATATTTTCATTTCATATACAGAGAAAAGAAATTATTATGTTTCTGAGAGGAGCTTCCCATTTTTGTTGTTGTTTTGAAAAATATATCGCAGTGCCTTGATAGATATAGGAGGCAATGAATGAAATATATCACAATGCACGCGCCTTGATAGATATAGGAGGCAATGAATGAAATATATCACAATGCACGGGCCTTGATAGATATAGGAGGCAATTAAGGAAATATATCGCATGCGCGGGCCTTGGTAGATATAGGAGGCAATGATAATCTCTCTCTTTGCACGAGAGGTTTATCTTTAATATTTAAATAAATATAAATATTGTTGTAAATTAGAGCTAATACCGGTTGTTTTTTATCTATATCCAGATTATATTTTCTACACTTGTGTTTTTTATGCATCGCGGTCATTCTTGTAATCTTTATTTTTTATCGCGATGCCTTAACTATATAACCGGATAACATTCCGATAACGTTTGTCAGTTCTCAGTCGTCAGTTCTCAGTTCACAGTTGATCAGTTCCCAGTTATCTGTTCTCAGATATCAGTTGTCAGTAGCGTTCCCGGAAATTAACTTAAATGTTTTAATTAACTTAATAAAGAGTTTATAACCAGTTAAACCCAGAGTCGTTCTTGCGTCAAACAACAACAGGTTATGGGCCCAGCACGCTTCCACTGCGCAGAGGTTTAGAAGTCATAAGAAGTTCAACGCCGGGAAGATTATCCTTGAAGGTGCGGAGTCAGAAGAAGAATGGCCGGAAATCACCTGGGACGAATCGAGACGTTAACTAAAGATAATTATGATACCTGGAAAATGCAAGTGGAAGCCCTGCTTCAAAAGAACGACCTCTGGGAGTACGTAGATGGAACTTCAACGAGGCCAACTCCGGTGCGGGGAACGGAAGGAAACGCCCAGGCGGTCGCTACCTGGGACAGTAATGATCGGAAGGCAAGAGCGGACCTAATCTTGTCGATCAGTCCGTCGGAGTTGAAGCAAGTAAAGAATTGCACGACCTCACGGGAACTATGGCAGAAGCTCGAATCCATCTACCAGTCCAGTGGACCTGCCCGGAAAGCCACGCTGCTGAAGAAACTGACCCTCAAGAAAATGAAGGAGGGAGAAGATGTCCGGGACCACGTCCGAGAATTCTTCGACGCAGTAGACAAGTTGGCTGACATGGGAGTAGCTGTAAACAACGACCTACTGGCCATTATGTTTTTATACAGTCTACCAGAATCGTATGAGAACTTCCGGTGCGCAATAGAGTCCAGGGATACGTTACCTGATCCGGAAGCCTTAAAAATAAAGATCCTGGAGGAATCGGACGCCAAGAACTCAAGGGAAGACGAACCCGTGCAGAATGCGATGATGGGCAGTAACCACTTTTCCCGGAAAACTGCAGAAAGGGGTAGAGGAAGAAGCTTACGTGGACGAGGAAGCACGACCTTTAAGTACAAGTGTCATGGATGCAGGAAACCCGGCCACAAGGTAGCCGATTGCCCCGACAGAGACAATGGTTCAGAAAGAAAAACCAGAAAGAAAGAAAACGCCCATCATGTACTGGCAGAAAATTTGGCCGAGGAAGAATTCGCATTGCACCTGAAGGCTTATCACGATTCCTGGTGCCTGGACAGCGGAGCCACCTCGCATATGACTTCCAGCAGAGACTGCTTCAATGATTACGAAGAGACCACGAAATCTTTAAACCTGGCCACTGCAGAGTCAACGAAGATACGAGGTGTTGGCGAAGTAAAAGTACACGCAACGAATGGCAGCGACAATCGAATTCTTCGCCTGGAACGAGCCCTTCATGTCCCGGATTTAAGAACAAATCTCCTATCCATTGCCAAGATGACAGACAAAGGACGTGAGGTCACATTCAAGAAGTCGCAGGCCTGGATTAAGACGGCAACCGGGGAAGTGATTGCAGTTGCTGACAGAGTTGGAGACCTTTATTTCCTGAGAAAGGCTGAAGAAACGGTCCATGCAGTGCAATCGGAAATAAAGCCTAGAAGCAACCTGGAGAACTGGCATTTCCTACTCGGTCACTTGAACGAGAGAAGTTTAAAGGAAATGGCCCGGAAGAATTTGGCTACGGGGCTCAACATTGAAAAAGATGGGAGCCTGGGAATCTGCCAAATCTGTATCAAAGGAAAGCAATCGAAGGAGCCGTTGCCGAAAACCGAAGATAGCCGCACCTCACATGTCCTGGAAATAGTACACTCTGACGTATGCGGGCCGATGAGAGTAACGTCAATGAGCGGAGCCAAGTACATCGTCGTTTTCACTGATGATTATTCCCGGTGGAGTGAAGTCAGCTTTTTAAAACACAAGAGCGAAGTGTTGAAAGCCTTCAAAGAATTCAAGCAACGAGCTGAAGTGGAAACCGGGAGAAAAATCAAGACCTTGCAGTCCGACAACGGAACCGAATACTGCAACAATGAATTCGACAGATTCCTGAAAGACTCTGGGATAAAAAGAAGGCTTACCGTACCATACACCCCGGAACAGAATGGCATTGCCGAAAGAAAGAACAGAACACTCCTAGATATGGCCCGATGTATGATGATACAAGCGCAACTTCCACCATCATTCTGGGCAGAAGCGATGGCCACGGCTAACTACATTCGAAACCGTTGTCCTTCCCGGAGCATAAATGGAGAAGTACCATTTACCAGATGGACCGGAAAGAAGCCATCCCTGCAACATTTGAAGATTTTCGGCGACAAAGCTTTGCTGTTGGACGAAAATAAAAGGAAGGGGAAGTTTGCAGCCAGGAGCAAAGAATGCGTTTTCATCGGATATTCTGAAGTCTCGAAGGCCTATCGACTATGGGTTCCGTCCGAGAAGCAAATTTACCGAAGTCGAAATGTCAAGTTCCTGGGAGAATTTAATAAACAAGGCGGATATGATGATTTCGTCACTCCAGAAGTAAACCTGAAATACGGAGGCAAAGCTAAAGGCGAAATCGAAATCCCGGCCACTACACACGCTGCAAAACCGTCTGTCAGAGAAGAATTCAAAGAAGTCAAAAAGGAGTTCATAGATGAAATCCCGGAAGAATCTAATACCCAGGAAAACGAGGACGTCTTCGAAGAACCCTCAGAAACCCTCGTTCTGAAGAAAGGTCCCGGAAGACCGAAGAAAATAAGTACTGGAGTACCCGGACGACCGAAGAAATCATTCAACATGATTCCGAGCGTCTCAGAAGAGTCTAATGAAGAGGCTACTGACGAGCAAGAAACCCTGTCCGATGAGTCAGCAAACCTAGCCATCTTGTCAGAACCTTTGTCCATGAAGCAAGCCCTGGCTTCTCCGTACGCAAACGACTGGAGGAAAGCAGTAACGGAAGAGTTCGTTTCGCTTATCAAGTGCGAAACCTGGGACATCGTTGATTGTCCGGAAAACCAAAAGGTCCTTGGAAATCGTCTCGTCTTCCGAACGAAGTACTTACCCAGCGGAGAAGTAGAGAAAAGGAAAGCCAGGCTCGTAGCGAAAGGTTTTGCCCAGAGACCAGGGATCGACTACCAAGAGACGTTCGCACCCGTCATTAGATCCAGCTCAATAAGACTGCTTATGGCCCTTGCTGTGGAAATCGGTTTGGAAGTCCACCAAATGGATGTCGTCACGGCCTATCTTAATGGCGAACTCGAGGAGGAAATATATATGGTCGTCCCGGAAGGATTAACAGAATCCCTCGTAGAAATCGTCAAGTCAACCCGGTGCGACAAGTCAATCATTGCCAGAGCAAAGAAATGGACCAGCGACCTGGAAGAAGAGGGACAAATAGCCTTGCGGAATCTACCAACAGAGGGAATGCCAGCTGACGTCTGTACAAAGAGCCTGTTCCGTCCGAAGCACCTCTTCTGCGTCAAAGCCCTTGGACAGGAAATAATTAAATGACCACCCCCTGGATAGAAGATTGAAACCACCGATATTAAGAGGGACTGTTGTAAATTAGAGCTAATACCGGTTGTTTTTTATCTATATCCAGATTATATTTTCTACACTTGTGTTTTTTATGCATCGCGGTCATTCTTGTAATCTTTATTTTTTATCGCGATGCCTTAACTATATAACCGGATAACATTCCGATAACGTTTGTCAGTTCTCAGTCGTCAGTTCTCAGTTCACAGTTGATCAGTTCCCAGTTATCTGTTCTCAGATATCAGTTGTCAGTAGCGTTCCCGGAAATTAACTTAAATGTTTTAATTAACTTAATAAAGAGTTTATAACCAGTTAAACCCAGAGTCGTTCTTGCGTCAAACAACAACAAATATTTTTAATTATTTAAATCTTCAATAATTAACATTAATAATATTTAAATCGTTTAAAATAAA
Organism: Phalangium opilio; assembly: GCA_019434445.1. Classification (NCBI taxonomy): domain Eukaryota; kingdom Metazoa; phylum Arthropoda; class Arachnida; order Opiliones; family Phalangiidae; genus Phalangium; species Phalangium opilio. Next base: position 52,456 of record JAEQBA010001020.1, on the reverse strand, counting down.
GTTATACCTATTATCATCTCAAACTTTGCTAATAATGACGTTTAAAGTGAAGGGTACCCCTCTTGCCCGCTTTCCTCAAATTTTGGGGTATATATACGATTCGTTTCCATTAAAATAGTAAGGAAAAAGCGCAATTGCGAAAACCTTTGGTGGCGATCCCACCTTAGGGAGGCTAGACGTTTCTCGTAACCCTAGCTGATCGCCGCGTATATCCTAAAACCAAACGATGATAATGGAGTATAAGCCAATGATACAGATTGGTGTCTATGTGGAATAGACGGAAGACCAGTGGATGGTGGTGTTAGAAGCCAGTGTAAGTGCAGACTGGTGTGAATGTGGGATTGACAAAGAACAGAAGATGGTGGTGATTGGAAGCCAGTATGTACAGACTGGTGTCCAGATCGAATGGACTAAGACCAGAAGATGGTGGTGATTAGAAGCCAGTAAGAACAGACTGGTGTCCGTGTGGGATGGACAAAGACAAGAAGGTGGTGGTGAGAGAACTCAAGTAGAGGAGCCATTTCCGTGACTGTGAAAGCAGTTCGGAAATGGCGAACACGTTTGCTCCGATACGCAAACTGCGAACGCGGTCACGTGGGTGTAACAACGGACAGACAGACACACAGACACACACAGACAGACACGGCTGTTACAGAACCTCTCCTGGACTACGTCACACGGAGAGGTAAAAACTTTAATGTTCCTTTTCACCTTACAAATATTTTACTGTAATATATACCAAAGAGTAATATAAAAATGTATTTTAACAAATCTTAAATGTCTTCCATACTACAAATTTAAAAAAAAAATGTTCCTTTACACACTACAAATATTTTACTGTAATATGTGCCATAGATTCATATAAAAAATGTATTTTAGCAAAAAAATGTTTACTCTTGTATTATTTACCTTTTACTTGAAAAATCTGACAACTTCTCAAGCAACTCTTTGTTTGTTGCTGTTTGTGGAGGTCGAGTTTGGCGAGACTGGCGACGACCACTGCTTCGTCTGTTCGAAATATCTCTTCCACGGTTGAAATTTGGGCAATTTCGAATAAGATGCGTAACGGAATTACAATGGTAGCATGCTCTGCCGCGAGAAATAGCATTCATGGCATTAGTTCCTGCGAACGGTACTCCACCTCGAATTCGCGCTATTTCTTGAACAGGTTGTACTTGAATTGATGGTGCCTCTGCTTGATTTGATGGTGCCTCTGCTTGATTTGATGGTGCCTCTGCTTGATTTGATGGTGCCACTGCTTGATTTGATGGTGCCACTGCAAAATTTGATGGTGCCACTGCCTGATGATTTGATGGTGCCACTGCCTGATGATTTGATGGTGCCACTGCCTGATGATTTGATGGTGCCACTGCCTGATGATTTGATGGTGTCACTGCCTGATGATTTGATAGCGCCACTGCCTGATGATTTGATGGTGCCACTGCCTGATGATTTGATGGTGTCACTGCATGATTTGATGGTGCTTCATCTCTAAGCAACAGGATTTCCATTTCATCCACGTCATCAATATCCATAATTCCTTTTGGGGTATTTATAGTTTTACGTTTTCCTTAAAACATTTTTAACATGCGCGACACTACGGTCAAATTTACTTTAAAACATCAGCAAAAACTACTAGTTGATTTTATAATATTATATTTGAAAGTTGATTTAATTACAATTTAGTTCAATATATAGAATCATGTTTATGAAATACGTTGTCAAAGTATGCGACTTCTGATATTTCGTAATGCTACTGCCTTAGCAATAGACTAGTGACGGTAGAGAGAGGAGTAGACTGTGCGTCCCTCTGTCTGGGCGCGCTTTTGTAAGATGGGATACTGTATACGCCCGGTAGAGGGATGAAACTGACCTAAGAGATAGGAGGGTGTAACGTTTGCATACATAGAAGTGCAATTACTCTGCGCGAGTATTCAGAACACGTGGTTTTGCGGCCATTCTTCCTATTTATCCTAAAGTAAGCCTTCAACATAGGGTTCTAAATCGGTAAATTACCATGGTAATTTACCACGGTAACTGTAATTTTCGATTTTTTCGGGTAAATTACGAAAACGGTAAATACCCTGGTAATTACCGTGGCAATTTTCGCTGGTAAATTATCACGATGGTAATTTACCACCGAATTTTCATTTCTTTCGCTTGGAAAACTGTCTAAAAGCTCCATATTTTGCTCTACCCGTGCAAGCACACATTTCTTCCCATGAGACATGAGTAAGTCATAAAAGGTCGACGGGGCAAGCGTGGGAAAAATTTGATTAAGGAAATGAAATTTGATTTTCTCGTCTATTCTTGTTGTCGAGTTCGTTTACGTCAGCTGGAAAGATGTAGTTGTTAGAAATGGGCCAATACCAATATTGGTACCAAAATTTGTCTAAACCGATATGTCGGTATCAGTTTAAACTGGTTTCGGCCCTTCTCTAGAATTTTGTTCTAAAATCGTGAAATAGCAATAATTCGCAAAATTGGTAAGAAGAAGCAAGTGGATGTTGCTGTTCAAACGTATTTGGAGCTGCAAACATCAAAACTCGGTGTTTAAATAATGTACGATACTATGCTATAAAAATAATAGCTGTGTTCAAGTGATATTTTTCATTATTTAGCTTAAAAACGATCAACAAAATTTAATTTTTGAATTTCGTAAATTACCGTGAACGGTAATTTACGCGGTAAATTACGGCGTAATTTACCATATTCCAAAATTACCGTAATTTTCGAACCCTACTTCAACACCTCTTCACGAGAATCTACGTTGTTTAATCAACGAAAATCAATGACGAGCTCTCAAAAATCAGTAGGCAAGTCATGGAACATAATTTATGAACTTATGGTTTTTTACCATGAGTTAATATTTAAATCCTATATACGTCTATCTATAGGCTGTTGGTATTTTCCCCGATACTCGGGGCAGCTTTATCTGACTTTCAGCTTTTTTTCCTCTGGACCCGGGGAAAAATAGACACTTTAGAAGGGGCAGGAAATAATAACACATAAGATGATGTCGAGTGCAACTATAAATCTACGCTTGAATAAAGGGTTATTCGAATTGTCAACCTGGAATGAATGCGGACACAAATATAAAACTAGCATCACACGGAAAATGTCTGATTGTTACCATATGAAAAAATTATATGACATCTCTTTTGATCATAAGTTATGATAAAACAATCTCAAAAACCAAAACATCTTACCTTGTGAGTTTTGAAGAGATATTTCCGTCCCTCAGGGCTTCGCATATAGTTTAATAATGAGCGAACGATTCACTTCTGAATACTAGCGCAAACTAAGCTAGGCTTCCGTAACTATCCGGAGATATCAAGGCGCGAGCTTCTACCTCCCGCCCGAATGTACCGAGGGGCTGATCACCTGCAAAATCGAGTGTACAAACATCCCTGAAATCAGATTTCCAAATTCATGAAATCTTGAAATTTTGAAATCTTGGTTGAACTTTTGAAATCTTGGTTGAACTTTTGAAATCTTAAGTCTGAGTTGAAATCTTGAAATCTTTGGAAATCTTCGAAAATCTCACTTGAAATCTTGAAATCTTTGGAAATCTTGAAATTTTTGGAAATTTTAGTCGAATTTTGGAATTTTACTTTCTCGAAATCTCGGTTGAAAGCTTCAAAATTCTGAAATCTCTGTTGAAATCTTGAAATTTTGATTGGAATTTTGAAATTTTTAAAAAATTTGTCGAAATCCTGAAATTTCTTGAAATTTTTGCTGAAATCATTCGAAATCTTGAAATTTTATGAATTTCGGTTTTGGTTGAAATCTTTGGAAATCTTGGTTGAAGTCTTGAAATTTTTAGAAATTTTGTTTGAAATCTTTGGAAATCTCGGATGAAATCTTGAAATTTTTGGAAATCATCAGAAATTTTTTGAAATCATTAGAAATTTTAGAAATCTGAAATCGAGTGTACAGATTCTTTGGAAGTGACTTGCCCCTCGGAATGTACGCTACATACAAAATATTCTACCGGGCATACTTAAGGAGAAAAATTGACGTCAAAGACCTATTCTCATACCTTTCATGCTTAAAGGCCCACTTCCAACGAAAGGGGTTCTAGCGAACTGAAAACCGAGCAATGGTGCGACCGTTACCGATTTTCGGGCAAAAATTGGAGGGTTCAAGCTAACTAAAAGCGTGCGTTGCGGCAGGGATTTTTTAGTTGAGAGGCTGGTCATGCACAGTAGAGCCGCTTTTGGCCAGCTTTGGCTAAGCTTTCAACTAAAAAATCCCTGGTTGCGGGTTCTATAGCAAACTGAAGATAGACAATAGAAAAATCTATTCATTTATTTCAGAATTTTTGCTTCTTTCTGACGGGAAATTCTATATTGTTTATCTGACTTACCTAGAATCCGCAATGCACGGCTTTCAGTTAGAAACTTTCAAAAAAAAAATCCCCAGGCGAAGATTTGTAAATATGCACGGTCGCTCAATTTTAAGTTCGCTAGAACTCTTTTCGCTGGAAGTCGGCCTTTGAGGCGTGATTCTACTTGACTGAAAAAAAAACTGCAGCTGGAAGTTCAACTTGTCTATAAATTCCTTTCGAAGATTTATGAAACATACTTTCGTTTTGTCAAAAACCAACAGAATTTTCGGACGATTCACACTTTCCTTTATGAAATGGGATTTAAGGATACGGCGTTCCCTGATAGATAACCACAGTTAAAAAGTTTAATTTCCTTAAAATTAAACGTTCTGAGGCGAAATTTCGTTTGTTACTTGCTCAGTATTTTCACAAAGAAAGAAAAATTATGTCAACATATGTATCCCGTCGTAAAAACAAATCGTTTACCAACCCTTGGGTAACTTTACAAAACGTTATTGGATTAAAAGTAGGGCCCTGCGAATCGGTACGATTCGCGAAACTAGAATGTCGAATCGGATATTCGAATCGTGAAGGACGTTAGCCGAATCGTATAATTAGTATTCGTAAAGGTCGAATACAAAACAAAGAATCGGAAAGCGTAAGGCAACGTCCGCCGATTTGAACATCGATCGGACGTGGCCCTCGAATCCCCAATCGAATCATTTATGCTATTCGGTTAAATATTACGTCGAACTATAATGTAAATTGGTACACATATTATATTAAAAATAAATGTTCTCTACTTTAAAGGCCGACTTCCAGCGAAAAGGGTTCTAGCTAACTCAAAACAGAGCACAGAGATTAACAATCAAGCGACCGTGGCGATTTTCGAATCCCCACGGGGATAAAAGTTGGAAGAGTTCTAGCTAACTGAAAACCATGCCATGTGGTTTAAGCGAACTGAAAATGAACAATAGAAATCCTTTTGAATTTTTTTGCTCCCAGATTTTCGCTTTCCTCTGAAGGAAATTCTCTATTGTGAATCTTCAGTTTGCTAGAAATACAATACACGGCTTTCAGTTAGCTGGAACCCTTCCAACTTTTGGCCCAGCGTGGATTCGAAAATCGGAACGATCGCTCTATTTTAAGTCTCGGTAGAACCCTTTTCTTTGGAAGTCGGCCTTTAAGTTGATTATTAGTTTTTTAGCTTTCATGCCTTACCAAGTGCATCTATAACTAAAAGGGGCTGTCCGGACCGTGGGACAAACGACGATCTTCTTCATAGAGCTTAGCATAGCGGGTGGGTTTAAAAGGAGAGGGGGTAGGTCAGCCCCTTTAAACGTTTAATGGCTCGCAGAGACTTCCACGGGCCGAATTTTTCAGGCCCGATCCGAGCCCGGCCGGGATTTAGCATTTTAAAAATTCCAAAGCCCGGCACGGGTCCGAATATACAGTTGGTTTTCCGGTTCGGGCCGTTACATGCATTAAAGAAGCCCGCCACGGCCCGACGAATTGCATGAACTGAACAGTTCCGGCCCAGCCAGTCCAGTTACATGTAGTGCAGTTGGATTTTTTTACATAACATCAATGAATTGAATTGATATTTCTTTAGCGTCGTTTATTAGTAATTACTTTTAATAAAAATTCGCCACAACTTCACGTTTGTTCTTAGAAGGTTATATTCATTAATTTATCTTTCATACTGTAATATTCGATCCGATATATCATATTTCAGAAGTCCGAGGCGAATATTCGTTTCTAAAGTATAGTTCGAAAACATGTGGATCGACTATTCGATTCCATTGCAACTATTTTTCAAAACTTCGATTGAGGTGAAAACTAACGAATCGAATCCTAATATTCGACAAATATTCGTTGTCGAATAGTAATCGACTATTCGCAGGGCCCTAATTAAAAGCTCAAGACTGGCCGGACGGCATAAACAAAACCTTCTTCAAAAAGTCGGTAGAAGATAAGATATGAACTAGTACGCTTAGCGGCTTTTTGTTATTTAAATGACGTACCAAAAGAAATGGTTTGCCACACACTCAGTTTTTGTCAAGGTTCGACCGCGAATTTAAATTCAAATGGCGTAATAAAACATTTCTACAAATCTTGAGATGATTTCAAAGATCTACGGGAAGCATATGTGTCTTTTCACGTCAAATCCAATTGCTACATGAATTTGGAAAATCAGAGGCAAGGAAAAAATTTTACTTCTTAGCATGACTAAAGTTTTGCTTTGTTTTATGACTAATGATACAATAAACCAAATTTAGAACTACAACTACCAAAGCCCTCGACGAAAAATTAAGATCTTCTCAGCCTAAAACTCATTCAACTGAGTAAGCCACTTTTCATGCTATAGTCTCTACATTACTTTTACACTTATAGCAAACCTCTGCTTTCGTAAACATTTTCATACTTTGCAATTTCCACGCATGACTAACTAGCCATTTAATAGTGGGTTAAATAAATTCCTATTTAATTAAAGTTTTGAAGTAGGAGTAAGTATAGGCCTAATCTCTCGTGAAACGGGGAACCAGCTATGCAACCACCAATAGACCAAAATCAAAAGATATAAAAAATAACCACATTCTCAGTTCTCCAACCATGTAGATTGAGATATTTTATGATTTTTCCATAAAATATACCAAAAAAATGAAAATTATCAGAAAATCATTTTTGACACAAGTAATAGGAAAATTTTCATAAACTACGGATCATAATACAACTAGGGAATCAACGGAAAATATATTTTAAATAACACCCTATCTTTCACTTGAATTGTTTCTTTCATTTATGGCTAATGAAACGATAACCACAATTTAGAACTACAGCCATCAACCTTCAAGAAGAAAAACCACAATCTCCTTCCGCAAAAAAAACAGAAGATGGACTCAAAGGAGTAAGCCACTTCACCAATTGTCATAACACCCCTGATGATATACATTACATATACATTTATAAATACTTAAAGGTTTGGGGCAAAGAAGCAATTTTTGCCCTTGCAACAATATTTATAACCTTCTTAGCCTTATGTATGCACTGCCCCATACACTTTCTATTGGAACTGATGCATTCGGCACTCACTTACTAGTTACCCCCTCTGTGCATCTCCTAATTACCAAATTCTGACACTATAACAATTTATTAAAATAATCTATTTAGTTAGTGCATCCGCATACGCTCCTCCAAACGTAAATTGCCTTCTACTATTAAACACGTTCCCAGGGATCATGGGGATGTGAAGTTTAATATTTGTTTAATTTTTACCCCTACACTACAAGTGACTAAAATGAAAACATTATATTACACAGCCCGCCAGAAATTCTTGAAGTAGATCTTTTATCGGATGACGACCAATTTTCCGCAAACATTACCGAAGAAGAAATATTAAAACAAGCATCAGGATCCCCGACTCCCCAAGCGTCAGGATCCCAGACTCCCCAAGCGCCAGGATCCCAGACTCCCCAAGAGTCAGGATCCCAGACTCCCCAAGAGTCAGGATCCCAGACTCCCCAAGAGTCAGGATCCCAGACTCCCCAAGCATCAAAAGCCCAGACTCCTCAACCGTCAGGATCCGAAGCATCTCAAGCTTAAGCTTTTTAAATTTAATACCTTCTTAATATTAATGTCTTTATTTTAAATTTAATAAATTCTTAATATTAAGGTTTTTGTTTTAAATTTAATAACTTCTTAATATTAAGGTCTTTGTTTGAAATTTAATAACTTCTTAATATTAAGATCTTTGTTTGAAATTTAATAACGTATTAAATTTAATAACTTCTTAAGACGTTATTAAATTGAATAACTTTTAAAAGTTCAATACCACATTTTCATTAAAATCCTTTGCATTTAATTCTAATACCCGCATTCATTCCTAACTAGAAGAAAACCCCGTTGCGACTAATACAACGGGCTCTATCGCAATGAGTCCTAAATTCTTTCCTCTCGGACTTCGGTCTGCCCAGATATATTAAGAGTCCTAACAAAACGTAAACCAAACCAAACCTACGTAACTATATCTAAGACAACGGAGTACAACACAAATCAAAAACACGCAAAAAAAATGGCGCGCGACCAGTGAATTACGCCTAGCCAATTGGCGAATGAATGGGGTTTAAGATTAAGCGCTTTTTCAAGAAACAGTTGTTAAGGATTGATTTATGGAGGAAATGTCCGTGTTTTAGATGGACTTTGTTTCGGACTTAAAAAAGGAAATTCGCTAGGGAGAGTCGATTTTAATACGAATAAATTGATTAAGGAATGGCGTATGGATGCGATGTGGCTTTAAATATTGGCCTTGACGATCTTGTTAAAATCTCTTCTCACAACCACCACATTTGCAAAGGGCAGTGCATGGAAGTTGAGCTTTTGTACAACGGTAACGTCCGTGACACCCTTTAATACTTCAACATTTCCCTACAAGCTTCATCAGCTGGTAACTTGTCCATCCAATTTACTTGCCATTCCGTAGAGTTTTCTAATTTAGTCCAACCAAACTAATTTGGACTTGGTAATATGGGACAATTTGTCAAACATTGCCCCCAGACATGCCCAGTTTGGTACGAAACTCGAAGTACATGTTGCAGAAGAGCATCTCTGGTTGGTGGAGTGTTTTCTATTTCCCTATTCTTTTGAGCGAAAAGTGTTTGTCGCGCAGAGTTTACACTGTTCTCTGAGCTGCAGTGATCGTACATTAACACCACAAATCGTTCTAATGTAGGAAGAATACGAGAAACACACGCTTTTGAAATACCCCTGGTCTGTTATTGTAGCGCTGGGGTCACATCTTGGTACGGCTTCCAAGTTGACCAAGCAGTTTTCTTTCCCTTGCCACTAAAACAAGAGGAAGTATCGCATCCCGTTAGTGAGTGGAATGCAGGCAAAGCTTCACTTTTTATCGCGTCCCATTTCTTTGGAAAGTCTTGTCGCGACAATGTATCTAAATGAGTTTCCCACTCCGAAAGCCAACATAACTTCACTTGAAAATTTTGAGGCGCAATATATCACCAGAAAAACGACATTGGTATCCTTTGTTCTTATTAATATCTTTTTATAGCCTTGACTAGAACCGTCCGCCACGTGAAGAAATAGTCTGGTTTCGGCTTCTTCCTGGGTGCAAGGGGCAAGTAGACTCAAATCTTGATTAGCGAAGTTACATAAGACTTTTTCTTCGTTCGTCACCACGACAATGCCCGGAACATTCTCACCGGCAACCCTCTGAGCCAAATTTGAAGAGTTCCTTTTTATTTTCGTTCAACCTCAAAAAATCTTACCAGCTTTTTTGGTAAATCTTTTCGACCCTCCACTCTAACTCTTAAGTTTTTACCCTTACCACGTTTTTGTCTCACATTGGCTTTGAGGCTGTGATCGAGATATACATCGAATACTATGTCAACTCGCCTAACTGAAGCAACAAATTGACGGCTAGCATAGCCTACGAAATTTTGGGCGTATTCATCAAATGTTTTGGCGTTTTCGGGCTTTAACATATAAACAATGACCGTCCCATCGATTACGACCATGTGCGTTTCCGGGATGGTCGGAATCACTTCGACATATTTGATGAGGTCTTCCAAACAATAAAGGAGATCGAACTTTGTTCCAAATCGAAGTTCACCATTCTGTGACAAAGAAGGTGGGAACGGCTGATTTTTGTGACTGAAAAATTCTTCCACATCACCTACGCGAACTTGACAAGCGATGTACAGTCTTGAGAATAAATTTCTATCGCGCTTCATTGCCATGATTTGAAGCTTGTCCGCAGCCTTTCCTTTCTCTGGCGGCTTACTAAACCGAGGAAATTTATTTTTCTTAATTACAGCTGCTAATTCCACTTCGCACGATGCTATGCGTTTCATGAAAAATTCTTGGGCCTGCTTTTCACCGTTTGCCTTTATGTTTCGAAGTGAGAAGGAAATCTTTGGGTCTACTATTTGTCTTGTATCTAGTACTATTAAATCGTTGCTGGTATCCGAATACGGGTTACCCATTTCTTCGTTTACTGATACAAGAGATTTGACGTTATTGTGAAATCTGAGCTGTGTACTGGGTGTGTCTTCATGGTGACACGATTTGTCGTATACCTGTCTTTTTTTAAACCGTCCATAAATTCGTTCATGAGTCGAACCATTTCTGGTCCAGCGACCATCCATCTAAGTAGAGCGGAGGGTTTTTCGGTAAGTCCTACAGCTCCTCCTTCACCTTTAATATACGCATTATTTTGTTCATGAGCCTCATCTATTGACATACCAGAGAAAGGCCGTTCCGTTTTTTTTTTTACAGTAAACTTCCTTGCAAAATTCATTGTAAATATCAGGGTGCTGTTTTTTAAGAGCCAACATGTCGCGAAGATGTACTGCTACGACTCTTGTGTAGTTTGAATGGTCGAGTGAGTGGAAAAGCCACTGTAAGCTTGCTAGGGAATCAACATAAAGCGGAAAGTTTCCTTCGTGGACCGCACGATCCCCAACCAAAATACCTAGCTGAATTTCAAGAATGAGCTGCCAGAAGTGGAATTGCGGACTTTCTTCAGCTCTTCTATCGCATCATTCCAAAAAACAGGCAGCGGAGGCATCGCTGTCTGTCCGATAGTTTTCAAAGGCCTGATTTCTTAACTTATATAGTGCGCATGCAGTTAGCTGGTGAGCTCTTTCGGTTTTTTTTACGTGCAAAGCTTTTAAAAACGAATTGGCTGTGCCGGAGGAAGCTATATTTGCTTGCACCAGTGCTGAAGTCCAACCGCTCTCTTCCAAAAGGTCGCCCAGAATCTTCAAAAGTGTCATTCTGATATGAAGGCCTCTAAGCATCACCACAAATTGAATTTCTCCAAATACCTCGGTCCACCTCCACTGGATCTCTTTCGCTATCTTATATAGAGGTTGGTCGCATGACATGTCGGGAAAGGCCTGGATTTAAAACCGATAGGGATTTTTGACAACATCCTTAGAATGTCGAATCATTGCCACCGATTTTGAATCATCAGAAAACAATGGCAATATGGCTGTTGTCGTTAAAGGACCCGTGGCGGTTTGGTTTTTTTCTTGCTTGCTGTGGTAGTCACCCCATGATATGTGGAGATGGTTAGTATCTTCATCTTTCTCAGTAGCCTTTGATACGGAATTGCACCTCGATGTCAGGGACTAAGACTCTATTCTTTGAAACTGAAATAGGAGTTACGTATGCGTAACCTTCTGGTAATTGGGAAAGTCTTTCACTCTTTCTCCCGTCTTTTGGAATTCCACTACATTTTGTTTTTCACCAAGCATACCCGCTTCGGGGTGTTGAAAAAGGGATATGGCAGTTCCATGAAAAGATCCTTGGGCAGTGGTAGCTTATGGATTATGATCAATATTATCCACGGCTGATGTGGTAAAAACCCCAATGTTTAAAGAAGGGGGACATACTGCTCCAAGGTTTTCGAAATGTCTGACAGCCATATTGCCAAGGTCTGCCGAACAGCCAAGAACACGATTGTATGATGCAGCTAGTTCGAGTCTATAGAGAGTGTTAATAACTTCTTTGGATCTTGTTTTGGCGTGCATCATTGCACTAAGAAAGAGTGGCAGAGGTACTGTTTCGTTTCTTTAGCTGTGTTTCAAAATGGTTGATGTAGTGATAGGTTGTTGGCAAGATGAACAGTTGAAAATCAGTAATTGCGAAATAGATAAACAAGGCTGCTTTGAGTAGTTTACTTGGGTTTTTATGTTTGACCCATATAAGATCATTGTGACAAGCGTGAGCAAAGAGTTGGGCACTGACGCAGCTTGGCTGTTTTCAGGAAATGATCCATTGAAAGAACGTTCGCACCTTTTAGAAATATCATTACGTACAATTTGAGCAGCTCGGGAAAGAGCTACTGTTTCACTTAAATCACCTAGCATACAAGCCGATTTGAGAAACTCTCCAATGCGTTCATTAGCCGTTAATAAGATGTCACGCCCTGCTATGTGAGCTTCCAATTGCGGAAAATATGCAAGCATTTTTTCTTTCAACCGAGTGGAGTGAATATCTGGATTTCCACCAAGCTGGGCCACGCGGGCCACGTATAAATTTCTGAGTTCATTAAGTTTTAAAACGGGTATTCTAGAAGAATCTTCCTTTAAGACACAGTGAATATAATTAATAAGTTCAACTCAGACTGTTGTTTCGTGCATATAGCTTTTCTCTTCACTCGTAACGTTTTGTTGTTCTCTCTCCCGAGTATAATAACTTGCCAAACAAGAAGCACGATAATTGGCTTCTGTCGCAATCATGTCACCTTCACTTAGTTTGGCGAGTATGGGTTGGTCATTAAAATTTATGGCGATACGCCTAACACGTTCGTCCAAACCAAAAGTAGAAGCTGTGTGTAAGGACCTTTTCATAGTCCCGGGTTGATCGCAGAAGAAGCACTCTGGAAAAAAGTTTCTGGCTGATGATGAATTAGTCCTAGTATATTTTTTTGTTTTCTCGGGAAGCACTTAATTATTTCGATGTTTCAAAGCGCGTTTCAACTCCGTTTGGTTAAAACAAAGTCTACATTTTTTTGTGAAATTTGGCCTTATTAATTTTCAGAGATTCAGCCAAGCTTATTCCTTCACTCAATTGTTTGATAGATATAATGTCCGACAAACAAGACACTTCATTAAAACTTTTTAAATCGCTAGCAATAGATTCGTATCCGATCCCTTGAAATCTTTCGGCGTATTGAGCTGGACACGTTAATTTCTCCGTAGTCAACTTCTGGCATATGAAACAAAGTTCCCAATTGATTTTCGGCTTTTCTTTTTCTTTCCGTTTAAGAGACGTGTCTTCTATAAATTTAAAACTCATCGCGGTTTATGATATTAAACTTTTGTAAAACTGAACAGCTATAGGGGCCTACAACTAAAAACAAAACTTATTTCATTTGCCTGTATAAAGTGTAGCAGTGTTCGGTTACTTCTGTATTCAAGATTGAAAGTTTTGAAACTGCAGGTTGAAGTGGAGTTTTTAGCCTACGTGTATCCTTATTGTTATATTCCAAGAACACGCATTTTGAATAGTGTGTGTCACCATAACTGAGCAAGAAATTTACGGGTAGAACCCACAGGGCCGGATTAAAGGGGGGGGCGAGGCGGTTAACCAAAAAAACCCTGTAGGACCCTAAACTTTCACGTTCCAATAATATGAAACACTTAAAATAAACCCGAAAACCTCTTTATGAAAATCCACTGTAATAGAAGTAAAGAGGGGAGGGAGCGTACGGAGTTGACGTGTGGCCTAAAATTCTAAACCGATTATAAAGGGGCGAGTAAAAACTTTTTTTACAATTGTAAACGAACTTGATTAATCGAGTTTAACATAAATCTCGAGGCAGATTGAGAATGCCACCAATCTTCAATCGATTAAACACCTATTTAATTACACATACCCCAAGTTTTATGCTTTAAGCCTAAAGTGCATGATTTCTGGAAAATTTTATACTTTGAGACCAGACTATAATCACGTTTGGACTATTTTCTTTGGAAATAATAAAAATGTTTTAATTGCACAAGCTTAGTTATTTAAGTAATGTGCCAATTTCAAAACTGACTGGACCGTTTTTTTAAGTTTAGATTATGTAGAAATTTTCAAACTAGACAGAGCTAGAAGTAACTCGTTAAAATTTTATAATCTTTCTGGATATGGCTCTTGGTTTGAGTAGAGCTGGGATTGAAGGAGGTTCTTTGGATTGAAGTTTTAATAATGGAACTACATGTTCGGTATAAAATTTCACTAACTTAGGCACCATGTTGTTGTTAAAAAATGCTTCGTCAAAATGTATACGATCTATAAATGGAGTCTCGTCTCCACAGTCGACTATCAAATCACACCACAAAAGCCCCGTTATTCCAAGTTGGCCTTGAATCTGATAATTCTAGGAGAGCGGTAGCTCTCTTAGATAAGACTTCATATTGACTTTTATGTATAAGGATGGTTTTTTGATTGGATATTACTTTTTTTGTATTGTATTAACTGTTTTGAAAAAATTCCTCAGAACTACATTTCGGACCCTGAATATGTGGTTAAAATTTCAAAAAGATTCATTTAATAGTTTATTTTATAAAAAATAAAGTTGCTATGGGTGGTTTTCATTTCCATAAAAATTTAACGCCATCTTGATGAAAAACATGAAATTTTTCCATAGAAATAACATTGTATAATATTTTACAAATAACCATTTTATGGAAGCCGTAATGAAATAACTATTCGTTTGTTTGACTTGAAAACTGTTTTAAAAGAAAGCCTGGTATTTAGATTTTCCGCTTTCCAATATTAATTAATTAGATTTAAGTTTAAGCACGTTTAATTTCATATTTTCAAAACGTTTCCAATCTGCGATATTTTACCATGGGTAAGAATCAGTTTATGATGTTAGCACGGTTAAGGCTATTTGGTCCAATTTTCGTAGTGGTTAAAAAACAAGAGAACCTGAGCTTGTGTAAGCTAACAAGTTAAGTTGGAAAAGGATCCCATACATATATATTAAGTTAACAAGATTACCTACGACTGGTAATTTAGCTAGATTACCTACGATTGGAAATTAAGCTAGATCAGCGACGACTGGTAATTAAGCTAGATCAGCGAAGACTGGTAATTAAGCTAGATTAGCGACGACTGGTAATTAAGCTAGATTAGCGACGACTGGTAACTAAGCCAGATTACCGACGACTGGTATTTAAGCCAGAATACTGACAATTGGTAATTAAGCCAGCTTACCGACGACTGGTAATTAAGCTAGATTACCGACGACTGGTAATTAAGCCAAATTACAGATGACTGGTAATTGAACCTGATAAGTATGTGAAATGTGTTGGTGCTCAGGTGTACGAAATCTTTTTGTGGTATAACTATGTACAGCTTCCTCTGTATTTGCATGTGAAAATGACGGGAAAGCAATTTGAGTTTGAACGGACTTTCATTGTCAAGTCAAGAAGTCAGGAATGACAGTTTAATAATAGATGGTTGGTTAGTTCAAACGCGTTAGCTAATGTATGCACAATGCCCTAATACTTTTACTCTCGTAAGATTTCTGAACAATTTGAATTAATATTAAGACTGAAGTGACAGATACTAATAAAAACTGTCATTGTAGACAAAGACGGGAAAGTGTAAAAGATAAGTGTAGAAAATGAATTGCCTGAAGTACAGATATTACAATTTTCACTTTTAAAGACATGATCATAAAACATCGATTATTTGAATAAATTCTTATCTTAGTTTTTTTCACCAAAATTAGTCAAAATATTTTGTCATGAAACATGTGCATCATTTTAAAAGTAGTACGCCTGAACATTTTATTTTATATCAATAATTTTCAATTAGGTTTGAGTATTCGGTCCGGGTCGTACTAGTTTGCACACCTGGCGCCTGCAAACTGATTATGCAAACCTTGCACACCTTTCAAAACTCGTACTAGTTTGCACAACTGGCGCCTGCAAACTGATTATGCAAACCTTGCACACCTTTCAAAACTCCTACTAGCTTGCACACCTGGCGACTGCAAACTGATTACGCAAACCTTGCACACCTTTCAACAACACCCCACCCATAGTACTTTGCAAAACATTTTAAGCAAACCAATTAAGCAAACCTTGTACACCATCCTCATTCTCCCTACTAGTTTGCACACCTGGCGTATGCAAACTGATTACGCAAACCTTGCACACCTTTAAAGAACACACCCCCTCAACACATACTACCTTTCACAACTTTATGAGAAAACCAATTTAACAAACCTTGCACACCATCCTCAGGACCCCTCACTACTTGTTTGCACACCTGGCACATTGCAAACCTTGCACACCGTTCAAGAACACGCCACCCTACCCCATATTACTTTGCATAACTTTATATGCAAAACTTGCGCACGTTTCGAGAAGTCGTTACCCTACCCTACACCATACTACTTTTCACAACTTTCTATGCAAACCTTGCACACCTTAATATTTTTCCGCAAACCCTGCTCAAACTAGCACACATCGAGAAAAAAGCTCCACTTTTAATTATAAAACTAGTACCTAACCATTTTTCTTAAATTTTAAAAGGTTTGCACAGGTTTTTAGTCTTCTACACCTTTATGGTTTTCCGCAAACCCTGCTCTAAATAGCACATATACCTTTATAAAGCCCCCCTTTCAATTTTATAACCACTATCTAACCATTTTTCTTAAATTTTAAAAGGTTTGCACAGGTTTTTCGTCTTGCACACCCTTATGGTTTTCCGCAAAACCTGCTCAAAATAGCACATGTACTTTTAAAAAGCTCCCCTTTTAATTTTAAAACTAGTACCTAACCATTTTTCTTAACTTTTAAAAGGTTTGCACTGGTTTTTCATCTTACACACCTTTATGGTTTTCCGCAAACCATGCTCAAAATAGCACATATACTTATAAAAACCTCCCCTTTTAATTTCAAAACCACTATCTATAACCATTTTTCTTAACTTTTAAAAGGTTTGCACAGGTTTTTCGTCTTGCAGACTTTTATAGTTTTCAGCAAACCCTGCTCAAAATAGCACATATCGAGTAAAAAGCTTCACTTTAAAATTTAAAACTAGTATCTAACCATTTTTCTTAATTTTGAAAGGTTTGCACAAGTTTTTTGGTCTTGCACACCGTTATGGTTTACCGAAAACCCTGCTCAAAATAGCACATATCGAGTAAACAGCTCACATTATATTTTTTAAAAACTACTATCTAACCATTTACTACAATTTATCATGGTTTCACAGGTTTTTTTGTCTTGCAGACGTTTTTCGTTTGCAACTTTAGCTCATAATACAACATATAGAATAAAAACATATTCATGTATTTTTAAACCTACCAACATTTTTACTTAAGTTTTATCATGGTTTGCACAAATTACAACATATAGAATATAAAGCTACTTTATAGCACACTAAAGTTTTAATATGGTTTGCACTGCGAAGCGAGAATATTTTTAACGAATTTAGTTCGCCGTGTTTTCTCGCTTGGTGGCACGTTTAGTACCGTAAAATAAAAAATAAGTTCAGCCTCATGACCCTATCGACTGCTACAATATAAGGTCAAGGCATAGACGTAGAGCGGTGAAGCCGAGGTCGCGGATAGTAAAAAACTGTTTTAGAAAAATTCCTAGGACTTTTATTAAACAATCATGTCAAAGAAGTAAAGGATAAAGAAGTTAAAGTCCAAAAATTAAAGGTTTTCAAGGATTAAAAAAAATCTTCTTACGGTATATTAAGGGTATAGTCCCTTTGGACCGAAACCCATTGGACCGTAACCTCTTTTTGGTTTTTTATGGAGAATTTATTTAAATTTCCAGCCCAATGGCGGGTTTCTGCTGAATGGGAATTTATTTGAAATAATTAGTTAATTAAATGTCTGTGAGAATTTCGAATCACCGCAGCATCAGGTTTTTAATTCAGAGGCTCGGGTTCAAACCCAGAGAAGGAAATTGTAAGTTTCGTTAGGTTAGGTTTGGCTATGTTAGGTTTGGTTAGGTTAGGTCAGGTTCGGTTAGGGTAGGTTATTATCCTATTAACTAGATGCCACCTTTTCCTAAATATTCTCCTATTAATTAGCTGGCACCTTTTCCAAAATATTCTCCTACTAATTAGCTGCCACCTTTTCCAAAATATTCTCTTAATAGTTAGCTGTCACCTTTTCCTAAACATTCTCCTACTAATTAGCTGCCACCTTTTCCTAAACATTCTCCTACTAATTAGCTGACACCTTTTCCAAAATATTCTCCTAATAGTTAGCTGCCACCGTTTCCAAAAAAATGCAATTCTCTCCATTATCAACCACTCTTAAAATAAAGTTTTGCATTTCAAACATCAATATATATATACAACGAAAACTGTAGGGGAAAAAGAAATTCCTTAAAAAAAGTGAAAACGTTTGCTTTTTAAATTTTGATATATATTTTCCCAAAACCGCGCATTTGGGCTGCTTTCGGTTGAATGGGAAACGCGTTCGGTCGAATGGGACACAAGCATTTTAAGACCGTAAATTAGCAAGAAGTTTTTTTTATTAAAAAACCACAATGTTAAAATCCCATAATTAATTTTGTTGTCCATACAATCGAACCAATAGATTAATAAAACAATATCCCTTAAAACAATCACGTTAAATTAAGGGTGAAAACTTTCTCTTTCTCAAAATTTTTATACTTGTCCCTAAAATAGCAACGATAATTTATGGAAGACCAGGGTCGCAACGGTAATAAAAGCGCCACCTAGTACACATATATGGTAAAATCTTTCCTCTACGAAACCGGATATTTCCCCATATAAAAATCGACACGCACGGGCATAGATCATCTCGGAGGCTCCGTTCAAACCATTTCAAAATTTTTATGTGGATTAGTTTAATAAGTTCTTTCATACATAATTTCAAATCCAGTTTTACACCATACGGAATTAAACAAATAACGTTGAAGTTCATCGTAAAATGTATTATTGGACCGTTCTATAGGACAATATTTTAATCAAAATTAAAAGTCTCTACACGATTGTAGGTTTGACTACAAAAATTCTCACGGCGTATTAAAACATGTGCAAGACGAGAAGGTTGTGTAAAGCACGTCGAAGTAATTGCAAAATGGTAAAAGCTCTTATTCGGCAAGATTTGCATTAAATAGAAATATATATTTGTGAGCTGTCTTAAAACTTTTGAAAAAATGGTAGAAGAATAGTATAAACAATTAAATTGGAATTTTTACTCTCCAATGTTATTTTTGGATCAGTTTGCAGAAAAACTGAAGGGTGTGCAAGACGAAAGAGCAGTGAAAACCATATTTAAACTTACGTATAGTCGTAAGATGGTAGTTTTAATGCTACAAAGGAAGCTTTATATTCTAAATGTTGTAATTTGAGCAGGCTTTGACGAAAAACATGTGCAAACCATGTTAAATCTTAAGTAAAAATGTTGGTAGGTTTAAAAATACATGAATATGTTGTTATTCTATATGTTGTATTTGGAGCTAAAGTAGCAAACGAAAAACGTCTGCAAGACGAAAAACCTGTGAAACCATGATAAACTGTAATAAATGGTTAGAGAGTAGTTTTAAAATTAAAATGGGAGCTTTTTATTCGATATGTGCTATTTTGAGCATGTTTGCGGAAAACCATAAAGGTGTGCAAGACGAAAAAACTGTGCAAACCTTTAAAAAATTAAGAAAAATGGTTAGATAGTGGTTTTAAAATTAAAAGGGGAGCTTTTAAAAAGTATATGTATACGGTGTGCAAGGTTTGCAATGTGCCTGGTGTGCATACAAGTAGTGAGAATGAGGATGGTGTGCAAGGTTTGCTTAATTGGTTTGCTTATAAAGTTGCTGTATTTGGAGCTAAAAAAACGTCTGCAAGACGAAAAACCTGTGAAACCATGATAAACTGTAATAAATGCTTAGATAGTAGTTTTTAAAAAATATAACGTGAGCTGTTTATTCGATATGTGCTATTTTGAGCAGGGTTTGCGGAAAACCATTAGGGTGTGCAAAACCAGAAAACCTGTGCAAACCTTTTAAAATAAGAAAAATGGTTAGATACTAGTTTTAAATTTAAAAGTGAAGCTTTTTACTCGATATGTGCTATTTTGAGCAGGGTTTGCGGAAAACCATAAAGGTGTGCAAGACGAAAAACCTGTGCAAACCTTAGAAAATTTAAGAAAAATGGTTAGATGGTTTTAAAATTATAAGGGGAGCTTTTTAAAAGTGTATGTGCTATTTTGAGCAGGGTTTGCGGAAAACCGCAAAGGTGTGCAAGACGAAAAACCTGTGCAAACCATTTAAATTTAAAAAAACTGGTTAGATAGTGGTATTAAAATTAAAAGGGGAGCTTTTTAAAAGTATATATGCTATTTTGAGCAGGGTTTGCGGAAAAATATTAAGGTGTGCAAGGTTTACATATAAAGTTGTGAAAAGTAGTATGGGGTAGGGTAGGGTAACGACTTCTCGAAACGTGCGCAAGTTTTGCATATAAAGTTATGCAAAGTAATATGGGGTAGGGTGGCGGGTTCTTGAACGGTTAGCAAGGTTTGCAATGTGACAGGTGTGCAAACAAGTAGTGAGAATGAGGATGGTGTGCAAGGTGTGCTTAATTGGTTTGCTTATAAGTTGTGCAAAGTAGTATGGGGTAAGGGGGTGTGTTCTTTAAAGGTGTGCAAGGTTTGCGTAATTAGTTTGCATACGCCAGGTGTGCAAACTAGTAGGGAGAAGGAGAATGGTGTGCAAGGTTTGCTTATAAAGTTGTGCAAAGTAGTATGGGGTGGGGTGGGGTGTTGTTGAAAGGTGTGCAAAGTTTGCGTAATCAGTTTGCAGGCGCCAGGTGTGCAAACTCGTAGGAGGTTTGAAAGTTGTGCAAGGTTTGCAAAATCAGTCTGCTGGTGCCAGGTGTGGAAACTAGTAGAATTTTTGAAAAGTGTGTAAGGTTTGCATAATCAGTTTGCAGGCGCCAGGTGTGCAAACTAGTAGGACCCAAAAATAGGTAATGATTTTCTGCATATTTCATTCTACCTTTTAAATGAAGTCAATGACAGAGTAAATTCAAAATTACAGTGGAGCTTACATATTTTTCCGGCCCTTCGATTTTTTCCAAGGCTTGTAGGCCTTTCGCGGCTTTATCGTGCTCGTGCAGCAATTGCTGGCCAAACAGATTATTTGTTCTTAATATTGTTTTATTTTTCCTTAGTTCCTTGGTTCTTGGGAACACGTCAAATATGTTTTCCCTTCGACGCTCCTCCAAACCTTCCATTTGAGCCAAAATTTTTTCTTCGTAATCCTCTATCGATGCCTTTATTCTCTCCTGAAAAAAAAATTTTAATAATTATTAATGACATTTTAAGAAAATGTCTTTAAACGTATAGTGCCTTAGACGTTTCGAAATTGCAATATTAATTTTAAGGGATAGTTGCAGCTTATTGCTAGGACCGTTTATTTAGATTTTCCCTGACATGTGGGAACTCTGGGTAGCTAAACTCACTAGCACGAGTTAACATTAACAAATCATTCTGTTTCTTAGCATCTTTCATTCCGTGAGAACATGACACAGAACCTGTTCTGTTTCAAAATATATGGCTTCTTTCTGTTTAATGGCTGTAGAGTAGCGCTTGGATTGTTTAATGAAGTCATAGACTTCCGGGACGAACGTGTTTTGCTCAAAATGGGTCTATTGAGGGTTTTACTATCCGAATATCGTATAACCAGATGCAATAACGAAATTTTGAAGAATAGCTTTTCATGAAGATTAAAGCTATTCTTCACTATATGAGAGAGAGTACTGGAGTTAAGGGTCCGGCGATCTTTAATCGATCTGAGAGACTACTCACAAGTTCATCCATTATAAATTAGAAAATTTACTAGATTTCACAAAACACACCACAACTAAACTAAACCAAAACCGGAGTTTAGCCTGCTCTTGAGAAAATGATCATTGTAGAGGGAATCAGTATAGCCTGAGGGATTGAGCATAGCACGAGGGGTCGTTCATTCGAAGAAAAAGAACTTAATCTTGAAATCAATGCAATTTTTATAAATTTCTCTATATTTTGTAATTTCATCGTGGATTTCCATAAACTTTTATATATTTTTGATTTTCTTGTTGTATTTGTTTATTTTTGCGGTAATTACGAAATAAAGTTGGATTTCGATAAAATTCCTTTTTTATTTTTAACAGTAACATCTTTTCTCCAATAGATACATCTATATCTATATAAATCAAAGTCCTGACTGACTGATTGACTGACTGACAGACTGATAATCAACGCAGAGCCCAAACCGCTTGCCCTAGAAGGCTAAAAATTTGCAGGAACGTTACTCATAAGTAGTAGGCGCGTACTGAGAAAGATTTTTCCAATCCGCCGCCATCTTAAAAAATGGCGCCCAGAAGTGTAAAAAATCTTTTCTATGCAACAACGTCCGCGCGTTTCAACCGATTTCGCAAATATTTAGTACACTGGTTTCCTTTAACCTATAGATGGGCTGAATGCTCTTTTGGGCTCGATTTGTTGCCATCTTTTAAAATGGCGGCCAGAAATTTAAAAACCCTTCATTATGGAATAATTTCCACGTGAAAAGTAATAAAAAAATGTTCCGACGGGCTGACGGGCAACGCCGAGTGCCTTCGCTCCTAGGATGCTACAAAATATTTGGTCATCAGTAAAATCTGCCCATTCTTAGTATAATTTTGATGGAAGTTCTTATTATACGCGAGCGACGCCGTGGGTAACAGCTATTAATTCAATATGCAATTTCGCATTTATTTTCGATCTTCAACAAATTATTATTTTTTATGGGATTCTTAAACATATGATGGGTTTTTGTATTTTTCCAAAAATACAATGTAATTTTTTACTTCTCACAGGAAGTTTAGAAATGACCGACCCCTTGGTATTGAACCCGTCAACGTTGCAAGATGAGGAATGGGGGAAGGAAGTTTAAATTATACAGGGTGTTCCGAAAAGGATGGTAAGTACAGTGAGTTCTTCGGACATTTCGAGTCGAAAATGTTCCATGACATTTTGCACAAAGGATCACCTTTTTACAAGTTATGAACGCAGTGTTTTACTGATGAGCCGTTAAAATTTAAGTAAGAAACGGCAAGAAAATGCTAATTCAATTGTGTAGGATTTGAATTACGCTTGATTTATATAAAATCACTCGTAAAACCTGCGCGCTCTTAAAACAAAGTGAACACTTTTTAAACACAGACTGTTCAAAATCTATTTCGTTCAAATCAGTTTCGTTCATTAAGCATTGTTTTTCGATTTCCTAAATAAATGTAATGTAACTTCACAAAATGTCATGGAACATTTTCCACTGAAAATCGACCAAAGAACCAATAGCACTTCGCTAATAGATATTTGAGTCCAGATATGACACTGTAGCAGCGCTTAAAATAAACGACCCTCTCCCAGTAAAGGCTTACGGCTATTTCTGTATTATTTCATGTACCAGCGGACGGCTACATAGTGTTATAAGCCTATAAGCGCAGCATTCAAGTAGTCTATGAAAAAGTAAGTTGTGGTTTTCCCGAACCTTTTCCCTCATATGAGTTCACTTAAAAGCAGTCGGTTTTACGGATTTGAATTTAATTTTAGTTTATGCTTATGATGATGCTAAAATAGGTTGCCTTTCTTTGTGCAATCCTAGAATAACGTTAAGAATAGCAAAGTGCTATAAACTAAAAAGAAAACCGTCGTATACCACAGCTTATAGTACTACTGTGAAGGCGTTAATAAAACCAGAAATACATACAGCTAATTGGAATAATTGTGCACCGTTCTCTCCAATGTTATTTTCTATGCGTGGTTTCCGGGACGGGCTTGTGTATTGTCCGTACGCCTCATAATTATAACGTCTTCCTAACTATGATTTTATTGGTTGGTAGCAACGCTAGATAAGGCGCGCGCAAGGAGCAAAGGCAGTGGTAAATATTTGCCGGTCCCAAAACAGTACGGTGGAAGGCAGGGTGGATGGTGGATTGTGGTTGATGGTGGATTGCAAAATGGAGGATAAGAAAACGACTGGGGTAGAGGGATGTGTTTAGGAAACTTTGAAAGTGGGAGGTTAAGCTCTTTTGATTGACGCACCCCGCTCTCTTTTCCTCGAGGGTTGTTTTTGATTGACAGGTCAATGAAGAGTGTTCGTTTCTCGGGTACCGTCGTACGAAGATAGGGTGAATTATGAATTAAGGAATAAACCTCATTTTGATATGCTAATTAGATTAAAATTCGAACCATTAATTTCTCCGGTATTAATCTAAAAGAGTAAGGGGTTGAATCCACGGATTTAATTGGGTAAAAATAACATTACCCAAAAACCCGACTGGGAAAAATTATATTCACCCATGAAACCCGGGTCAATCGAATGTACCCGATTACTCTGGAAAAATTAAAATTACCCATAAAACCCGGGATAAAGCTTTATAAAACCATGACGTTATCAACAATAATCTATAGTCAAAGCTATGATTAAGTTACTAACAAGTTGGAAAAACCAAAATATTACCTCTCCGAGTCAAGAAGAGGACTACTACTACAAACTTATTAACCTAGATATAGAATTATTGCTCTTTTTTGAAGTAAAAATTTACGAATTATTAAAGCAGTATTCCAAGCATAGCGAAAATACAGTAAAGCTGACGACATATACATCCAATAAAGATATGTCTTGGACACATTTAAATCAGTAAATGGGGAAAAACAGGAAATGTAGGGTATAAATTTTGGAGGGATATAACCTTTATGTGTTTGAAAAGGCTCAATTGTCTACGCCTCTCTGTTAACCCTATATTCTTATAGCTACATACACAACTGGTTAGCAGTATAAACACTATTGTCTCGTTTCACCTTAACGATATTCTTAGTTTGCCAACATGAGTGTAACCGTTAAATATCACCAAAGCTGACATGTGGTTAGACTGAAAGTCAATGCGCACCATCATAAGAACGAGAACTTCTAAGCTATAACCCGATAACGATTACCCCTTTCACTGACCTGATGGCCACCATGATAGTTTCTTCTCTTATAAAATCTAAACCTTATTATTTAAACGTGTAATTAGCTTTCGGCTCACTCTGAACCGTTAATGTCCCTTCATTACAGACACGAAAATTAAAATCCAAAGTTTATTTCACCTCAGGTCTCAATTATTTACTTTAAGATTCACTAAGCCTATTGCGGAAATTAATTGATTTACCCGCCAGAGTCCAGGCCTTAGCTTTCTTCTCGAAATCATTAAAGCAAGGATTATTCTATATACAGATGTAGTATAGATTAAGTAATATATAAACAGCCATTTCAAATAACAATATTAAAAAATGTCCTTGGAATATCAAAATGAAACAGAGCTTTAAAGCTGCAAAAGTACTTAATGCATCGTAATTACGAAAAATATTTTAACATATTCACTTTATATTATGGAAAAAGTGAATATTAAGGTTCTGTAGGATTACTTTACACATCAAACCAAAGCGAACTGCTAACGCAGCCCACTAGAGTAACAACGGACGGACACACACAGACAAAAACATAGACTGCTTTTTAACTCTTTCCGTTTTAATTTTGAATTAAGAAACAACATTATCTTAAATATTAAAATAAATATAATTAATATTTAATATTTTCTTCGTTATTTGTTCTCCTTATTGAGCGTTACATCGTTTTAAAAAAGAACAATTAAACATTCTTGAGAGACTTGACTAAAATTGACGTTTGAAATGAAGCATACGCCTGTTGCTTCACCTTACTCAAATAGGTAGTATATAAAGGATTCGAATCGCAGCTGTAGATAAGAACATCGCAATTGCGTGAACCTTTGGAGGAAGACCCCGCCATTGGAAGGCTAGACGTTTCTCGTAACCCTAGGCGATCGCCGCTTGTGTCTTAACCTTAAGGATGATGATGGAGTAGAAGCCAGGTGTACAGACTGGTGTCCATGAGCGATGGACAAAAAGACCAGAAGATGGGGGTGTTTAGAAGCCAGTATGTACAGACTGGTGTCCATGTGGGATGGGCCAAGGACCAGAAGATGGTGGTGTTTAGAAGCCAGTATATACAGACTGGCGTCCATGTGGGATGGACCAAAGACCAGAAGATGGTGGTGTTTAGAAGCCAGTGTGTACAGACTGGAGTCCATGTGGGATGGGCAAAGAGCAGCAGATGATGGTGATTAGAAGCCAGTTTGTACAGACTGGTGTCCATGTGGGATGGACTAAGACAAGAGCCTTGTGGTGTTAGACAGGCAATGAAATAATAGCCTATTAGTGGAATACAATTTCCGGGAACTGTACATGCGCTCCGGAAATTGAAAATACCTTTGCTCCGATGTGCAAACTGCGACAAAGTGCGAACGCGGTCACGTGGGTATAACAACAGACAGACAGACAGACAGACACACAGACACGTCGAAATTAGAACCTCTCCGTGACATACGTCACTCGGAGAGGTAAAAAGTATAAAAAGCCGAGAACGCGAGTTAAACAACCATCACAATTCCAGTAAAGTTTGACGAGGAAGGAACATCCAACTAGTACAAGGTAAGTAAAGTTTTTGCAGACTTGTTATATTTTAAAAAGATTAAGTTTGAATGTAAAACCTTAGTTTATTTTTTTAAGTGACAGAATGTCCGCCGTAGTTTTGTTTCCCCTCTCAGAGGAAAAAGTGATCGAGATAACCCCGAAGATTTTTCTTACATGAATCCGATTTCAACGAGCTATACGGTAGGAAGGACAAAATTCTCAAATTCTTCGAAACCGACGATGCGCAAAAAACTTTCATATCGCTTTAAAAGTCGTCTAGAGCTGCATTCCGCCTGCAAATTCCTTTAATTTTTTGGTTGTACGACTAGTCGATTGTTGGTAGATTCTCCTAAATTGAAATGTTGCCTCCTGTATGCGTGAACCCACATTTCCTTTATTGCAACCCAGTTATCCTGCATATATTTTGCGAATTCAGGATAATTGGCTAGCTCCTCATCACATAGCATAGCCTCGACATTTTCTCTAAATGTACTTTCCCTGAAAGAATAGGCCAATTTTTGAGCGTGCGCTCGAGCCGCTAAACTGGCAGCTGACGTCATCCTAAGATTGGATATTTTTGATTTGATTGCTTTTAACACGTGAAAAAGGCATATTTCGATAAAAGCTTGCGGAAAAAGTTCCCTTAACACATTAATTTCACTAAGGTCTTTGTCGACCATGATTGTTCTAGTATTTTTCCAGCTATCATTATTTTTTCGAAATGTCTCAAAAAGCTTTAGGACATAATCCTTCTTGCAATTTTTTGTAAGGCACAACCCTACAATTTCGCTTTGCATATTGCCATCAACAATCATAATGATGTACAGAGGCATTCCACATCGGTTTAGATTAAATGTCGCATCACATAACATGTGTTCAGGATATTTCTTGTAGACTTCCCTCATGGTTCTTTTCACAAGATTCCCAGTCTTCAAATTGTTGTTTTAATTTGATATCCATTGTAATTTCACTTAAATTAGTCTATTCCACAAATTTCCATCCAAATGGTCTCAAGTTGTTCTTATTGAAATTGGGGTCCAGGTTTCATCATGTCCAGTCATATACTTTCGATGTCCTTGAGAGCCGTTGATACGCAATGAAGTCCGAATCTTAACTTATGTTCTATTTTTACGTTTTAATCCGCAAGGGTTCGATTAAATTATATTTAAATATTCTAGTTTATCACGACTGTTTAAGCAGGGTTGGCAAAAATTAAGTTTTTTTAAAAAAAAACAAAAGTTGTGTTTTTTATTGTTTAAAACACGATTTATGGTTTTAAACTGTTTTTTAAACAAGTAGAAAAAAAACGTAAAAAAACACAAAAAAACTAGTTTTAAACATGTTTAAATCACTCTTCCAGATCTAATAGTCTATATCGCGGCTCTCCATTTAAGCCACTACTCCCGCTAGCGCAAGGCGCTTATTTTCACAGCCTACTTGATTAAAAAAAGGTCTTGGTTTGGACCAAGACAGAAAAAACAAACGATAAGAGTGACGTTTATCAATTGACTGGAGTCCCGATATTGCCATTTTTCTTCATTTTTATTAATTTAATCCTTAATCAATATTTAATTCAATCAACTGATTTAACAGTTAGTCGATTTATTCCCTCCAAATTGATTGAAAAAACTACAAATTTACGCATTTTCATGAACAAATTAGATTTTCCGAAATTATTTTATGATATTAATTATTTTGAGCGTTCAATATTGAATAAATTTAGAATTTCAAGGTGTAAGAAATTGTCCGCGTGGAATTAGAACCAGGGACCACTTGAACCCAAAGCAAGTATTATACACCTAGACCAACGGACCACGAAACGTATTGAGAAGTAAAACACGAAAATAACAAGTTGGGAAAACCAAAATATTACCTCTCCGAGTCAAGAGGTCTACTACTACAAAGTTATTTACCTAGATATGGAA
This sequence comes from Phalangium opilio, assembly GCA_019434445.1. Taxonomy (NCBI): domain Eukaryota; kingdom Metazoa; phylum Arthropoda; class Arachnida; order Opiliones; family Phalangiidae; genus Phalangium; species Phalangium opilio. The sequence continues at coordinate 24,192 of JAEQBA010001020.1, read as the reverse complement.
TTATTTCTCTTTTTTGAAGTAAAAATTTACGAAATATTGAAGCAGTATTCCAAGCATAGCGAATATACAGTAAAGCAGACGACATTTTACTTCCAATAAGGATAAATCTTGGACACATGGAAATCAGTTAATGGCAAAAAGAACAGGAAATGAAGTCTACGCTTCAGCTGTTTACCCTATATTCTGATAGCTACATTCACAACTGGTTAGGTTAGCAGTGTAAACACCATCGTCTCGTCTCACCTCAACAATATTCTTAGTTTGCCAACATGAGTGTTAACGTTAAATAATACCAAAGCTAAATTGTAGCTAGACGCACTGATAAAGAGAATAAAACTCTGTAGCTTAGCCCTACTAATCTAATTGCCACCATCATCTTTTCTTCTATTATAAAATCTTAACCTGATTAATTAAGAGTGTATTTAACTTTCGGCTCACTCTGAACCGTTGATGTCTCTTCATTTCAGACACGAAAATCAAAACCCAAAGCTTACTTCACCTCAGGCCTCAATTATTTACTCTATATTTCACTAAGCTTATTGCAAGTAATACTAGATATGCCCGCCGGAGTCTAGATCTTAGCTTTATTCATGAAATTACTAAACCAAGGATTATTCTATATACAGATGTAGTATAGCTTAAGTAATATATAAACAGCCATTTCAAATAATAATATTAAAAAAACTCTTTGGAATATCAAAATGAAACAGAGCTTTAAAGCTACAAAAGCACTAAATGCATCATAATTACGAAAAATATTTCATCATATTCACTTTATATTAAGGATAAAGGGAATATTATGGTTCTGTAGGATTTCTTTACACATCAAAGCAAAACGAACTTCTAACGCAGCGCACTGCGGCACTAGTGTAATAACGGACGGACACACACAGACAATAACATAGACTGCTTTTTAACTCTTTCCGTATTAATTTTGAATTGAGAAACAAGATTATCTTAAATATTAAAATAAATATAATTAATATTTAATATTTTCTTCGTTAGTTATTCGCCTTATTGAACGTTACATCGCTTTAAAAAAGAACAATTAAACATTCTTGAGAGACTTGACTAATATTGGCGTTTGAAATGAAGCATACGCCGGTTGCTTCACCTTACTAAAATAGGTAGTATATAAAGGATTCGAACCGCAGCTGTAGATAAGAACATCGCAATTGCGTGAACCTTGGAGGAAGACCCCTCCATTGGAAGGCTAGACGTTTCTCGTAACCCTAGCCGATCGCCGCGTATGTCTTAACCTTAAGGATGATGGTGGTGTTAGAAGCCAGGTGTACACACTGGTGTCCATGTGGGATGGACAAAAACAAAGACCAGAAGTTGGTGATGTTAGAAGGCAGGTGTACAGACTGGTGTCCATGTGGGATGGACAAAAACAAAGACCAGAAGATGGTGGTGTTAGAAGCCAGGTGTACAGACTGGTGTCCATGTGGAATGGACAAAGACGAGAAGGTGGTGGTGTTTAGAAGCCAGTAAGTAGAAACTGGTGTCCATGTGGAATGGGCGAAAGACTAGAAGATGGTGGTGTTTAGAAGCTAGTAAGTTCAGACTGGTGTCCATGTGGGGTGGACAAATGAACAGAGTTGTTAGACAGGCAATGGAGTAATAGCCTGTAAGTGGAATACAATTTCCGGGACTGTAAATGCGGTCTGGAAATTGAATACACGTTTGCTCCGATTTGCAAACTGCGAACGCGGTCACGTGGGTGTAACAACGGACAGACGGACAGACAGACAGACAGACAGACAGACACGTCGAAATTAGAACCTCTCCGTGACATACGTCACTCGGAGAGGTAAAAATACTCCTAAATTTATAATATGAAGCTCTAAGACGCGACCTTCCGGGATTTAACCTGGTACCACTCGCAACCAGCGCGAGTATCATACCCCTAGACCAACGTACAACGAACATGTACTGCAAAGTCAAACAGGAAAATCAAGAGCTCCTAAAATTTAGAATTTGAAGGTGTAAGAAAGGGTCCTTGTCAGGGTTGGCAAAAACTTAGTTAAAAAAATTTGTGTTTTTATTGTTTATAACACGATTTAAAGTTAGACTTTCGGAAAACATTTTATCATGAAATTAATTATTTTAAAGGGAGTACGTGTTGAGCGTACAATATTGAATATTTGAAAAATTCTACTGACTGTTTAAAAAAGAGCAAACGATCTTTTCAAAAGGAAAATATAATTTTTAATAGCGGATACAAAATGAGTGTGATGCGTAAATTTGTACATTTAACCCCTAATGCCTGATTTCTTTTGTGGCCACTATTCAGGCATTTCCGCTTCCGTACTTCCGAGTTTCTTGGTCAGAACTTATCATACATTTGAAACTTCACCACCCCTTACTTATTTGTAGGCGCTCATGTTTTCCGTTTTCGGATTAGGCGTATTAATTTTAGCACTGTCAAATAGAGCTCGGCATTTTCGATCAATTATCTACTTTATTTTATCTTTATCCATACCCGAAAATTATCCACAGAACTTGCATGTTAAATCGTATTATAATCCACAACTTTGTTTATAAATAATCGGTTATCCACCAATTTGTGGATAATTGATCGAAAATGCCGAGCTCTACTGTCAAAGGCCTGGCTTTATAGATTACGCGTAATTTTTTTAGAACAGTAAAATGTACCAACAGTGTAGAGAAACCACATAGGAAAAATGTTATTGCTTTTCTTTAAGTAGATGACAAAATAAGTTATCCTTAATCATATTTTTGAATATCAGTCTTCAATACAGATTGGTAATGGATAAAACAACTGGTAGGGTCTCCAAACGATTAAACACACATTTGAAACAGTCGAATAATTGGAAGGTTTTGACTGGAGCTTATTATTTCTATTATTTAATCTTTTCGCTCATTTTCAAATAAAAAAAGAGTTAAAAATATTCGAAATGTTTCTCCATAAAAAAAACATGTTTTAAACTTTTTGTTTAAAACGTTTTAAACAAATTAAAGTTTTTTTTCATGGCTGTTTAAAACAAGTTTTAAACCAAAGTTTAAAACAATTTGTTTAAAACTTGCCAACCCTGTGTTTAAGAAATCTGTTCGATATAATTAACAGCTAGTAAATTAAGGACACTTATGTTTTAGATAATAAAGTTTAATAAAAGTTATAATGATGAAAATTAGTACATGTTACTCGTTGGAGTTCTTATAAGGTTCTGATTTTTCCCTTTTGAAAAGGGAGGGGAGAAGCGAGAAGAGAGATTTTTGTACTGTTAATGCTAGGGGATTAGCCTCAGTATAGAGGTAGAAATTTACTTGGTGGTCTGACTCATGGGTTTGTCCATCTGACTCATGGGTTTGTCCATCCATGGCTTATTTGTTAAAAGAAGTATATTTTCTTTAAAATCTCTTCTCGCTTGTTAAAGGGATCGTTCATAAAATCGAAAAGTTTGTTACAAAGGGTTCATGCATAAAATAAATAAACTACTACTTCAATTTATAACAGTGTCAATGCCCCTTTTGTTTTCTTCCCATTTGAAACTTTACTGCCCGGGGATGATTCAGATTTCCCCTTGTATTTATAGTTTAAGCCCCTAGTTCTTCAAATCACGGATCGGAAAAATGAAAATCGGCGTGGAACTTAAATAAATTCAAAAACAAATAGGTTTAGCGAAAATGAATGTAATTTCAAAGCATTGTGATTTGTGTTTCACGGAAATGGTGGCCAAGGCTTGGGGAGCCCCAATATATTTTTCCAAAATACACGGCTTCATGGACCCTCGGAATTGCGGAAACCTGACTCTCCACTTTTCTTAGTTCAAGCATAAGTTTATAAGATATGTTCCATAAGTGTGCCACTCGTTAATGAGAGCTTGTCATGAAGTGACGTAGGTGAAACGTCATAGATTCTCGTAAAGCGACGCCTAGTGAGGCGCTGTCAAAGGCTTAGTACAGACTAAAGAGGAGGATGGACTGCAAAACCGAGTGTAGTCAATTCTCACGTCGTTCTTGAACTAGCTCTCATTAAGCCTCTAACATTACGAAGTATGGGTAGTGACATACTTATGGAACATATCTTATAAACTTATGACCATCAAGTAAGGTTAGATTTAGGCTTAGTTACTTTTAGAATAGGTTTTGAGTGAGACTACGGCAACCTGACTGAGAAAACCTGTCCTAATTAAGCCTAACACGCAATTAGTGCTTTGGGTAGTCGATTTGCCGTCTTATACCAAAGTTTTAGTAAAGGATGGGCTTAGATTAAATTTTAGCCATCATTAGAACGGGCTTAGTTTCTAGTAGTTGATAAAGAGCGAGTAGTAGGGTCTTTCGAGACATTTGCCTCGACTCGGAGAGGTTCTGAAAGGTCTGGCAAAAATAAAGTATGCTAACGTCAAAAATGGACCTTTACTTTTATTGATTTAGTACTGGAACGGATAATGTTCAGAGAGAGAACAGAATGATACGTTATTGCAAAGGACTTATATTGAATTGTATGATCCTTTGAAATTGCATATCATCATAACTTTACCCCTTCTTATACTTTACAGTGCGCATCCATCTTTCTAACCAATGACTTTGGAATATAATACCTCTACACATGCAATCGCGCAAAATTCTTGAAAAGTGATGTAGTTTGAAAAATGTTCCTGTGTTAACGCACCTAAATCCATTATCTTTATCCGCCGGTAAATCAATAAAAACCAAATTTCAGTGTAAATGGACCTTAACTAGCAATCAATACCTGTCCAAAAATGGGTCCTATAAAAACAATGCAAAATGATCCCGTGAACAGACCTTGGCCCACAATCTAAAAGTGTCCAAAGAAGGGTCGTAACTAAAACGAGTTCAAAATGTTTTCGTGTGAATGGACCTTTACTCGCCAATAGGGAGCTAACAACTGGCTAGGGGGAAGAGATAGTCTGACGTCACGCAGCCCCTCTCTGGTTGGCATTTTGCGCGTAGAATACTGTTTCCAACCGTTAGGGGGGATGAAACTCCAGTAAGAGATAGAAGGGTGTGACGTTTCAGGGTCAGAACTGTTAGCTCCCTATAGTGTGCTACCGCGAAGCTGAAGGGGGAGGAATATTGGGCCCCGAATTTGTATTGCCCAAGCTGACGACGTCTCGCGACTGCCAATTTGGTCGCCTGAAAATAAGGTAAGAGATAAGAGCATGTGACGTCACTACAAAGTTCGTGGTAACACACTATCTGTACCTGGCCCCAAAAATGGGTGATTTTAAAAATGCCTACAAAATGTTTTCGGGTGAATACACCCTAAATTAAAACAAGCTGGGCGTTCAAACCTTGAAAGAACCAACACCGACGTGGCCGCGAAAGGCGAAGCCACTTTTGTTCAGTCTGCTCGGGCCAAAAACTATCACCTGTTTGACGCCCGAGAAACGGGGGTAAATAGTCGGTGCCGCGCGGTCAATCCTATTATGGCCAGTTGACAATTGAGGCCCGAAAAACAGGCCAAAATAGGTAGGATTTTAATGCCTGGCCCGTTGGAAATGGAAGCCCGAAAAACAGGCCAAAATAGCTAGGATTTTAATTCCTGACTATTTTGGCCTGATAATTTCGACGCCCGACAAACAGGGTAAATAGTCAGTGCCGCGCGGGCCATCCTATTTTGGCCCGTTAATTTCGAGGCCCGAAAAACAGGGGTAAATAGTAGGGAAATACAACTGAACTATTTTGGCCTGAAAATTATGACGCCCGTAAAGCAGGTGAAAATAGCTCCGTTGTATTTCCAGACTATTTACCCCTGTTTTTCGGGCCAAAATAGTCTCGCCCCTAGTGGCCATCTATTTAGGCCCGAAAAACAGGGGTAAATAGCCCGGGGACTATTTTGGCCCGAAAAACAGGGGCAAATAGACACGGCCAAAATAAAGGGGGATTCTCCCGAGGGCCGTAAAAAGAATTAAAGACAACTTACGTTTTGAATTCAAAAATAGAAGAAACAAGTCTTCTATAATTTTATTAATAGAAAAGGGATTAACCCAACTGATCCGTACACTTGACAGTTTTAATGTACAACATAAACAACCGCTATCTCTGAGAGACGACTACTAAGTGAGAATAATAATGGAATAAATAACAGAAGATTTGATAGGAGGAGGAGCATGTAACATGGAGGCATATATAGCCTGCCAGATCCAAGGAGTAGAAACTTCAATGAATCTGGCAGCCATGTTACATCCCCCCCTCTTTAGGAACTGTGGTTATCACAAAAGAAAGAGGGGTTACCCCGAGGAACCCAGAATACTTTGGTAGGGGTTATCACAAATTTTTTTTTTCATTGAGCTGAGTGTTTGGCTTCCAATCGGGAACGTCTGCGAGCTGCTCTTCGTTCCAACGCTTCCTTACTTCGCCCTCCTGGGCAATCAGAAACGACGTGGTGGCCAGTTTTATGTGTGCTCTAAATGAGTGGACGCTTGGCCTTGGGAACTTTTGATGCTGTAAGTACTTTGGGAATTCAGATGCGAGGGATCCATCCCAATTGCCCGAAACGCTCCCAATATATGCTATCTTCGTCAACCGGACGTACATCGGGACTCCAAGGTTGCCGAGGAGCTGGAAGAAGAGAAGCAAGAGGAGCGAGAGCATCGGGAGCAGGGAGAGAGCTAGGACTGGGAAGTGGGACAACATCAGGAGCCTGAGGTACCACATCCTGGAGTGAAGAATCAGGGACGGAGTCAGCAAGCCGTAGGGCTTCTTTAAAACGGCGATACACCGTGACTGGACGGCGTTCTAGCTCCTGCCTAGTTTCTTGATCCGAATGTTGTTCATCTACTTCGAGGGAGCGTCGCTCTCCCGGTGAAACCATAATAATGATTGGTATATCTTGAGGAGGAGTACTACAATCTTTGATGCAGTGGGGACCCTTGCAATCGATACATGAAAGGGGAGTGTCTTTATCTCTTTTTGGAATAAAGCAATCCTTCTGAAGATGTGAGGATTGTCCACAGTTTAGGCAGAAATCTGCGTATTTGTCGCAGATTCCCTGCGAAGAATCCAATTTGGATAATGTTGATTTCGTATTGTTTATAATTTTTGGTCCTAATGGAGGGTCGAAGTATATAGGGCGTGAATGATCTCTTCCTCCTTCAGCCATCTAAAAATAAAATATATTAGTAATACCTCTTATTTGCTTGGGAGATAAACTCCCATGGGAAAACAGAGATTGGCTATCGGGAAAAACAGAAATGTTCCCTTGTTAGGTTCGGGACGTTATTAGTCTGGAGGTAAACCTGGACCTCATACGGTGACCTTAATCTTTTATTGTCGGGAGGTCGGTAATAGATATCGACTTCGTTACCTCGTGGCCAAACTGTTGCCCTCTTACACACTTCTCTTCGCCATCCCAATCGAAAAGGTTCTAAATAAATATCGGGTAAGGTAGCCCTGTTTAATCTAGGAGTTCTCATGGACTCTGATAACGTGGTTGATGAACTGTCAGACGCACGCAGCGATTGGGATTGCGATTGAGGAATCTGTTCAGGAGTCAATATCTCCTCCGAAAAGCAAGAAGAAGGAGAATGGTGTAACGCCGGTTCCGATACTGATTTTTCAGAAGACGTTGATTTGTGTTCCGGCGTTAGAATTTCTTCTATAAAACTGGAAGTTGACTTGTGAAGCTCTGGTTCCGCGACTGATTTTTCATGATCAGACGGGAAGCCTCCCCTGCCGCAGGAGGACTGTCCGTAGATGGATGATTGAGCTGGAAAGCTCGCATATCGTGATAGGTATGAAGTAGGAGAGGAGGGTCTTCAAAAAGGGCCATGCCCGGTTCACTATCAGAGTCCGTTGGTTGATGAGAATCATCTGGAATAGCAGGAGGGATCTGTTCATCCGCTGCTTGATCATCTAGAGTAATTGATGTCGGCGTATGAGGGACATCTGGAATAGCAGGAATGATCTGTTGATCGACATCCTGACCGTTCTGAGGAGGTGAAGGGTAAGTAGAAGATGATGATGATTCAGATGAAGTTGTTGAGGAAGTCGCCGTAAGAGGGTGGTCCATGGTACCACCGTTCGTTGGGGGACTAGACTCAGGATTATCTGCAACTTCGGACTGGGAAATAGGGGCATTTCCGGCATTATCGAAGACAGCTACGTTTGTCCAGTAGAGTTTTAGATGCTCTAAATTAACTTTCCCTACATTCTGTACTGAGTTAGCGTCTTCTAACTCATAGACAACGGGAGAATGTTTTGCAACTATTTTGAAGGGACCTGCCCATTTGGGACTAAGCTTTTTCATAAGCTGACCCGTCGTACTTGACAAAGGATGTGTTTCCATCCATACTAGTGTTTCTACGTCAAATTCGAGAGGGTCATGACGGAGGTCATAGTATTTCTTCTGGTGAGCTTTGGCTAACTTAGATAATTCATTACTGAATTCTAATTGTTCCTTAAGAACTTTTAAAGCTTTTGTACGACTAGGGTCATCAGGGTTCTGAAGGGGTTCTTCAATTTCTAAATCCCAAGGGAGACCTGGCTCCCGCCTTAAATTCAAAAAGAATGGGGATCTGCCCGTGGTTTCTTGGGGTGCAGAATTGATAGCAAGTTGAAGAAGGTCAAGGGATTCATCCCATCTGTCATGATGATTCCCTACATAAAAGGATATAAGCTCGCCTATTACTCTATTGACTCGTTCGGTGAGATTTCCCTTAGGCGTATAGGGGTGGTAAACTTTGGATTAATTCTAAAAGCTCTGCAAGTTTGCAGCCAAAGTTTCGAGGTAAATTGTACCCTCTATCACTAAGGATAGCTATAGGAGCTCCCCACCTATAAATAATAGACTTGAAAGCCTGGACAGAAGTCTTAGCAGTAATAGTTTTAAGTGGTATCATTTCCATGAATTTTGTCATATAATCGACAAAAACTATAAGATATTTGTAATGGTGTCTACTTTGGGGAAAAGGTCCCATAATATCGACACTAATCTGGTCCCAAGAACTTGTTATCTCTGAGGGTTGCATTAGCCCTGGCTTTTTTCTATTCCTAGCCTTAAATTGTTGGCATAACGTGCATCCTCGAACGTAGTCCTGGACATCATTAACTATGGTTGGCCACCAATATCTAAATGTGACTTTGCTCTGGGTCTTATCTTTGCCCCTGTGAGCTGATAAAGGGTGGTCATGCAATAGTCGCATGGCTTCTAGCCTTAAACGGGGTGGTAAATAAATTTTCTCAGGATAATTCCTATAAGGTCTTCTATTTAGAAGGTTATTTTTGATTTCGAACATTTTATGCCTAACTGGGTTAGGTCTTTGCAAGGAATTGATTAAAAGGGAAGCAAATGGGTCTTCCCTTTGAGATTTTCTTTCATCTTCTAATGTAAATACAGAATATAAGGCTCTAGGACCTGGAGGACGTATCTGACCTTCAACAGAATCACGAGAGGACGTTGATGATCTACTACCGGTAGAATTTGAGCTTGTACTACTATTAGTTGGATCCTGAATACTAGTAGACTTAGAAGTAGAGGAGCTAAAGTCTATGCTTAAGACGTTTATCGGGGCCCTTGACAAAGCGTCAGCTACTACATTCTCCACTCCTTTCTTATGCTTAATAGTAAAATCAAAAGTTTGAAGGTACATTGCCCATTTAACTAGTCGAGAATTTGGTTCCCTGATATTAAATAACCACTGATGGTTAGTAAGGACAGTGAATTTGCGACCTTCTAGAAAGGGCCTAAACTTCTTAACTGCCCAACAAATGGCTAAACATTCCTTCTCGCTAATGGCGGATTAAATCCCTGTACCAGAATGCATGACTTCTCAAAAGAAGAGGCAATGCTTCTAACTTATCTTCGTTCGAAAGCTTATGAAATTTAGCATATTCCTCAAAAGCAGCTAAAAATTCTGAGGCATTATCACTAGAGGAACCCGTACTTGCTAATCTTACGAGAGGAACTTTTCCCGTCTGGTCTACTTGAGGATTTGTACATCGATTTATTAATGTAGGTAAATCCCCAACTAATTTATCCAAGCTAGCAGCTATTGCAGTATTTATTGCTACATTTTGAGATACGGAATTAGCCTGAGTGGTAGAATTATCTGCCAAAGTTTGAAGTAAAGGCAGCATAAAGGATCTTAATTCCTCATCTTTAGTATCTGGTCCAATTGGAAAAGGTTGTCTGTTGGAACCAGTATCTCTAGTGAGACGAGACGGAGATATTTGAGTTCCGGTAATTCTAACTCTAGGATTAGGTAACGTGTTTGTAAAACTAATTTTAGGCCTGACGCTTTTAGACTCTGGTTTGGGAGGAACAAGGGTATCAACCCCAGTTTGAGGAGGGAAATTTGAGGGAGTTGAACATCCCAAGGGAGCGGGAATGCTCTTAAGAGGGAATAATTGGTACGGAGAAAATACCGAAGCTGAAGAGGCTGCAGTCCTCTTTTTCTTATCGGCATCTTCTTCGTCCTTATCTTCTTCGGAGCGAAGAAACTGTTAAAGGTCTCTAAAGGATCATCTATTTCAGGCGGTGCTAGCGTGTCGCCGTCATCTCCCGCAGAGGCAAAGAGATCTTCCTTTGAATTGTCTTCCTCATTATGTAATTTTGATTCTTCCTCCTCATCCTCAGTATCATGAGGAGATCTCCATTGTTTATTATCAGAATAGGCCATTATTTTATCTAATTAAGTTTTACAATAATCAAGTAGAGTTAAATAAGTTAAGCTTGTACAAAATAAACAAATAATTTGTATCAATTCAATACATTAAAATTAAGGATAATTTTTTTCTAGTTTATTATTAAAATTAATCATGATTAATTAAGATTTAAATTAATTAACAACGTGGAAACCGAGGCTTAACGTCACGTGGGTGGCGTATATATAAAGTGACCATACGTCCCGGTTTAGCCGGGACAGTCCCGTTTTGTTAAACTTTGTCCCGGTGTCCCCGAAGAATGCCTCGGGACACTAAAAAGTCCCGTTTTCTGGAAATTGTCCCAGTTTTGATTATCGCGCGGTATATGTAGTTATGTAGTCTGCTAAATATCTCTTCAAATCTGTGAACAATGTCAAGGTGACTTGTGTAGTTTTTCTAGTGACGAGTGAGTCTTCTTTTATTCCAAATGCCTAAACGCAAATGTGTATTAAACGACAACCTTCAAAAGAGTTAGTTAAGCGCCAAGTTTATCAGAATTTAGCTCTTTCATCGAGATCAAATTTATAGACAGCGAAATTGCGGAGCTCGCTTCGCTCGCTCTGAATTTTTAAACATTATATTTTCAATAGGCTTTGCTTTTCAAAGTAAAATACGATTAGTTTTTTTGAGATTTTTCTACATAGTTTAAGCTAAAATAGGTTTACCTATGAAGATTTTTAGTACTATATTTCCTATAAAAACACACTCTCTTTTCAATAATATATAATTCATATTTTCTATTAGGAATTAAAATTTTTGGCTGAGCTATTTTCTATTAGGAATTAAAATTTTTGGCTGAGCTCCCTGGTGTTGCCTTGGGCCCCAGCCCCCCTGAGAAAAACAATAATCAGCGCCCCTGCTTAAAATCATCACCAGACTTCCATAAACAAATCTGTGCTTCAGAAAAATATAAGAAAGACAATATCAACCCTTAGAAAAATCTTAGTTGTGTTTACTTCAATCCGAATTTTAGTTTGTTTCTAGTGTTTCCAAGCCGTCCCGGTTTGGGGTAAAAAATAAATGGTCACTTTACGTATATACCAACGATGATAACAGTATTTTATTACGGGACTAACCGAGGTTTAAGGCCTAGTCGCTTCGAGTCCCTGTTCGGGCGCCATTTATGTAACTCTCAATAGGTAGTTAACCAAAAAGGGAGCTTCTTCCGAGGGACATAAAAATAAATTTAAGGCAACTTACAATTTTAATCCAAATTTAGAATAATAATCTTCTTAGATTTTATTGTAATATCGAAATGGGATTAACCCGAAATACGCCCGTACATTTTACGGTTTCTTTAATAACAAAAACGCTCTCTCTGAGAGACGACTACCGACTAATTTGAGATCGTAGAAAAATCACAGAATTAGAAAAGTAGGAGGAGCATGTAACATTGAGGCAAATATACCCTGCCAGATCCAAGGAGAGGAAACTCCAAAGAATCTGGCAGCCATGTTACAATAGAATAGATTGTAACACACCTCTCATTAAGATTTCAGGACATTTGGACCAGTAGATCCAAAAATATCTTCAGTCTTAGCATTGAACCCATCATTTTGACTTTGAAAATAATAATAAAATCTATCCACTCTAGTTGCTTGACTCCTTTTTAGAATAATAAAACACGTCAAAACACACGTCTCATTAAAATTTCAGGTCATTTCGACTAATAGGATAGAGGATCTGGCCAAAAAATCTACCTCCTCCCATAGAACTTAATGTTAATTTTCGCTGACTTCGAATTTCCCGCCAAGAATCCAAAAGTTGCACTCTTTGGCCGATTGAAAGGGCTTCCATAGCAAGAGCAGCGCAGCGTCCGCTAGCACGGATCGAGTGGGCTATGGCGTTACTCAGCAATATTCAGTTGTTCACGGAGCTACTCTATTTCTTCGAGGAACACTGAGCAGGGTGGTAGTTGGTTCTGAGTTGTGCCACTTACCATGGTTGAAATCAGGTTAGAATTCTAATGAAAGTGAGGTTAATTAAACTAAAATGAATTGAAGTGGAAGTACGGACTTCTCTGAGAAACCTTAATTGGACGTGATCGAGTTAGCTATGCGAAAAAAAATCCCTCTTCCCCATAAATGGCGGCTGATTACCTGAGTTTATTTTTCCAGCGTAAAACGCCGCGAGATTCTTGAGAACTCGGCGGCGATCAAATCGACCAATACTATTGCAACAGTTGCAATTAAAAATTACATCCGTTATACGACCTTTTCTCATTTCCTTGTAAAAGTCACACTTTCCGCTACTCTAAAATTTGCAATCATGATTTTCTAGTTCGTGAATTCCTTTATTCAGCCATTTACTGTCAACAATCTCATTTCCGGATAGTTCTTTTCATTGCGCTTCAAGTTTACGACGAACGTAAGTGGACTGCTCGATTGTCAGTGGTCGGAATAATTATTAATATTGTCCAGAGTTGTCGTTTATTTGGTCTTCAATTTTTTTTGTATTTTTCCGTCCGTTCTAAATCGCTAACTGCAATGTTCGATTTTCTTGGGTAAATTACGAAAATGGTAATTACTTTGGTCATTACTGTGGTAAATTACCACCGAATTCTAAGTACTTTCGGCTGGATAAGAGTCTTAAAACTCCATGTTTTAAATCGTGTTACACTTAAAATTTCCGACAATAATTCAAACCACACTAAAGCCCTATTAATACACCACTTTGACATTACCTAGGGCGCCACAGCGGGCTACTTCGAACTAGTACTTATTAAGATGGGCAAGGAAAAAAACCGCGAGGGGTTGCGCTTTTGCTAGTAGGGGTAACAAAGAGCACTTTCTAGTCTTTCCCCTTGCGGCGCTTCGAGCGCGGGGCATCGGGCATGCGCGCAACAGAATTTTGAAGTGGTGAATTGTATCATCATCATTAACATTATTTTCTAAGAGTTCCCTATACTTTACTGTTACTACGATTAGTCGGACAATGCAGCAATTCATACCATTTTCTCTATCATAGGTTTTGCTTTTCCGCGTAGGGTATTACTACTATCCTACTAAAACATTTACCACTAGGTGTGTGCGAAGAGCACTTTTTAAGGTATTTGTCGAATACCAAATAGCAGTGTTTTTGGGAGCCATCTCTCGGCTCGGAGTAAGAAAGTGACCAAATAATTGGACCAAATAGTGAGAAGTTTTAAAATTCGACCAGTTTTAAATTTCCATAAAACCTTTGTTCAGTAGATCAATTTCGTAGGCGAATAAAATATATCTTGGAAGTTTTAATTTATCATTGATCTATTGGGACTATGAAAAAACATGTGTCAGCTAAAATTATTTTTTATTCCTCTATTTATACGTGAAAGTTGATTGCAAACCGGGTTCTTTTTTTGGTTTGACGTTGTTATATTCCCATACGATGATTAGTGATTATTTTTAAATAAATGGTTTTACTTAGTTAAATTTAAAGTTGTGTCGGTACTTGTTTTCTTTGTCGTACACGTTCAACTATTCTACCAAATTTCAAATTAACAGAAGATGGGACAATGAAAGGTGCTTTTAAACAACTGAAAGCTCATTATTCAACCAACCAATGCTTAATTTTAATCAAAATTAGGTTAGATGCCAATATATCCCTACTCGCTTTACAATGTATGAGCTCTTCCTTGACGAGAACATACTTTTTAATAGGTATACTGTAGTGATATGTTACAAGGCAGTGAGCTATATTTAGCTTCGCAGCGACAAGTTGATAATACCATTACCCCTTTAGACCTTTAATTTATTAACCTTGTCTATCAATTTCTAAATACTAAGTGGCTGATTCCAGCTATAGCCTCCTAGATCATGCAACTCAGTGAACCCATGAAATATTAAACAATAGTCACGTCAGAATTTTCAGGTTGTGTCTGCCGTGTCCAGACCATGGTCCAGCGGACACCCTATCACAGCGCCTTCAATTTCACAAAATTAACAGAAAAATACAAAAACGTGTTGCGAATACCAAATAATTTGGTCAAGAAATTGATAAAAACTTTCACTTTCTAATTGTTTCATCCGCTATAGAATGGTCGTTTTTTCGAAACTCATTATTTGGTGTTCTATAATTTTGAAATCCATTATTCGATTTTTTTGGACCAAATTATATGGTCCGACCAAATAGTAACGAATAGTCTGCAGGTCTCTTTTTACCACTAAGAAAAATGGCCCCTAAAATATCTATGACCCAAATGTGAAATCATTTCTATTCAACGCACCCATTGATTTAAGTTTTAAAATTTTAACATAAGAAGTCAGAAATTATATATACATATACAGAGATAGACATATACATATACATATATAGACAGATACATAGAGATACATATACATACATATACATATACATACAGATATACATATACATATATATACACATATACAATATATATACATAATATACGTATATATATATACATACATATACATATACATATACACATATATACACATATATACAGATATATATACATATATACATATATAATAATATACATATATATATTATTTATTAAAACCAGAATTTAAATTTTCGTATAGGCACAAGAAGTGGAATGATTTTTACAATTATTGTGTCTTATTCCTTCTAAAATACCCCTGCTTTAGAGAGCACGCTTTGAAAACCGCCTTTTCCCGTTTCGCCTCTCTGTGGGTACACACCAATCTCCATGAGTCCTCCATTCTTCATCTTTGAGGACCGCGGAGCGGTGTTGGTAGTGGTTATTTGCTGCGCTACTTACCAGAGTATTATCTTGTTATAGTTTTAATGAAAATGAAGTTAAGTTGATGAAATTAAATTGAAGTGAAAGTATGAAGATCCGAGAGAAGTGCGGACTTCTCTGAGAAGCCTTAATGCGCTCTCGGAACGACACGACAATACAGCTGAACTTAAGTTCAGCTGTATTTGTTACAGAAGCCTTTGTTAGTCGAAGAAAAATGTTGAGAGAATCAAAATTGTGTGTAAACATACTGACTACTGAACAACGACTAGGATACGGTGAAGTAAGGAAAGTTATTTTCGTACAAAGAACTTAGGCTGCCCATTAATGTTAAATGTTTTTAAATATTTCGATATACTACTATGTTGAATATTTTTCGAGGCTGAAAATGAAAAGGAATTTAATCTAGTCTTTGATTTTGGAAATATATTGGATTCTAAATCGATTTTCCGATGTGAAAATATCTGGGATTTGAAACCTGTGTTTGGTTTTTATATCTCGGATTTGAACCGTGTAACCTTCGACTGGAAATATCTGGGCTGACTTCTTTTTAGGTTGAAAATACCTGGGGTTTGTAACTTGCTTTTTGGGGTAACGGAATATCTTGGATTTGAAACCTGGTTTTTTGGGAAACTGAATATTAGGCATTCGAAACCTGGTTTTTTGGGAAACTGAATATTAGGCATTTAAAACCTGGTTTTTTGAAAAATTGAATGTGGGCAGATGTTAGGGATTTGAAACCTGTTTTTTAGGGAAACTGAATATTTGGGGACTTGAAACGTGGTTTTTTTTCCGAAAACTTGGAATATCTAGGATTTCTAACCTGTTTTAGAGACTGGGCATGTCAGGGATTGGAAACCTGGCTTTTTGGGAAACTGAATATCAGGGATTTGAAACGTGTTTTTTTCGGGAATCTTATAATATCTGGTATTTCAAACCTGGTTTTGGAGACTGGGTTATTAGGGATATGAAATCTGGTCTTGCACAGGGCTCGCACACGACCTGGAAAAGTCAGGAAAATTTAAAACGGTCCTGAAAAGTCAGGGAAAATATATTAGAGGGAAAGTCCGTAAAACAGTATCGGGGTGACCAGAAAATGTGTTGTCTGAGATTTGACCAGAACCCTTAATTCGGAGGGATTTTAAACTAGGTTTTTTGGAGACTGTCAATATCTGAGATTTGAAACCTTAGTTTTGGGAGACTGTCAATATCTGGGATTTGAAACCTTAGTTTTGGGAGACTGTCTATATCTTGGATTTAAGTTTTATTTATTTTATTTATTTAATTGGTCTGAAGGCCTTATGGCCTATTGACCACCATTATATGAAAATGTGCACAAGAAAATAAGAAAAAGAACATACAATGATTTGTATGTGATTTAGTTTCACATAGAGTTGGTTGGGGTTACCTCTTTTTTTAAATATCTAATTATATAGATACGGGTAAGTTTTTTTTTCTTTCTTTCATAAAAATATAGACTAAACCAACTTTTTATAAAAGGGGAACACAAGAGTTTTTGTAAAGTTTTAAGGGTCATTGCTTTGATTTTCATTAAATTACTTGACTTCGAGTATTATTAGGTGTAAAATATCTCATACATAGTGTTCGTACGGGGACCCTGACCCCGACCCCGAAAACCGGGGATCCCCGACTTTTTTCCTCCGACCCCGGTACCTAACATGTAAAATGTAGTCGGAGTTAGATTTTGGTTAGGTTATTTTTAGCAAATTATTTTTTGTCCTGCGCCAAAAACAATCATCTCATTCGTCTCAAATAAGTGCTCCGCTTCTCCTTTATGAAAAAAAAGGTTAAGGGGTAACTAACAACAAACAAAATACAGTAAAAACAGTCACCAAAATTCCAAAGTTCACCATCCTCACTCTCGTGGATCGGCGGCCCTCCCCCGTCTTTTGTAATGGCAGTGGTCTTTCGTGGGAATCGTAACTGCGTAGCTCGGAAAGTCGGAATTTATTGGGCTTTTTTACAGTTTCTTGCCTACTAGCTAAGAGTCACTAGCTAAGTGCGAATGTGCGATACGAAAATTTTGGGTCAAATAAGCGACCTTTTTTAGAATTTACCGAATTAAAAGTCGAAAATACAAAATGCCTAAAGTGTCAGTGATTTGGGAGCATTTTGATAAGCCTTTAGAAGGGAAAGCGGACCCCAAAGCGGTGTGCCTTTACTGTTAGAAAGGCTTATCAGTAAAGCATGGATCAACAAAAAACCTTTGGCATCATTTGAAAAATATTCATCCATCCAAACATGTTAAGGCGAAAACGGCAAGTCATATAGTGCAAAGAGACAAAGAAGAAACCAACCAACAGAAACGATCAGTTTATGATTTAATGGGAATTCAATCAAGTGGCGAATCTTCTTCGAACTCCAGAAGAGGCCCGAGTGGGACATTGGACGAATGCCACGCCGGAACCGCCGCTAAACAATTAAATCAATTAGAGGTTTCTATTCCCGACCATGAAAAGGGTGGAAGTTTGGAAGTTGCAGAAACTGGCGAGGATGACACATTAATGTACCTTTCACCCACGTCAACAGCTGTTTCTGACAGTGGGTCTAGAAACTCAAGGTCAAGAAGCTGTAAGTCGGGACCTGGACCGCTTGACATGACTATTATGGAATCCTAGGCAGATGCCAACAGTTGATAGGTTACTAATGGTTTGGTTAGCCGATGCTTCCCTGCCGTTTTACTTAGTGGAAAATGAAAGGTTTCGAGCTTTTATAGAAGCAGTGAATAAGTTACCTCAGTGCTATGCATTGCCACACGAGGGAAGGTTGAGGCTTTCTGTGGGGCCATTGATATTTGACGCTTTAGGATGGAAGCTAAAGGAGATGCTTAAAGATATACAGTGGTATTGCTTTGATACAGATTTGTGGACCTCACCCACCCAAGATTCGTATTTAAGCTTTGTAATTCATTTCATTGACGAATCGTGGAATCGAAAAATGGCTGTCTTGCAATGTAAGCCGGTTTATAGTCGACACACTGGGAAGAATATTAATGCAGAGCTCCTAGAAATCAGGCAGCGTTGGGGTTTGAAAGAAGAAGGTCTTCACTTGGCTTTGAGAGATTCTGGGATAAATATGGTTTGCGCCATGCGAATTGGCCAAATCGATGATGCAAACTGTTTCTTCCATTAACTTAACCTTATTGTTTCAAAGGGAATTTTAGCCCAGAAAACGGTGAAAGACTTCAGTTACAAATTCAACTTCCAGGATTCTATTCGAAAAGCTTTTGAAAACCACGGAAAAACATTTCTACACTTAGTTAAACACCAGCCCACAAGATGGAACAGTACGCATGCTATGCTGCAAAGAATACTCTTAATGAAAGAAAAAATCATATCTCTCTTTGGTATGCTAGAATCAACAGGTATCAAAGTAGGAAAGAGCAATTTAAATGCAAACCATTGGAAATTGATTGGGCCGTTGTGCAAACTCTTAGAATTGGTACATGAAACAACATTAAAGGCAGAAAATGAGCAAAGTTGTGTCAGTGAAGTTATTCCACACGCTAATCTTTGTACGCGAAAATAATGCAGTTGAATGCGCAGTTCGTGGTTTCTACACAAGACAGTATGATTGATTACATTGATCGTTATCTCTTTGGAAATGACCCACAAGAACATTATGTCAACATAGAAACGTCTGACGGCTACCGAATCGCTACTCTTTTGGACCCTCGATTCAAGCATAAAGCATGGTTCAGAAATGAGGGACACTACTCTAACGCCGTTGAGAAACTTAAAGAGTTAGTTTCTGCGAAATGCGCGCTAAGACTTCGCGCCAGTAATAGAGAACGCCTCGATAGTCCAAGCTTCAGTTTTTCTCCGTATAATAGCTCTTCCAACGAACATTCAAAAGCCTTATCCTATTGGGAGAAATCATTAGAAGCAATTAAAGTAGCTGCTGAGCCTGAGCCTAGCTCAATGGCAACTCCTAAAGATGACGGCCCGAGAGTCATGGACACGCATATGGAGATAACAGAAAATGATATAGCAGTTGAGTCTTCTCGGCAAGTGGAAAGTTATTTCTTAGAACGAAATTTAGAGGTGCATAAGGACCCTCTACAATATTGGAAAGCCAAAGAAAAACTTCTTCCAGATTTAGCAACATTGGCTAGACAATATCTTAGCGCCCCACTTAGTAGCGTTTCTTCGGAAAGAGAGTTTAAAGTGGGAAAACGAACGATCACAGACACTAGAAATCGCCTCTTGCCAGAAAATGCAGAAAAACTAATTTGGCTTTATTATAATCGAGGAGGGCTGATATGAAAATTGAATCGATGCAAGGAATGTGAACATGCACAAAGCCAATTCCATTGTTCTTGATACCCCATGGGTTTTGCCACTGCCAACGACCCCGACAGAGCCGGAGATGAAAGATGAGTGAGTGTGAGTCTTTCTGAGACTGAGTTCGAATTTGTATATTATAAAGCTTCTTTCCAAACACCCAGAAATTTAACGATTTTTTTTATCATTTTTCCAAAATTTTTCAGCATGCGATGTCTTACCCCGACCCCGACCCCGACTTGTTTTTTTCGGGGACAACCTGCCCCCGACCCCGATTAAATTTTTACCCCGTACGAACACTACTCATACACCTAGAGTATCATTAGGTGTAAAATATATCATTCGTGGATCGAATTATAATGAGTAGATAGGGCTTTGCGAAATTTTGATCAGTTAGTTGGAGATTGGACGCGGGTAATTTATTCCAGTTAGAGATGATAGAGTGGGTGAAGTGCGATTGACGAATTGCGGTGGTCGAGCGTGGTTTTTCTATCTCTTTGGCGTGACCTCTAGTTACGGAAGCTGTAGGTAACGTGAAGAAATCTTCGAGTTGCAGATCGAGTTTATTGTGGAAAATGTTGTGCAGTAGGCATAGGTCGTTAATTTTGTGCCGAATCAAGACAGGGTCCAGCTTTAAATGTTGTAAGCGAGTGGTCGCGGGAGATGTTCAAGTTTAGTAGTCAGTTTGGTTAAGCGATTTTGCGCCTTTTGAAGGGAAATTTTGGTATTAGCATCACTAGGAGTCCAAATTGTTGAGGAGTAATCTATTAGAGGCAGTGCAAGGGCATTGTAAAGGTTCTTGATTAGGTGTGGTGAGCGAGCATCGAAGTTGAGTCGAATGAGTCCAGACAGAGAGTATAATTTCTTGCATATTTTATTTGTTTTTGAGCGAAATTTGAGATTGGGTTCCATAATTATGCCAAGATCGGGTTCAGAGTCGGTAGTCGACTAGTCGTCAAGGGCTTACCATAGAGATAGTACGTAGAACGAGGGTTTGAAGATCCCAGATGTAGTACGGCACATTTACTAACGTTAAAGCTCAAGCCATGTTTTGAAGCATGGTGATAAGGATGTTGAGTAGTAGGGGGCCTAGAACTGAGCCTTGTGGAACTCCACGTTTGATAGGGACCCATTCGGAGTGAACTCCGCTAAGGATCACACGATGCTTGCGGTCTTGCAAATAGTTTTGGAGCCAATCTAATGCGAGGCCCGATATGCCAGCATTATTAACCGCTACGAGAAGATTACCATGGGGGATAGAGTCAAAGGCCTTAGAGAGGTCGAGATACATAACATTGACATTATGGCCTTCATCTAGCCAACTTGTCCTTTGGTTTGTAGCAGTCAGTAGGTTGGTTACTCAAGAAGGTTTTGGGAGAAACCCGTGTTGGGCTGAAGTGAGGAAGTTGGTGCATTGCAGATGATGGGATTACGCCTGAGTTGAAGGAGGCCGTCTGATCCCGGAGACTTGTTTGTCGGGATATGCTTTAATATGTTTAAAACCTCTAGGGATTCGCAATAAAATTTGGTGAGACCAGAATGAGGTTTTGGATGCAAATTTCCAGCCAGGGGTCAGCGAGTCGAAGCGAAAGAAGTAGTTGTTTAGGATAGCCGCGATTTCTAGAGCCAAGCTGGTGTAGGTACCGTCTAAGTTTTACAATTGGTGGATGGTTTTTTCGGTGCTTGTTTACATAAGCAAAGAAAGCTTTGGAGTTGCTCTTGATCTGTGAGAGTAAAGCGCGTTCGCGCGGACGTTGTTGTTTTCGTAGTGGTGGTTGTAAGCATTACGCATTTTAATATAGTGATCATAATTGGCAGAGACAACCAAGGTCTGAATCATGATTTTTTAGGAGCGTACGTATAGAGACCAAGATCTGTTTTTCTCAGTACGAGACAGACGTGTGCGTAAACCTATTTTCGCTTGTTTTGGGGGTGGTCGGTAAGGTGTGATGGGTTTGAGATAGGCGGTTAAAACCAAGTGAAATGAACTCCATGACTTATTGATTTCTGGGAGCGTGGAGGAGTTATCGGAGTCTTGGACTATTTTCCCTTGTTATATATATATTGTGTTCACCAGCCATCTTGAGCCGTTTTAGTTCTTGAACAAGTGAGCGGTGGGATTGTCTCTGTAATGGATAATTATAGGGATGGGCGTGTTGACGACGGAGGTCATTAGCTCCTTTTACAAAATTTTGGCGGTCAGAAACTGATTGGAACCGCAAGCGCAATGGCCTATGGGTTAGGCTCCCCGGTTTAAAGGCACCTATGCGTTCAATAGTAATTTTGGCACAATCAGAGTAAGAGAAATCAAGGGTTTGGAGCGTATCGTAGACAAAGGCACGATCATTGTCATCGTAGACATTAAAAGTATGGCGTTATACTTGCGAAAGGTTATGCTGGAGGTATCATCGAGTCGTCGTTGTGGTGAAGGGTTATTGTGGACAATGGGGAGGTATCTGTGTGATCGGAATCTTGAATTGGACGGGTATGCTAAGTGGGCACTATAGAGGGTGTGTCTGCGATTTGAAGGCAGTTAGTATGACACCAAGTGTTATGACACCAATTGTTACATATATCACATATTAAGGCATTTGGTTCCGTCGAACTGTACGGCTGCAAGAGTTGCATACACGCGATTCCGGTTTAGTGCTTGATTGACTAGTAGCTGTGGTGTGGATATATTTAGGTCAAGACTTGGTGTGGAGGTTGCAACAGTCATTTTCAGCGAGGTTCTTATTATTCATAGTATTAGCACGCTTTAGAGGGGATGTAGATTCTAAGTTAGTAGAAAGATCAAAAGTACGAGACGGCGTAGAAGCTTGTATATAAGAATCCGAGTTTTGAGAGCAGTGATGTCAGTATTAATGTTATTGTGAGGGTCTTGACTTGTAAATGGAGGCTGAGGCTGAGTTAGATGACTATCGCCATGGGCAGGTGGACTTCGCGCCACAAAAACAGCTATTGGGTAGCGGGGTTAGTTCATAAATTCCGTGACAAAAACTCGAATTAGAGTGCAATGAAATCCAATTAAAATTGTCACATAACCACACATTAAACTGAGCATTCAGTATACATTTTTGAAGCGATATATATTCATTAGTTCGTCGTTGTATTGACGACCATAGTTCTTGTCGCGAACCAAGCGTTAACGTCGCGACCGTCATTATTCAGTCCGATCTGACCAAGGTTTCGCGAACTGGACTTTATTTTCTACGTTTCTCGTACAAAATATACTTGACAACACTTGGTTGGGTTAACGATATCCCATATTTGGTGCCGTCAACGCTTCTAGGTTCTTTGTCGTTTATCCTTGACTCCAACCTTTGTTGTTCCCAATTATCGACAGGTTAACTTGCACCAGTCTTTGACCTTAAAGTGCAATGGACACGAAGAGTGCTTGGACGGTAGCGACGAAGTTAACTGTACCACTTTTCGGAGTTATTAATATTATTGAAGGCAATTTCTTTGTAACATATAACTTACAAACGCGAAAAATATTTTCTACAACCGCATTGACACAATCTACTTGCAAAACCTCAAGTTGATGAAATTAAATTGAAGTGAAAGTATGAAGTTCCGAGAGATGTGCGGAGTTCACTGAGAAGCGTTAATGGGCTCTCGGAACGTGAGTTCAGCTTGCTTAAATGAAACACAGGAGCCTTTGTTAGTCAAGCTAAATTTTGATGGATGTCTAGGTAGGATTGCACTTCACGTGACCCACCCAACTAACAATGGTTTCTAATTAATTAAACTGTGAGGCGTCTGAAAAAAATATTTAAATTATTTGGCCGCCGCAAGTTGGTTTCTGCACTCAATCTTAGAAAATAAGCCGGGGGGACTGTAAAAATTAACGTACTCGCGCCGGAGTTATAGCTATGGAATTTTTTAAACTTACGGAAATGTTCATTTCCAATACAAGGACTGAAATAATGCGAAAAAAACTGCAATGTTTTGTGAAAATCGTTCAATTTTTGGGAATTCAATAATTGAAAACGATAAAGTTTCAATGCCCTCAAATTATTTGAGAATTGTTTTAATTTACTCACCATTATTTGGAAAATGTGTCAAATCCTTGGGGAATTTGGTTTTTGGAACAAATTTTTTAAATAAAACGCAAGTTCAGTATTGCAACTATGTTTTTAAAAAGGTGTCAAATTATAGCGAAATTAGTGGATGTCAACATCAATATTTCAGAAAAGAAGTCTGGTTTTTGCAACTATTTTTTGGAAAAGGGGACAAATTTTGGAAAAGTGCCAAACGTCACACATCAAAGGTTTTAGAAAAGCGGCAAATTATTGGGTAATTAGCGAATGTCAACATCAGTGTTTTAGAAAAAAAGAAGTCTAGTTATTTCAGCAACATTTTGGAAAAGGCGACAAATGTTTGGGCCATTAGCAAAAATCAACATCAATATTTTGGAAAACGCGTTAAGTATTGCAACTATTTTGGAAAAGGTGCCCATTTTTTCGGCAATTTAGAAATGTAAACAGCAATATTCTGGAAAGGAGTCAAATTATTTCTGAATTGTTAAGTGTGAACGGAAAATTT
>JAEQBA010001019.1:47007-73618 GCA_019434445.1 Phalangium opilio | reverse complement strand
ATTTAAGTCCAATATTGACCCACACGACATATTTATAAACCCTCGTAAACTTTAAAGTATATCATTATATTTCAAATGTGTTTTTTGCATGCGCAATTCCGTAACATTTTTCTATATTTAGAAGTCTAGGGGAATCGACCCATATTCCTAAGTTCCCTAAAAGACCTTACAACCCCAAAACTAAATCGCGCAATCATTTCAAAAAATTCAAATTCCACAACGTAGGAAAAAAAAAAGAATTTTAGGGTTTTTATCTTTCACTGAACTCCCAGGAAATACGATCCTAAAAATCCACCCTCTGTTATAATTCGACACCGAAGTCATTCCAGCGTAAAGTATGTATTCTTATGCAACGTTATTAGTTGCACGAAGAAAATTCGGTAGAAACTTCGGTGCCGAAAACTATCCTCAGAGTTATTGTTCTTGTTGCTTTTGCAATTCAAAGATAGGATACCAAGGCTTAGGAAGGAAGATTTTATTTTTTAGAAGATTTAAAAGTAGAAAATGAATACGAAATCAGCCGGAAGGTGAGCGCTTTTTTATCAAGAAAAAAAAGTGCAGAGTTCAGAGAGAGAGAAGAAATGAATTGTCGCTTTACATAGCGGGGAAACTGGGGGAAATTTGGGTAGAAAAACGTGGAATTGATTTAGAGAGTGTTCCCTACGAGATAAGCTTTCCTTTAACCTCTAAACTTTCTCTCCATACACAGTAACTCACAAAGATCTGCATAAAATGAAATTCTTCAATGGTACTTATACGGCTAGGGGCTACCACCTATCTTTTAGTATTTACTATTTTTCATCGTTGGGGGGTTGGGTGAGGTTCTCACCATTTCCAACGAACCCCCTTCCCCCAAAGGGGCTTTGTTAAAAATATTTTTATCTCTTCAAACAGTACTTAAATTGTCTTCGCTCTTAAGTTTGTTAATTTTCAAGGAAGAGATTTAGGAAGGCGTCACGGTAAAAAAGGAAAATGTATTTTTAGAAGATTTTGTTAGAAACAACGAACGCGAAGCTTTGCGGGATTTTCATTCAATTTTGTAAGAGATAAATTGAATTTTCCATTTTTTGGTATATACATCACAAATATAAATAACCCTTTTTTATGAGAAAGCTTGTTTAAAAACTGTTTATCAGCTTCTTCCCGCGGATTAAAAATTTAATCACGGATAGTATGTGTTCGCATTGTTACGTGAAAAAGGTTGAAAAACATGACAGCAACTAAAAACTAAAAAAAAAAAAAATCGAAACCAAGGCCCAAAATAGTAATTATTTCTCAGTAAGTCATATAAATTTAGAGGCTTAACAAGAATTAAATCTCCATATACAACCTTTATCATCTTATAAAATATGAAAAACATTTCCTTCTATAACCATAACAGTCTTCTTTGACAATTATGATAAAATCTGAACTTTTGGTGGATAAAATAAAGCAATTATGAATTTTAAAATTTTGAGGGATTTCTGGTACCATCCTTTAACTGTACTTTTAAATTAAGCAAGCCGCTTTGAGGTCTTCTTATCTCGTTATTAAAATACCAAAAAATGAATTTCTATCCATGCAGAGAGAGAGAGAGCGTAGGCGGAACTCCCTTAGGAACGCTAACCCATATGAAGGACAGAGAGTGGGAGAAGGAAGGTGAATTTTAAAGTTTCCTTCTCGTAAAATTTTGCTCGGCTTTCTAGCTTAATTGCTATCAGGCTGTAATCGCGTTATTACTTTTCTCTCTCTCTCGCTCTCTCTGTCCATTCTCTCATTCTAAACTCCTACGCGACCGGACGGTTCCCTCCCGAGCTTCCGTCCATAGAATTAACTTTGGTCTTCCAGCCTCTCCGAATCCCTTCGAAACCTCGATCCCAATGCACCACCAATGCCACTCTTACACACGTCGCTGATCTCATTTTAAATGTTTTCTCTTTTGCATTTACTTTGAGTCTGTCCTTTGAGAGCAATAATAATTCATAAGGGCGAATGACCGATGGTCAAGGCAATATTGTGAACGTGGCTTGAAAAGGAAGTAACCTCTAGAAACCCCTCCTTATTAAATTAACCATTAATAATATTTCGAAAAACATATAGGAACATCATTACCCTGGTAGCTGGCTTCTCCGTTAACTTCAGAGTGTTGAGGGGTAAACATTTCTACAGGGGCCTATTGGAAATACATGGGGATGAAATCCCCTAAATGTTGGCTTTGCCCGAACAACCCTAGTTTTAATTTTATAAACAAAACAACTTCTAGTGAGTTTACTTCTGGAGGAAAAAAAAAACCAGGGAAATTTTAGGAAATTGAACAGAGTTCGGGAGATATTGGATAGCGTATAACAACGTTGCTTCAGTCAAACTCCCGTCATCTCCGCATCTCAAGAGTACCGGAAGAAAGAACGTCTTTTTTTCCCCGAACCCTACTGGCTTTTATTATTAAACCAAAATAGCTGGCATTTTTCTTAGTTTGAAGGGGATGACACGCGACTAGAATATGACGACGCGGTTGACCCGGGTTATAAGGTACGTAACGTGACCCACCAGGAGTCTGCAACGCTTATCAAAGTCGTATCAACCATTTTCCATCGCAATCTAAAACTTACATTTTACTAGTTTAGGCGTAGTGTAAACTCAGGGTGAAATTATCCATACAAACGATAAGATTACGTGCCTCGTTTTTACCAACAAAAAAAAACTTATAGAAAAACATCTTGTCGTATTTTGTGGTATTTCCTTAATATAAATAAATAAAATTCTACGCTGAGAAAATATTTGAATATCTTCAATTATTATGAAGCGAATTATAATTACTTTCAGGTTACTCATTGATTAACTTCTTAATCAGAAAAACAACAATAACAATTTCACTACCAAAGATATATTGATAAATACTAAGATACATCAGAGACATGCTGGCGCTCTGAGATTGCAGGAGAAAGTTTTATAAAATGCTATACGTGAAAAATATCTTTTTTAAAAAAAAATCCAAATAATATTTCTTAGAAGCTTAAATGGAAAAATCATTCGACTCTGTCGGATCAGGATCAGTCAGCTAGTGGTTTGGGGGGGGGGATCGAAGAAGTTGAGTTTCCTGGGAAGTGGAAAGTCGAGAAAGTCCCAAACCCTCGTCGTAAATAGCGGTGGTATCATATTTCCTTGACCACATCAAGAAATCGACCCGAAAAAACGTATGTGCTTTTAAAGGTTATAACGTGTTTTCCTAAATATCAGATTTCCTGTATTGTAAAGGGTTAGGACATTATAACACCGATTGGGCCGAGATGACAAAACCCGAGGCTAGAATTAATCAAAACGAAATTAAATTATTGCCAAAATGTCTTGAACAAAAATGGGCAAGATTAACAAATTGATTAGGTTTAGTCTTACAGAATTCATGTACAAAGCATCATACGTCAAATACATCTTTACAATTTTAAAGAGAGTGCATGGAGCGTTTAACTGGTTCTAAATTACGAGGAAACAAAGTAAGGGTAATATTTCAAAAGATAGAGTGGGTATCACCACTTAATGACGTAAGAAATCAAGTTTTGTAATCCCATCACGAAATGAGAGCTCTCCATTTTTAGACAGGATCTCGAAAGAACCATGTATTCTATACGGAACATCAACAGTTCTTTGAGAAACTACAGATAACTTAAAGAGTATCGTTTCAAAATGGGGATAAGGGTTCCTTAACCCACGTTCAACTAGATAGCGGCTATCTCAGAAGGGACTTAAATTCAATATAAAACGCTTAATTTTCAGTACTGCAAAGAGATTCCAGT
Organism: Phalangium opilio; assembly: GCA_019434445.1. Taxonomy (NCBI): domain Eukaryota; kingdom Metazoa; phylum Arthropoda; class Arachnida; order Opiliones; family Phalangiidae; genus Phalangium; species Phalangium opilio. The sequence goes on along the minus strand of JAEQBA010001019.1, from coordinate 69,848 downwards.
TCAAGACTGCAACATCTAACTATATATATACGTATGTATCAAAAACTTAGGAAAACGAAAAAGTTAAAAGAGTTTTAGAGGTTATCATTCAACCTTCCTTTTTAGAAAGAAAAGACTAATATTTGGGAGTCTCTCCGAGGGGTCGAACAGCTATCAATATTATTACATCCGAGAAACAAGCCCCAAATAAATTTCATCTCTTATTAAGACAGATTCAAAAAAGTATCCTTAAGCGTGTCAAAAATTATTTCTAAAATCAAAATATATTAATTTAAACTGTCCGACCCCTCGATTATCATTCTTTTCGCCCCCGACATCCGTTGAAGAAATCTAGGAGAAATCGTCTCAATTCGGGTAAAGGGTCCCTTCTTTTTCTAATGGCAAAAAAAGACGTCCTTGAAGTTAAAGAATGTGTGAAGAGATATCCCGAGCTTTCTTTTGAGAAAGTTAACGAAAGTGAACCCTAGAAAAAAAAATTCAATTGCCTTAATAGAAGAAAATGGTTTCCATTGTTTAAAGGAGCAGCGGCACCGAAAAACCTATACTATACGAAAACCGAGTATCTTTTTATCTTAAAAAATTTAGCTAAGCTATTATTACACTATTCCTTTAACCTTCAACCGAAATTTCAATTATTGAAAGTGCGTGCTTAACCTTTGGCGCGATTTCACTCAGTTTCCCGCCAAAACTGAAGTCATATCTCCAAAATAAAATAAAAAAAATTGAATTTCATCTCTTGATAAAAATTTGATGCCCCGAGAATTATTAGAAAAATTTCACTATTCGTATGAAAAGTCCTTAATGAATTTGCGAACTTAAGTGGTTCCTGTTTACGTGTCTAAAGAGATTTAATTAAATATTCCAATACTTAATCGCCGTTGGAAATTGGAAGTCTTGGACTCTTTAAAAATTTATGAACACTTAACGGAAAAGTACATATATTTGGAAATGGTTTTCCAATTCTAAATCTTTCCATTTCATTACCCCTTTATGACAATTATAATTTCCATTTTTAGATTAAAAACGTCTATGCTCATCTCCCCTTTTATATTTGAAAATACCTCGTTAAAATTGTAACAATTGTCATTCAAACCAAATTGAAAGCACAAAGGTATGAAATCTATTTGACATTCGGTAAATTCGAAAAATTCTATAGCTTTTCATTAGCTAACCCTAAAATAGTAAAATCACACAAATTTAAGGAGTAATTTCTAGAAAATTTTTAAAAATTTATAAAACTTATAATAAGATAGATAAATTTAAATTCACCCATAGGATATTTGCGCGCGCGCATTTCAAAGGAAGGTGATATTTTAAATTTAAAAGTCAGGGGAATTTAGTGTTTATAAAGCATATTTATAACTTTCATTTCAAAACACAAACTATGTTTGTAGAATATTGCTGGATTACGTTTGCTATATATATATATATATATATATATATATGGGAGGTTCGAAACCAACTTGCCCCAGAAACACTATATTTTAAATAAACAAGTTAATTTTAATTTAGCAAAGAGGTTTCTCGTTGGAAAAGGGACGTGATTTAAAGCGTGGTCGAGCCAATTTGGGACCAAAATTAAAAATTCACTAAAATCCATCAGGATTTAAAAGGGGCACATAATTAATCACACACTAGCTACTCTTAGGTATGAGTTACGTTTAAACTGAACTGAATCAAAACAAAACAAGACTAGGCCTAACCTAAATTCATCGTTCTTATTAATTAAAAGGAGATTAAGGGTATGGGGATTTTAAGCTATACTCGTTAACCAGAATTCTGGCCAATCAAGAAAAAAGGGCTTATCGACTTTGAATAATAATAATAATCAAAAATTCCTTCATCCTTATAGCTAATATTGAAAAAGAAGAGAATTTTCAAGCGTCTAAGCAAATTTTAACCGATCCTTTAATCATACTTCGCTTAAATGAATAAAAATTTAATAAAAGGGGGCTATTTATAAAACGAGAAAAATATGATAATGATTCATTTAAAATTCCGCGAATTTTGCTAAAGACGTAAGATTAACGGTCTTTATTTTCCCTATAAATATATATATTTAATTACTTTCGTAAACTGAATTTATACCAAAAACCTAACGTACTACTAGATAACGATTAAAAAGGGTGGTATAGTGACCAATGTACAATGGGTTCTACGGAAGAATTTGATAGAATCGAAAATGCCTTACCACAGTAAATTACCACTAACCGTTTTTGGAAAATCCTGTATATTCCGTTGAAAAATACGGCAAGGATGAATAATGGTTCTATTAAAACATGTCAAACGTTATATAAGACAAAAACAGAAAACATCATTTTCGGGGGTTATACGAAACATTATTGATAGCCCTGGACGTTCCGAAATTGATCATCGGCTAACCAAAACAGACCGCGTTAAGCATTTATCTTCGTTTTTCGAAATTTCCAAAGACAAACAACAAAAACAAATATATAAAATATGATTTGATTTCAAAATCAATATATAAACGTTCGATTTTTGAAAGTTTCATTCCGTGTTTCCACATATCGTAAAACGATACGACAAGGCTTGCGTTTGTAGCTTTTAGGGTTAACAGTAACCCTTAAACTTTGCTCAAAATATTGGACTCGATACATAAATAAATAAAAGTTAAAGTTCATAAAATACGCAAATGAATTTCGAGAAATGAATATTTTGGGACTTATTAACTTGAAATTAGAATTACCTCCAACTATACAATAACAGACAGAGAGAGAGAGAGAGAGATGGGGAAAAACGACAAAGTAGAAATATCGATGAAGCTTCCAATATAAGGTGTTTGATGATTTTGAACCGCACCCCGCAACACTGACTGACCATTAATCTAATTGGACAAGAAGGTTACTTGCCCCCCGAATACATACACACAGACACAAACACACATGTTCTTTCCCGTTCATTTCCCCAATGTGAGCAAAAGATTCTTAGATCCATCTATGAAAGAAAGAGCATACACGTCTATAAGCCTTTGTACGCCGGAATACATCTGTTTCTACAAATTCCGAATTTCTTCTCTCCCATCACTTTCTGGGACTGCTGCTACAAAAGGAGTTAACTTCGTTTGTCGTCTTATATAGGGAAGCGATTACATTATCTCAGTACGGTTCCGGGCCTTCCACAAAGCAAGAAGAAGGCCCAGTAATTCTTGGGGGCCCGCATTTACAGTCTTTCACTTACGATGGAAGGTTTTCTTTTTTTTTTTTTCTATTGTTGGGGGAGGGTATATAGGGCCAATAGGGCTTTGACTTTTATGGGACGTAGCATCGGATATAGGCTAGGTTCTTATACTTCTTGGGCCTAAATCACGTAAGTGGTTAGTTCCTTATGGGTTTTTGTCAGTGTATGGGCCCCCCAATTTCGCCCGTCTACCTTATTATTTTTTTTACAATGTAAAGGTCACGTGGTATAATATGCGCAATTTAATAATATCAACCGAGTCTCTAATTTCAAGAGACAAGCTCAAAGAAAACGTAAAAATGCAAAGGGTTGCAACATCTTATTCAGTATATTCTGATTTGATGTATTAATAATGAAATGCCAATAAAACCGCGCGGTGAGTGATGAAAATTAGGGAAAAAAATGAAATATTAGAAAGATGAATCTTCAGGGAGATGCACGGGTAACTCGATCATCCCGCCATCCCATAAAGCTTCTCTTATTATTAACTCCGCCCCTTTTTCAGACACAACAAGACTACGGTATAATACCTAATACGTTTTTCGCTAACAGTGATGAGCCAATGTATATTTATAAGGGATATGCATGTATACGCGATGGTTTTTCCTAAGCTAACTATAGTGTGAAGCGGGTACGAAACCAAGGCTTATCGATTTTGATTTCAATTGCAGTGCGCACTTAATCTGAACTTACGTAAAATTTGGTGTATGCAGACATATCACTAAATGATAAAGTGTCACAGTCAATCGCCATGATGAAATTTATACCTTTTTCCTTATATCATTCCTAATTTTATCTTCACTAACTCAGGATCAGTATAGACCGGTATAGACAGACTAATACGAAAAAATAGATAATCCCAGAAGGAGTATGCAACGCGTATTAAGGTACGCTACAAAATAATATTATTAATACAGATAGCGACGAAGGTATAGATAGATTTATCAACACTGTACATTTCGCGTGACATGACTACTAAAACCATCTTCCACACAAGGAGTGATTTACTTGAAAAATTTATTCATCTATTCATCCTTAGGGATACGGAGAGAATTTTATAATCAGGGTGATATATGAATTTGCATCCATCCATTCATCCCACCTTCGCACAGAAAAAAAGAAATACTAAGAAAATTAAAAAAAAACAACCTCAAAAATGAGTTTCTCTTTCCAATCTCGTCGCCTGCATGGGAAACTTCTTAAGTCTAAGATTACTCCATCCCAATATATTGGTTACGAATTTTCGTTCAAAGATTTTTTTATCAAAGCCGCAAAAACTAATATTTATAGCGGCTTTAATTTCAGTGTCAAGAGACAATCGTTGACAATATACTCGAGTCGTTTGTTAACATAGCCCAAAGTCAATATATCAAATACAACCAAATCAATTTATTCAAGATCGATTGTTTTTTTGGTGCGAGAATAATTTTTTTAAGACGTGGACTCAATTTTAAAGGAATCCAAATTTAAATTTTACTACAACTACGAAGTCCTAGTTTATATATGACAAACGTCTATACAGAATTAAATATCTGTATTTCAATAACGGTATAGATAAAGTTAAGGTTCCATATTATAGCTAAAAATCGCCCATGAAATTTTGCCCCATACTTTCAAAATTAAATTTAAGTATTTAAGTACTTGGACTTAATTGTTCTTAATGAAACTTATAAAGGCACACCTTGAATAGATATTTGTCAATTTAAAAGTGTTCCGAAACATAACACCCCAGAAGTTTTTAAGGAATTCTAAAACGCAAACCACCCAAAACACCATGTTTTTCTATGGGACGCTAAGCCTAAATAGTGTTTTGTTCTTTTTTTTTCGGTTTAACCTACCCTGTAAACTAGGTGGAATAGATAAACAACTTATTTTTAAGCATTTAACTTCATCTCCATTCAATATATACACATCTTCCACTTCCCAAAAAACCTAATCCATTTGCTGAACCACCACATCCAAAAATTGATTCGATCAAGCGAGATAATTTCGAAATTGGGCGATATTTGGTTGAGTGAAAAAAAAGGCCTGCAGAGCTCTTAAAGATTTATAATAATAAGTTATAGAGGCTGGAAGTAGGTATCGCTCAAGAGTTCGAGAGACTGTTCCGGGCGGGCTACCATAAATCTTTACGGTTCTAAGGACCCAAGACGATTTATTCGAACTTATGGAAGAGGAAGGGAAGGAAGTAGCTAGCTTGTTTCGGTTGGAAGTGAAATTGGATAGAGACGCTAGTAAGCTATATACTGAGTAGTGGCGCTCATATGGAAACAGCTGGCTTTTTTAATAACGAAGTTTTAAAAACTCTGCAAAAGAAATATCATCATTCGAAGCCTCTTATACGAAACTTAAAAATATTTCTTTAAAGAAATATGGGGTATTAAGAATTTATATTCTACACTAAAATGGAGGAAAGATTTGATACCAACTTGAAGTGTTAAGATGTTTCTATAAAATTTTATCTAGTTTCCCACAATACCTCGCGAGATGTTCTCTCTTGAACTGATGAGTATAATAAAGTTTTAAACTACAACTTCTCTACAAAATTGAACACAAGAAAAGATGATAATTACAGGTCCGGATAAATTGGAAAAAAGAATATTAAGTAAGATTAAACTATCCATTTAAAACTAAATCTAATATTGCGGGTTTGTAATTCAAACCCTTTAGATAATAAAATTACACCAGAGAAAGATTCCTTAAATTCCTGAATTTTATGCACTAAAACATTCCGCAGACTGTAGTCCAGATATTTGTGGAATTTATAGTTGAGATGAAAGAGGAAGGCCCTGGACAGAAAACAACTGAATATCGCTAAGCAGTTAGGACTAAATCTAACCTAAGTATAAAAAGATGGAAGAATTAAGTACAAAACAATGGTAAACAATAAAAAGAAAATAGATAACTGAACTAATGGTTGGCATAATATAGAGAATTTCTAAAATAGTTTAAGTTCAGATTGACAAATTTTTTGTATTGTATTAAATTTCTATCTAAAATTCTACACATCCTAACGGTTTAGGACAATACGTGACTACCGTAAAGAGCTAAGAATCAAGTAAATATTTCTATTACGAGAACCGCAATGCAATTTCCGAGTTAATTTCATTATAGGACGCATTAGGGTACTTGGTAAATTTCACGAGCAATTTCAATGGAAGGTTTAGTTTGGGGGTGGGGGGCTATCATGTGTCCACCACCTATTGGGTCATCTTCCTCATATTCTAAGCTAGGTTTTACATTAGCTTAATGATTATACCAAGATATTATTCACTCTTCCGCGACAGAAAGAGGGAGACAGAGAGAAAGGGGGCGACCTATTAGGAAATTAAACTTTGTTTTAAAACCTTGAACAAAAAAATGTTCATTAAAAATAATAATAAAAATCGGGGATAATTATTGGAAAACAACTTTCATAATTAAAAAAAAACTTCTTACACAATTAAAAAATAATAAAATTACAATTTCTCAAATTATAAAAAAAATGTATCCTCAAATAAGGTGAAAATTCCTGGGATTTGTGGTTTAAAGAATGCTAAATTTCGTAGGAAAACGTTTATAATTTTTCATTTTAAATTGCGATACAAATTTAAACTTAACAAATTCAAAGTGATATCTTAAACTTTACGCTATCTGAACTACGCAAACTTTACCTCTAATTTACTAAATAGCCCGAACCAATTTGCCGTTTAAACTTGTACATCAAGCCAAACTAAAGTTTCCTCTATGGAACTTAACACGTTCCTTTGACGTAGGCGTTCAAACATTAAGAGCTATAGAGAACTCCATTATCAACAGGAATCGAAACAGACTCAAGACAAGAGCGGGTCGCGTCTCCGAATTCTATCTGGGGCGCCAATTTCTAAAGATCTAATTTGCAAGCGCGTTTCACGGCTACATACGGAAAATTGGAAATCCGGTTAGTTGGATCAGAGTATATACGAATCCGCACGAATACACATACACTCGACAAGATTGTTTAGTTCTCCATAGACGTATTGTGGAAATTAAAGGGCCTTGGTCAAATCGACGAATGCATGAGGCGTTGCAAAATTGAAGATATATATTTTCTACTAAAGATATCGTCTAAAGTCAGTTCCATATACAATTATCAGAAATATATTAAGCACCAAAGTTTATTTACAAGATAACAAAGGACATTTCTAGCAAAAGTTAATTTATCTTCGGTCTAATTATCTTCGTCAGATTTCATGGGGTTTAACGATGTCCATACATAATAGAAATACCAAGTTAAATTGAGCTTATTGACCAGCAACCCTTAGACAAACCGTATGAGATTAAACGAACCATATATATTGGAACTGATATGATTTTCGCTATATAATTAAAAGGCACGGGTCTTAATGGGATATTAAGGCTAATTAGCCTAATTTCGTCAAGTTTCAGGCGAGCTAAGCCTATTTAGCAAAGCGGGGTTCCGTTTATGAGATATAATACTAATAAACCGTGAATCTTCAGTTTGAATTGGGTTAAAATCCCCAGGTTTGTCAACGAGCTGCGTATTGAAGTCATAAATTTTAATTACTACTCAAAATATCATGACGTAAGATTTGAAATCTACCAATCAGAATGAAGGTGAAGGTCATAGTTCAATCACCATAACAACGCTTAACTACTTGAGAGGTCTTTAACCTAAAACTGTGTATAAATCTCTTTCGGATATACGTGTTTCTAACAACAACTTAATTTACGCTTTGTATCAACCAACGAATAATCCATTTCCGGTTCCATAGCTCAATTAAATCTAACATTGCACGCTACAGGGATCAGTCTATAGAGATGCAAAAGCAAGGCAAAATTATTTCCTATGGAAACGGAACAATAGGTACTATAGCTCCCAAACAAAAGCAAAGAGCGAATTGCGCCAACACAACAAGAATCAGTACAGCACCACCAAAACAATGGACCTTCATTGTTTCCTCAACTCTCAGCTCAAGATTTTGAATGGGCCTTTGACTCGGCCGTTCCAGGGGACCTAACTTCCGCCTCTCAATGGCACACAAACATTGTTCCGTTCGACCTCTAATACTTTATGGGCAAAACATATTCAGGAAATAAACCCATCGCTTACTTTGAGCCTCATATAAGGCATCGCCTTACATGGCGACGTTGTTTTTATACAATATAATAAAATGGTTGATTCGAAGAAATACCCAAAATAGCTTAACCTATACATGAATATGCCAGTATATTTGACCAAACTCTTGTTGATATAGGCCTAATATTTTCGCGACATTTACAAGTATACCGGATACGTCGATATCAAAGGTTTCTTAGACCATTTACGCAAAAAGCAGCACTCGGGGACATTGAATAAGGAAAAGAAGGAAAAAAAAGGGCCCCGAGAAAGTAACTTTGCAAAACTATCAATATACGAGCCATCTTTTTGAAGCGAAGACCCTACCGAATGCAAAAGCTTAGGAAAGCGCCTATTTGAATTGGAAATTTCACTTAACTAAGCTTCGATAGTGGTTCATTCTCGTGCTGAAAAAAAAAACTAACCATCTAAAAAAGCTAGAGCAGCCCATAACTTCCTTTGGGGGATACGCGTTGCAGAATGATATGGATGGTAAAGTGTACGCGCCGCGTTTGCCAGGCCTAAATAAAAAGCGTCAGAGACCAAGGGACTCTCAAAACTTGAATCATTTTGCGGCTTCAATTTTGCCTTGTTTACACCTCCAAAAGAGTATTTCTCGAAAGGAAAAAAAACTATATTTTAAATTGAAGAGAACTTTGTTTTCGCGTCTATTTTAAAAGCTTCCAGCGGTGCAACTGTTTATAAGTTAACTACCCAAAAAATTTAAATTCAGAGGACGTCGACCTATGGTTTTCTTCTTTCGTATTGTTTTTGACAACATGTTTCAAACTCAATTTTACATTTTGCCATCGGTGAAATCAAGAATTTATTCATGCAAGTGAATAAGAATCCTCGCACTGTCTCTGAGCCCCTGACTGTCAAGCAGATTTTAGTCTTAATTCTTCAAGAACCAATCAGAGCGCAAGACGTAGGAAATTACGTTAGAGATGTAGATATAGAGTTTTCGAATTTAACCTTCGTTTAACAGTAACAACAACGTTATATTCATGGGTATACATGTATTAATTCATGATAAACAACCTCCATCCAAGAGATTCCCATCTCTAAAATTACAAATATCGAGTCCTTGAAAAACTCGCGTAGAAAAGTTCATGGGAAGAAATAAGAGCTGACAAAAACCCAAGGCTTAACTTGTTTACCAAAGTAAATTGAATCTTAGTTGGTTCTTCTTAAAATGCGGAGAACCTTCGGAGCGAGCGTCGTAGTGAACTGAATTAAATTAGGCAGAAATAACCAAGTCTTGATGTTTGAAAATGGTGGTGTTAAAAAATGGATATCGCTCCCATCCCTCTGCCACTTAAGAAAGGATAAAAACGTTCTGTCTGAGACTCGGAAAAAGTTCTTATAACCGAAGAAGAGCATCCCTTATTACTCGAGGATTTCGAAAGCGAAATAAGGCGCGAGAGTAAAAGATGGTTTTAGTTCGTATAGATGATGATAGCCGTAAGAGGCTGAGTAGATGGACCATCCATTTCAGTCGTAAAATGCAATGGTAATAGAAGCTTAGAGATAAACGAAAATTAATAGGGCGTGGAATGAACGCCAAGAAGCAAGCTTGGTATGAATATCTAGGATCAAGATTCGTCCCTTTTTTATTTAGGCGAGATAAAGCTGGTTGGCCCTAAGCTAAAATTTGTCCATCAGGTAGAGACGAATTAAGCGAAAGTAGGGAGTATTAGTACTCTTAACCAAAGCCAACACCTCGCACTAAATTCAGCTTCTTTGCGTGGACCAAACTAAAGAAAAGGATGAAGAGGATAGAATTCAGGAAGAAAGGCAGAATACGTTATGCCTTGCCTTTGCAAAAAAACTTTTAGTACCGGGTTCATACCGAGTTTTCACTGCGTAAGATTACTCGCTTACTCTAATGAGATACATTTTTCCAAGGCGGTATTACCTTCCATTGAATAGTAACCTCGGAATGAAACGGACACGGATAAGAGTAAACCAAAAACGCCTTTCTCCAAAAAAAAAATGTCAGACATTTCTATGGGTGGCCAAGGTTATACAAATAGTGCACCTCATTCCTTAACGTAAATACACTTCGAAATCCATTAAGCGAAGTTAATTATATGCTAAAAAGCTTTAGTCTTTATCGTTTAAAATTACAACGAAAACATTGGAACTTGGGAGGCCAAACACGTGATGGTGCTGACAATTTGTACAAACATCAAAATCCCAGAATTTGATTTTTTTCTAAGTAAATAGACCATGCTTTACTTCACGTAACCAATTTCTTTACTAAAGTATAGAATTACTCAGTCTATAAAAAGGGTTTTACTATCCTTAGGACGGTCCTCGGTTTTAGTAAGTTTCTGCCCTCAACACTTTTTAAGGTTAATAAGGTTTAAGGTTACAGTGCCGGGCTTTGATAGAAAGAGCGAAAGATAAAAAATAAGTAAAGACTCCTTCACAAAATCCTCCATTAGGAGTATTACATTACAAAAACGAAGACCCTTCGTTGCCCCCCCCCCCCAAAAAGCTCCAACCCTTATTCGCATAGTAAATGAATACGGAAAAAGAGGGCTAGAACCATTGATTTAAATTAATTACCTCCAAATTGATTGGCTATATACTATGTTAAGGATAACAAGTATTAATTGAAAATAGAGAGAGAGCAAAAACACTTCCGCATTTGGTATTTTATCGTTTTATGGGAGGTAAAAACCTCTCTTAAACTTACTCTTTTGGAAAAAAGCTAAACCTAATTTACATTTAAATAAGGGAACGTTTCCCTTCCCCCGCACATCTTCAGTGTTTTGCATTTAAAACGAAAACATTTCATGATTGACTAGAGTTTCATGAAAAAATGCCTGAAGAATTATTCCAAGTTTTTCCATTTTTTTCCAGCTAAAAGATTTATTTCGTGTTCTACACGTAGGGCATAATCTGTCAAATTGTTTTTTAGAATCGAATTATACATCGTGTTTGCTACAAAAATTTAGGAATATATAACTAAATGAAAGGTAGACGCAATAAAATTGCACGCATTCTGAATCAGAAAGATCTAACGCTCAAAAGTATACAAAGATGGGCTCACGTCACGTTTTAAAGTATCTAGGATATTTCTTCGCAATAACAATTTTGATAGATGAATTCATCGAGTTTAAGCCTTAAGTATTTTTCAATTCAACCCCATTTATTTCCTTCATCTAAAATTTTTGGGGGATGGATAAGGGAGTTACATTTTTCTCCGAATCCCATGGGTGCATGGGCACGCATTTTTCAATATAACACCACTACGTGAGACGGGTCTATAAGATTATTGAGTTTCGTCGTTATACAGATATCAGCGAAAAATGGAAGCTCGTATAGCATCTAAGAAATAAATATTTTTGAAGGGTATATGATGCGAAACTATAAAGCATATATTTATGAGACTGACTAAGATATTTTGAAATATGGTCAGCTCATTTTAGAATCAATTCACGATGTGATATAAAATCCCTAAAGATTGAAAAGGAAGATATTGAATGAAAAATAATGATGTAACACTATTATTGTTGTTTGGCTTCTGATTCAATTTCACTTTTGAAAATAATATCAAGGGGGTTAAATCAACTTTATATGGCACCCAGGAACTACTTTCCCTACTCCGTAGTTTCATAACTGCTAACATATCAAGGTGTTATTGATGAAGAATAAGAACTTATAAAGGTATATATAGACCAAGGCTTATAAAAAGACTAAAATAATCATTAGTTGTAATACCGCAATGTTACTTTTATCCGAGTGAAAGGGGTGACAAATGGCTCCCTAAAGCATATATATATATATATATCTTGACTCCTTGAGAGATGGCAAAGAAATTATTTAGCCAACAACAGTAAACGCTTAGGCCTACTCTTTCCCCAAAGGCAAGTAAAAAATAGATCTAGGAAGTTAACAAAAAGTAAAATGTACCGAAAGCCCCCTGGTGTATTTATTAGGTCTTTCGGCATCCCTAATGCAAAGGCGTATACTTATCAGGACAGATAAGAGGTTCTCTTGCTCATTAATTTAATAACTAAACCACGTCCTAAAACCTTATAAATATTAAATTCTATACTTTACTCAATTATGTATGGAACCATAAGTAAATAAATAATTAAGTTATCACGTATCCCCGCCATTACTTCTAAATGATGTTTAAGAAACTTGTGGCTACTGTTTAACTTCGTAGATGTTATTATATTAAACTTATGATTGAAGGCTCTTCCATTCGCAATTCTCATGGGATATTAAAGGTACAAGAAGTTTTTAAGCTATGATCTCACTTCCAGGGCCTATACTTTTATAGTTATGCGTAAGAAAAGCCTACATTGCGTATGCAGACCCCAAGGGTTATCTTGTGAAAAAATAAACGCCATAGCTTTCTTTCTATAGCCCATGGCGGAAAAGAAGCTTAGGAGACCCTATCGAGCTAATCAAGTAGCGTAGAAGAAGGGATTAAGGGCCTATATTTCCGGAAAAACGGGTAAAATAAGACCCATCCTTCCGGTAAAGTTCCGGGGATATTTTGCTTAACGTATCTTGTTAACTTTGCGCGGTATTTAAAGATAGCTAAGCCTAACTAAGCAGTAAGGCAGTAAGGCAAAAAAAATTAATGAATTTTTTATGTTTCTAAGAAACTTTACTTAAAAAAAACTAAACTTTTTAGGAGAGATATGAGAAGTCGTTTTAGGTCAAAAGCAGCTGTAACCTCGCATTCAACGCCTTTCATTTTTATACCACAAGATATGTGAAGAGAACTAGCGGTAAAGAAGAATTTCTATAGCTTCTTTAGATCCATTTTCTTTTTCATTTTAAAAAGAGAAAAACATCGCGTTTTCTTCGAGGCAACAGGCTGCGTGACATATTCTTAAATCCTCCTTAATAAGGGGGGGGGGAGAGTTCAAGCTCATATTTAAGCTCTGTTAAAAACAGAGTAATTTAATCCCAAAAGATTAGGGGATTTAAACAAAATGTCTTATAATTTCTAAGCCAAACTGTAACTTTGTTCCAATGATTAATTTTTACTTATATTTATTTTTTTTTCACTAAAGAATTAAGGACTAGAAAGTTTTTAAAAACTCACCAAGATTTAAAATTTTCTCGTTTCCACAGAGTGTTTCAGTGTCCGTCTCAGTCTTAACGTTAACCTTCATATCCGTGGATCGTTGGTACGCCATATGTTATCCTCTCCGTTTCAAAAGTACAGCGTCGAGAGCGAAGAAAGCCATTGCCTTCATTTGGATCTTCTCTTTTCTCATCTCGTTACCGGACGCCATCGTCTTGAATACAATTCCCAAGAAGGATTTGCAAATCCAGACATTGTATCTGACGGATTGCGCCTACACTTGGGATGACCAGTCGACCAAGTACTATCAACTCGTCATAGTGGTACTATTATATATGGCTCCATTCGCTTTTATGCTGGGTGCCTACTGTCAAATAGTCAGGGTCCTGTGGAATCGCGAGATTCCTGGAGCTTCCGAAACCCATAATTCACTTTCGACCAGGAGAAGCTGTAAGTAAAGATTAAGAAATCATTCGTTAGTTTGAATCTCAAACTTAATTGCTTAGTTACAATTAAAACATGACTGAAATTTATAATAAAACTTGTAGTAGAAAAGTAATTAAAAAAAATTTTTAAGCCTTGGTAGATATTTTGAAGTTTCACGCGCGCTTTAACACAATTGTTTCTCTAGGGAATGCCACGTGCTTTGTAAATAATCTCTAATCAAATCCCTCGTGCATCAACAATTGACAGAGTTGGGTCACGTGATTGGTGAATTAAATTGCGTAACTTCACTGAACGCCAATCAAAATAAATATTTAGATAGCAAATCAACACCCGACTTTATTTTTGGTCAACAAAGACAGAACGAGAAAGACAGAGAGAAAAACCGAAAGCAAACAAAAACCAAGTCACTATTTATCCAATACAACTTCCCCCGCTTTTAATTAAATATCCGCCATCAACGATCAAATCCTAATCTGCCAGTTAGATTTAATCGAGATCGATTGATATAATAGAGATAGGCATTGCATTACACCGCTCTAGGCTCAAATCTTTTTCTAACTGTCGCATCGAGATGCGGCCATTCTTTTGGAAAAATCTCCTTTACACAATATTCTCCTAAACAAGAGAGAGACCCCCGACCAGCAAGCATTCTGACCGATTTTTGCGGGGCCACGAACCTCCAATTAATTAAGATAATAATTAATCTCGCGAGAGAGAAAAGGGAAGACAATCGGAAGATACGAATATATCGAGACACTCTGGAATGAAGATAGCTGGATACTCCCTGTCTCGCCTTCCTTCCCTCATTTTTCCTTAAGCCTTGGGTCAGACAATAAACTGAAAGGATTAATCATCGTCAGATTTCTTAATATAGGCAACGTACTTCACTCTTATTTTTTATCTTTATCTTTATCTTTGAGGAAAATAGCTAATTATTTTGTTGGAAGAAAACAAGAATAAGAGGAAAATGCCTAGGCCTAATTCTTTTGGATTATAATAATAATGGAAAAGAATAAACAGAAAATTCCTCCCTAGAATAATTCTAAAGAGAGATAAGAATCTTTGAGGAAAACCAGCGAGAATGTAAAGAATACTTAATCTAGAAAAATGTTAATCGCAGTTAAGTAGAAGCTGAAAGGAATTTTACGCAAAAGAGCTTGTGGGACTAATTACCACCGTCCTTGACTGACTCTTTCCCTCCTTTCTCTCTCTCTCTGTTTTAAAAATGTTTACCGTGGATTAAAATTTTAAATACTCTCCGAGGAAGACGGTGGGTGAGATATGGATGGAACGAGGAGGAATAAAAATCATTGCAGGCATACTTGTTCGCAACGTTCCCTCTTTTGCAAAATTAACCCCAAAGCTAATATTTGGCAAAGAGTTAGCTAAAGAGGGAGTAAAGTAAAAATCAGCCCTCCTAAGACAAAGTGTTTCCAACTAGGGTTTGGCTTTTGGGCTTTTGATGGGATGAAAAGTTTTCGTTCTTTTTTCCTCTTCTTTTAATGGAGGAGAGAAAGTTATTTTGAGGAGTTTGAAAGGCTTTTGTGTTTCTCGTTCGCAGCCACAATGAAGCACGCTGGCCGGAACGGCGCCATCCGCTTCAACTCGAGTCCGAACGCGGCTTGCGAAGGACAAATACGCTCGCGAAGAAAGGCGGCCAAAATGCTAATGGCTGTCGTGGTCATTTTTGCTCTTTGTTATCTGCCCGTTCATCTGATCAATACACTCAGGTGAGCAAAAATTACAAAAACCTTTTTAGGTCTAATCGCAACTACTTCGACGATGGTAACCCTTTTACGGCATACGCAGGTACGTCACTTGGATACCTCAAACGCACGCTACAACGGTGGCGTCATTGATATCACATTGGTTATGCTACGCCAACAGCGCTATCAATCCCATCATTTACAATTTCATGAGTGGTAAGCTAGTGTCCTTAATTGATAACCGTAGAAACAAAATGGTAGACGGAAACTATACGCGACAACAGAAGATATAAACCAAAACACAATCTGCAGTAGACAATATCAGAAGTAGTTTAAACTAGAAGCTGATAGTTTTGAGTTGGTCAAACACGATCTAACCTAAACAGCGGTAACGTCTACCAAAATGGAAGGCAGTACAACAGTCTTCTACGGTTGCGCGATTAGTATGAGCTCCTAAGCAAATTTGTCATGGGTCATACGTGTCTTCGAGCTAGTGTACTTTAACCAATAGATCTATCTAGGAAGTTTGGGAAGGTTCGCAGCTTGGCCATCGTCTGATATTCCCTTCGGAATGAGTTCGGACAAGGATGGGTCCAACGAACGAGAATGGAAAACTTCCCTTGATCAAATTAAGGGCGTACATCAGTGTTTCACCGTCGCGTCAAGTAATCGGTTTTCTCAGCGGGTGGGCGTCAGCCCTACCTACCGTAACTTTAGAGGAAAGGCACCGAGGCTTAAGTTTATTATTTGCTTGTTCCAAAAACACTTTTCTTCCCCATCCCCCTTCGCTCCATGGGCTGGCGTTTAAGGGGATATCTGCCAATTCCAAAAGACCTCGTTACCACCGACTGGATTCCAAAGGCCTACCCTATATCTCTTATTTCGTTCTGAGCCTTTTGACCAGGCTTTAACAAACCTTTACCGTCCATTTGCTACATCGTAAGTCAGTTATCCATGGCATGCACGAGATAAAAGAAAAAAAGCGCCTAGATGGGATTAAGTGACGGTGGCAAGGTTCGAATGCTGCCAAAAACCGAGTCTGTTTACCCTGCAAAAACCCACGCCAAGCTAATGATTCTTCGTTAAAAACAGACAAACTAATCTCGATATTATGATTTCTAGACCATCATATTTGAATTAAATTGGGAGGGGTTTTTGGTAAGGAGATTAGGAATGACTTATTAATATTAATTACGCAATTTTACGAGGTATTTGCGCAATTGGTGTTCATAATTATCAGGCTTTTGTTAAGCAGTTACGGATAATGTTAGTTAATGGTCATAATTTGCAGAAAATTGTTTTTAATTTCATGATAAAAATTACGATTGAGCCTATTATTGTTTGAGCAGCTTAGAAAAACGTATAAATTTATTGCTTTCGAAGCCACTCAAATACTATTGAAGCGTATGAGCAGCCTTTGAAGAAGAAAATGGAAATTAGCTTCTTCAAATAAATTTAAAAAAGTTTTTAAAAATTGTTGACTGCGGCAAAAATTGTCCCATCACAAAAGGTTTAATAGACTTTAAAAATCAAAGCGAAAATTCACGTTCACGTTTCAGTAGTTCCGATAGAGAGAAGAAAGAGTATTTTCTTTTAAAAAACTATGGTTAACATATGGAAGGGGTATCAATGTAACCCTTTGTAAAGTTCTTTTCATACGTCTGGAATATATTTGAATTTTTATACCGAATGTTACGGTAGTAGATTCGGTTTTGAAAGAAGAGCTTTCTAGCTGTTACACAACCCTAAACTTTTCTTCGTTATTCCCTAAGGTAAATTTCGACGCGAATTCAGGAACGCATTCTGCATTCTTTGTACCCGTACAAGAACCACGACGACGAGTCAAAACCGAGCGGCTGCTACGTTCAAAACCTCTTTGAAAGCGTGATGCCAGATTCCTTTAGAAAATTTTGGATAAGTTTTGTCGAAGCGAGTTCGAATAAAGATCCCGACTTACAAAGGACATTCGTTACTAGACCTAACGTCTTTTACAATTCAAAGAAACTTTTTCTTCCCAACACTTTGAACGAAGGCTTAGCGGTATGTCTTCTTATCGTCGCCGTTGTGGAAAAAGCGGGAAAACATTTTAAAAGTCGGTACTGAGCTAAGCCTAACGTTAAAGATGGAGAGGATAAAACAAAAACATTTTTCCCTTCGTTACAAATCTCAATGAAATAAATTATTAAATGGCAGATAATTAAATACGCTGCCCTAGTGTATATTTTTAATATAAAATTATTATGAAATAATTAAAATTAAATAATAATAAACGTTGTTCAAAATAAAAAACACCTAATTTTGAACTTGTTGTTAAAAATTAAAACTATATAAAAATTCTACTCGATGTTTCCAAATTGGAAAAGAACAACCAGCTAATTAATTAAAATAATTTAAAGATATATTAAAAAATAAACCCCCAAACAAAGAGTGCTCACTTAATATGGCACGGTGTTATTTCTCAGTGTCATATATAAATTATAAATGGACATTTAAAAAAAAAAGATAAATTGTAATTAAAAATGTACGTTTTCCATAAATGTATATAGTTAATTATTTATCGAATTAAGCATATAATTAAGAAAGATTACAGAAGGGGGGAGAAGTCGAAACACCTTAAAACTGGATGCTATTTTGAGAAAACGATTGATTAATCTAGCTTGAAAATTGAGAAATACACAAATCTTAAAATTTCATTCTGAAAAGTAAGCGTTCATCTTTTATGTCTTTATTTCGAAATTTCCAATTCTAGAGTAAATCGACCTCCTACGAAATGTGATGCATGGTTTCCAAGCAGCTTAACAAACGGATTTACTACTCTAGAAAGTTTGGACGAATTCTAAAAATAGACTGCAAAATCCTAAAAAGAAACTCAACACCGTATGAACTACCTTCAAACTTTTGAAGCTTCGAATGCATTTTAGCTTTGCATATTCAATAAAATTCGAAATATCGAGATTGCCTTTTGAGGAAACTAGATATTCTTCGGTTGGAGCAACTGAAACGGTATGGGATTACCCAGAAGTAATTTGATCAGAAATTCAGAATTCATTGAATTTACGTTGGGACCTTGACATAAGATTTTTACAATAAACTAAACATAAGGAATTACATTAAAATTAAGTGGTAATAATAAAGAAGCACTGCCATGAAAATAATAATAATAATAATATGCAAATTAGATTACTTTATGACGTCAATACTGTCGTACACGTTAACCTTATACTACACGGAGACTTATAATGTTATGATACTTATGATACCACCATGCTGGGTCAATTTATTTTGCGAGCAACGGGAAGGAGGGTAGTGGAAGGACAAAAAAAATACATTACATTTACACCGACGTGTTTTTCTTCCTTTTTCACACTATCCCTTTTCCCTCTTGTAAATCCGTGTCAGATTCAGTGGCAAAAAAAGGCTATCCGGATGCAATAAACTCCCCCCCCCCTTTCAAAGAAAAATAAGAAAAACAGCCATAGCTAGCCAAGGGTTCGAACGTCGGACACTCGTTTCAATTTGGCAAAAGGAAAAAAATAAGAAGATAGCTTTAGGAGCAGAAAACCCATTGACAGCTATAGCGGACTAGTAAAGCTTACCAATCCCGGATGAAAAACAGCAGCAGCGAAAGATTGGCAGAAAGCAGAGTTCTAGAAAAGACGCAAAATCAAGTAAGGGAAAAACGTTTCTAGATTGCGTCGCTTGTGTATTCGCGGCCGGGGTTAAGCCTAAAGCAATCTAAACTTCTCGCTGTGTAGTAATTTGTCCAAGGTTGTTTTTCTTTTGGTTACATCACACCATACGCGACAGAAATGCAACACAAGGTCTTAGTCTATCAGATAGATCAGACAATAGACGTGAAAATTGGATTTACATTGATATATTGGTGTAAGTAATTTTAAATGGCATTGTAAGAACCTTCAACCTCACTAAAATTCAGTTCATTGACCACCACCAGTGTCGCAAAAACAATTTGATGCGAATATTACACCAGGGTCCCAACTAAAAAACATAAAACTGTACTGCGAATCACATGTTATTGTAACAGGAAATCTAAAAGAATGGCTGGTTGAATTGGTTTTAGGGTTAGAGGTCTACTGTAGCGCCATAAAGTTGTAGGCCCATGGCGAAGCGAGTGATATATCTTAGACAAACATTCTATAACCGATAGATCCTTCCGCTGTTTTGAACTTTCTTTCCTCACTACTTCCTTTTGGCGGACGCGTTCTGGACTTTAAGTTTCCTGAGCCATCAGGGACGTGGGTGTAGAGTGAAATGTTTGCTTATACCATTTAAGAAAAAGAGTACAAGCACGCAGATAGGATGGTTATAACCTTAAGTGACCTATCAATACACACACACGAATGTGTTTTCTTTTTATTACTTTACGGTTCCTTGGTTACCATATTTATTCTAATGTCTTTGCTGCAATAAAAGAACACGAAGGGCAGAGTATTACGCATTCGGTTGTTACTATAAATTCAAATAACTCAAGCTGCACAGGGCCTTATCTGAACATGGTCCATGAATTGGAGTTCAAATACATTGAATTAACTAAATTATACCTTAATAACTTTGATCTTAAGCCGTTTTATACTTTGAGTTGTAAAGAAGACTATAGTTAATATATATAATATATTACAGTACTTAGTAGGCGTAACCTTTAACCCCGGCTTTCATGTCAAAGCGCTGTTAAATAAAGTAACGCGACGTTTCAGCGTCTCTCAGTCTTAATTAATTTTGGGAGAATTAAGCTTCTCTCCAGGCTCATTTCTCCGCTCTTTACCTAGCTAGAATTCCATCTCACCTTGAAAGGTCCAAAAGTAACAAGATATTCAGATAGAAAAGTCATCGCGTGTCAAGCGAGTTTCCTACCTTCATCTATGAAGTACTTTACCACTTAGACGAACCAATCTCCTGTACCTTAAGTCTAAATCGTTTGATAAAAGCGACCGGGAAATTTTGGTTCGGTGTAATTATGAACCAGGAGGGTGCCTTAAACATCGTGACGTCACAGACGGTCAAATTGAACGAAGACAACAATTCTATAAATTGTTGGACATAGCTGCATGGTCTTTCTATTAAAATTAAACGATATATTAAGTATTCCAGCTTTGGTAAATACTAAAAGGTAAAGCATTTTGAATAATGTTTCAAATCAACGCGACATTGGTTTTAACATAAAATTAAGTAGATGCTAAAAGGGAAAACAAAATAATTCGATACCGTATTTCATACACCTTTTAATTCAATTATTTTTGGAGTTACCTAGGAGCTATCCGGGTTGTGTCTGGCCTGGAAATTCCAGGAAAACTTCGGTTCGTATATAAGGGAACTTTTAATTAAGTTTCAAGAAATTTGCCGCCTTTAAATTAACACTTTGTTTACAACGATTTTCCTTCTCAGAAATGGGAGGTTTTGCTCTTGGGCTTAAGAAGTAATCGGTTTATCTGCAGTAGACAGTAGAATGGGCTCTAAAAATCCTACCATATTCTTTGTTCTTTACACGTTGGTCTGCATCGAAGATAGTCCCGGCCAACTCCCGAGAGTTGATGGATATCTTAGGAAGACCTAAAAGGGGGTGTTTATGGCCAATAACATTGGCGTCTGCTCTAAGAGATTTGACCCAATAAGTACCAGTCTACGTCCCTTCCATCGCCCCATCACCTCCTAAAGGAAGAACCGGGGGAAGGTCTGGTCGACCTTGACACCGTCTACATCTATTCCAGAGGAACAGATTCCGATTATTCTCCGCACTTCCAAAGAAGTAGTACGTAAGGGACAAGTGGCTCCGGATTTCCTTTTCTGTTCAGTTATGGATCAAAAGAAAACGAAAAATCTGCAAGGGGTCTGTGAGAAAAGGAAGCTTCGCTTCCATCATGCTTTGACGATCGGCTATTCAATCATTTCCAAATGCTTTTTCGAATAAGATGGGCAGTAACCGTACCATTTCAACAACGCAATGTATACAAAAAGGCAAGGGCCCTGTCCGTATCATTGTGAACGTTCTGGGTTATCGAATTCCCAGTAATAAATGAGATTCAATCTAGAGCAATAGGATTTAGCTGGGGCTAGAGTATTGCGCGTTCAGAGTTTCATACCGAATCGTCTGGTTCTCAACCACCTCCACTTTTTCTCTCAGTCAGACGAGAAAAGGGTTTACAGTTGCGAATGCTAAGCCTTGGTTCCTCGAACTAAGGAAATTGCCAACAAAACTAGAAAAGAATTCACCGATACTATGTTACCGATACATAGTAACAAGAAACGTATCTAGATAATATCCTCAAAGTAAACTTAGCCTGAGAAACAAAAAAAATGACCATGAAAAACCATCTATACATTGGAATATTTGTTACTTGTAGAGTCTGTCTGCGAAAAAAAATCGGATACTCTCTGTTCCTAATCAATTACTATAGAGAAACGGTGTTGGTGGTGGAGTTTAGGAAGTTCTCACGTCTCTGGTATACTATCTTGTATCCATCCATGTACCCGGGATTAAAGAACTCAATGGAAAGGAAGGATGGGTATGTATGTACGGTTAGGCCTTGGCGCGAGAAAATAGGGGAAAAAACCATCGGTGACCAGAACCTTTAACGCTCGAAAAGCTTGCTGGCGCGTGCCTGGCATCGACTGATCGGATGGTGAAGTGCAGGGGCAAAGAAATGGGGGGGGGGTTGATGGGAAATCCACTCTGTGGTGAAGCGGACGAAACCAAGCGTAAGGGTTCGTCGTACACGTGGGATGGATGGAAGATGGAAGGGGGTAAAAGAAGCGCGCCAAAACGATAGCAGCGACTAGAGCTACAGCGCGCGAGACATCGAAAGCGCGGGATGTGAATTGACTGTGGACAGGTGTGAGATGAGCGATGGTTCGAAAAGACGGATGAAATGAAGAAAAAAAAATTAGGATGGTAAGAAGCTGGAACACGAGATCTAGTGGTTGCTGCTTTTTGGAAGACAAGGGATGTTCTTTTTTTTCGATCTTACATAGTAGAAGGACATACTTTTATTTTTTCTTATCTCGACTCTAAAATATATCTTTTTTTCCCCTTACTTTCTTCAAGCGATCTTGGTCAATTGAGGCGAAAACTTTCGATTATAAAGTCGAGTTTCGATCTCAATAAGGGATTTTGTTAGGCCTAACCGAAGTGACTACAACGACGGAAAGAGATAAGAGCATCTTATGACCCTGAAGTGTCTGTTGAATACAAGACGTTTATAGACAGTAAGTACCTTGGACAAACACTTCATCCTCTACTCAACTCTGTCAATTAAAAAACGTAACTAAATTAATCGATCTGTATAGAGCTTAGACTAAATTCAAAGTACATTATCGT